>CAESWR010002542.1:308036-319672 GCA_903171835.1 Mullus surmuletus | reverse complement strand
AATGTGCGTGACAGCTATGTAGGGGAGTGTTTCTATCGGACCTGTCCAGAGGGTCGTCCGGCTCGGGGATGATGAGCAGCCCGAACACAGCGTCCAGGATCTCTCTCATGGTGATGTGAGCGTTGTAGTTGCGGTCAAATATGTTGTGGCAGATGCGGCCCACACTGTTTATATTGCAGTGGTACACCTATCACGTTAAGAAAACCTCACCAAACATCGACATGTTTTTAAGATGCAGTCTGACTTGATTAAGTTAAGTGGGGGAAAAATAACTATAGCATTCAAAGTCTTTGAGAAACATTATTTGAAGATACACTCGTGACGAAGCGAACAAGTGGAGGCTTCACTGGGTAGTCGGGACCAAACTGGCAGTACAGCTCAAACACTCCTTTCTCGTAAGGTGTGTCCGAAGGACCCTGCATGAGAAACTTCCAGAATGCTGAAAAAAAGAAAAAAAAATGTATTAAGTATCACAGCGTCAGTAACATAGTATTTTTATTTTTCATAACAAGGTTGCGCACTAATTTTTAGAAAAAAGGAGCTGGGGTCGAGGGACGCGCAGGTCAATGAATGATTTTCCACCAGGACAGTACAGTATTAATGAAAATAAAATCAAATATTAACAGGCACGGCACTTACTGATGTCTGATTCTGAGGGAAAGACTCTGAAGAAGGGATGAGGATCGCAGTGAAGGTTCCTCAGCTCCTCCATGATGCGTTTGTCCTTCTCCATAAAATACCGCATCTTCTTGTTGAGAGCTCTACATCGCGAGATCATAGATTCACACATGACTTTTCTCATAAAGTTAAAAATCACAATGACAAAGGATTATGTTTGATTGGAGGGAATATTTCAAACTCAGATTGCCTGGTTTCAAAGTATTGTGTAACTTGTGAAGACGTTTGGTGTTCTTACTCACTTTTCAGTCAACGTCACTTTGTTCATCATCTGACTTGGCAGGGACATCTCTGGATGTTCATCATAACCATGAGTGGCAAAGATGTCCATTAATGCACTCTATAAAGAGAAAAAAATGATTTATCCACACCTCATTAACTTCAATTCTAAATCTCACTATATGTGTGTGTGCTTATTGTCAGAGTCAGAATTATGACGGACCTCAGTGAGTGAATCAGGGTCGAGCTTTTGCTTGAACTCTCTAAACTCCATAGACAGAACCGTCTCAATCTCGAAGAGCTTCAGGCCGTCTTTAGTCGTCTGCGGTTTGAAACAGCAGCCGCCTGGAAGCAACATAGACGCGTTGTGTTGAGAAAACATGAAGTTGTTTACAAAAAATGAAGAATATGATCATAATCATGGAGTAAGTCGCTGTATTCATTCTTTGTGCCTCTGCTCCCAGGAAATCAGATCAGCACCATTTTAAATTAATTTAGCGTCTGAGTGCAACTGCGATGAGAGGAGGTCTGACCTGTTGCGTTGCTGATTCCGTGCAGCATGTTGTTCTCCACATTTCCAAGAAGGATCGAGTCCACAACGATGTCAGACTTCAGCAGGCGGGCAGTGACGGCGACGGGCTCGACTGAGGACCTTTAAAAACGAACATCTATTATTCCTCTATTATTCCATTTATATCTCTGTCTTATATTACAATAGTTCGACTCTCTCAACAAGACCGAATGGCAAATTTTACCCAGAATCGTTTCCATCAGTGAGACATATGATGCGAAGTCGGCAACCTGGAAACCGCGCCTTGACCTTTTCCAACTCGGACGCTCCACGACGCAGGGCGTCATACAGCAGAGTGCATCCACTGGCCTCCAGGCTGCGTATGTGCTCCTAAGATGTCAAAAGAAAAAAAGAAAAACGTATTAATGAGACCAGTTTTGATGTTGCACGATCAAAGGCGTGTTCAGATTCACCTTGAACTTCTCCAGGTTTTCCGTGAACGTGTGGAGAGTTTTGACCATGGAATCGAACTTGACGAGTCCGATGACGTGGTGAAAATCGTAAGCTATGCTCCTGTTGGCGAAGTTGTCAAAGAGCTCCTTCACGGCGTGGATCTTCTGTATTCCTGCGTTTCCGTAGCACTCTTCCTCCATGGACGAACTGGTGTCGATGAGAACCTGAACCGAGCATATTTAGTGTATAGAATATATTTAGTGTGGGGGAAGAACATCAATAGAGACTTCTGAGGAGTTCCGGCCCGGTTTCGGTGTTGCTGAAAGTAGTTCCATCTAGTTGCTGAGGTCATTGCTTCAAAAAACAATATGCATTCAAAAGAGTAAACTAATTATTATTGTATACATAATTATATATTATATATATATACTATAATTATTATTACACTATTTTCCGTCCCTTCGTATCTAGCTGGGACGCATCTTCTCTAGCGTTGCAGCGTTCTCTTCCCGCCTCCTTCCTCCTTCAGCTGATGGAAAGGTGCGTGTAGTGATACGAAGGGAGCGAAAATAGTGCCGGGTGATTGCAAGGTCGATGCAAATGGATTATGATTTTAAAAGTATATTGTTTTGTGGAGCAGGACGCTTTATCCGTGTGACCCCAGCAACTAGACGGAACTACTTTCTGCAACACCGAAACCGGGCTGGAACTCCGCTCACAGGATGCAGTGGGGGAAAAGACACTGCTGATGAACAACACTGATGGTGAGGATCTCATACAACTTCATGTCAAAAAATCCGAACTATCCCTTTAAGAGGGACACATCTGGACAGCTTGACACCTACCAAGCCAAAAACAAAGGCCGATTTTCAGCGAGAACCATTTATACTGGGAACAATAGGGGAAAAAAGACACCATCACCAACTGAAAACTAAAACTGTGTTACCAGTATAGCCTCTTTTGGAGTCTTGGTGGTGACAAATGTGCGATCGTCTCTGTGGTCACCAGTCCTGTGTAAGATTTTAAAAAAACCAAAACTGAGCAGAGAACTTTGCTGTTGATGCCCTCTGAGGTTTTAATTTCCTTTCAGAGTCTCTGAGTGGAGGCCGTTACTCACTCGGCTGCCAGGAGGTTCACACACACCATCTTCACTTTACCATCCAAACAATCCAGCACTCTGATCATATCAGAGCATCCTTTGTCTTTAGACAGATAAACACCGAGGTTATCTAATAAAGAGAGTAAAAAAACAAACAAAGCCATTAAGGTGTTTGTAGGATAGAAAAAATCTGATGTTTGAAGCCTCACGGAAGCCTGCGAGTCCTTTTGATGCAACAATCCTGATATCACAGTTGAACAATGATGCAATCTCAAAGAATCAAATGAGGAAAGAAGTACCTTCACTGAGTAGAACAAGCTTTGCGTCCGTCAACCCCAGGTCCTTCAGGCAGAGTGGCGGCGTGATGCCCAGACAGGAGAAATCTTTCACCCTCTCCATCATGCTTCCGAGAGTGCCCTGAACGTCCACCTGGAAGCTGTCATTTCATTGCAAAGGTTCATGAATAAACGTGGGTGTTAAATCACAGCTGAGAACAACCAAAGTGAAGGTGAAGGGGAAGCAAAGGCCGCTGCAGTGAAACATCGGAGTCACGAGGAGCGAAGATCAGAGGGAACGTACTTGTCACTGGCCGTTTTGTCGCCGTCGGTCCACAGAGGATATGTTTTCACGGTTGGAGGCAGGCTGAGCAGGATCTTTTCGATGTCCGTGGCTCTCTTTAGCGAGGTTTCTCGCAAGATCTCCTCTGAGCAGTTTGGAATTTTCTCTCCGTCTACGAAGAGAAGGAAAAAACTGGTTGGATCCTGATTCAATGGCCACTGAAGCGTCTTCCTCTTATTCAAATTTTTATCATCATTCATGATGACCTTCAAAAATGCACGTTTACCTCTGATCTTCTGGAGAACATGTGAGCGTTCAAGGGCGCCTGGGACTCCGGCAAGTCGAACTGGCTCACAGAAGCGACAGCCATCTTCAGATGCCAGAGAGATCGGTGCGTAGTTCTCAAAGTGGGATTCCAGTTTCTGCATCCCAAAAAAAAGGTCAGAGGAGATGAGGTCACGCAACAACATTTGACATTTGATGTCTGATTTACGAAATCCTCGCCCATGCCTCTCTAATGGCATCCATTCCTCACAAGCAAAGATCTGTGCGGCCACGTTACCTTAGCCTCTGACAGCAGGTACGCCCAGCAGCACAGCGACTCCTCAAAGACGTCCAGGTCCTCGATGACTTTCTCCCCTCGCTGCGATGCCTGCTGGGGCAGAACTTCTCTGAAGAGCTTGTACAGGCCCTCGATGACGGCAATCTGCAACGCCAGAGTGTGCAGAAATGGACAGCAAATACTTCAATAAAAATACACAGACATTTTCAAATACTATGGAAGGCGTTTTTTCGGGGGGTTTTTAGGTCCAAAGTTATGTTTAGCAACAACACAATGAATCCCATCTAACTGTTTACCTTCTGGTTCCTGGTTATCATTTCATTCCTGCAGAGGAGTTGATGCAAACTCTGGGCCAGTGGGTTACATCCCGTCAGTTTCCGGATGTAGGCAATCAGCTGTTTTTTCAGTACCGAGGTTATAGATTTGTTCTTTGGAGGAAAACAAACACAGGGGATAAGACCACCGGTGAAGGCGGACTTCAGTTGCCTCAATGAACAATGAGCAAAACTTCCTGCTCGTTTTACCGCACAAATCTCAACTAACGTGACGTATCAGAAATGCTTACAATCACATAAAGTGAAGCCAGTAACACACTGATCCCTTTCTGGGTTTGTTTCACCGAAGGCACAATGTCGTCGATGAAGAACGACTCCTGGCTGAGGGTCTCCTCGGAAAAGGTGGATAAAGAAAAGGCAGCTGTCGACCCTTCGGACATTCCGCAGCTTTTCAGTATTTCTCCAGGAGCATGAGAACCTCTGCAAGCACCATCAACACATCAGAATCACCAGTGGAGAACGATTGCTACCATTGGGTTCAGTCGTCACGAAGACTCACTTGTAATGAAGAACGTGTGCCGGGATTCCACTGATGTTGGCCAGCTTGCGTCTCAGAGTTGTTATGGTGTCACTTCCCAAGTTCACCATCACCTCAAAGTCCCCCTGAAAAAACACATTTTCGGTGAAAGTCGGACAGCCGATGTTTCAACCACCTGTCGAGTCTATTGGGAGACTCACCTTGAGCATGATGTGGCACCGGATGGCATCTTCACCAAAGATCTCAGGAACTTCCGTCTTTCGCATCTGAGGGGCCGGTTTCAGGTTCTCTTTGGGTGTGAAAATGGCATAGACTGTGGCTCCATTTTCTATGTGTCTGTCTCTCAAAGACCCTGTGGTGAGAAACACAAACTAAACAGCTCGATTTTGTATTATTGAACATAGAATTTTGACACCAACTCGCTACATTTTAGTGTAAGCGATGCTGTTTCTGAAACATGAAAATCCCGCTTTACACATTTTTCTCAATATCAGCTGTTGTTTTACAATACAGACGATCGACACGGATACAAAGTACGACAGTGGACATGTTTACCAACGCCGATATCCAGATACACTCACATGAGTTGAAGAAGGGATCGTCAGTCAATGGCATCCCATCAACTGAGAAGAGACAAACTCCTCTGGAATTGCCGACACGTTCGAGGTGACAGATTCTCAACATCAGATCTTCAAGTGTGTTCTGTGCTGGATCCATGTCTGCACATGAGAGCGTATTATTCACAAGGTGGGGGTCAGAGTTGAACAGGTCCTGACCCGTTCACAATCCCCAATCCCGTGCAGGCGAATCATCCTTTTATTGTAGGAATAAAACAGGTGTACACATAAAAACAAAACAAAGACCAACTTCAATTCCCACCTGTGATGAGCTTGGGCTGAGAGCATTTGGGGAAAACGTACTGCAGACTGAAGGACTCCAGTGATTTTTGCACTGGTGTCACACTGTGAACTTGGCGCTCTGGAGCTCTGAGTCTTTGAATCATGTTTCTCATTATGCCGAAGCGATTCTGCTCCACTTGGGTTAAACCTGCAACAATGAAAGTATGAATTTGATTCATGGAAATTACAGGATGTGGGAGTGATCCATTGTTTGAAAAACCAAAAAATAGAAACCCACGACAATGTGTCAACTCTGGATTTCATACATTCAGAAATCTCACCCATGTTCTTTAGATCTTCATCTGTTACGCCGTCCAGGAAGTCTCTTTCATCTTTCACTCCCATCTGAAGGAACTGGTTGTAGTAGGACTGTAGTCGGTGCTGTTCAAGCAGGTTGAATATCGCACCCATCTAAAAATAGACATAAGAAGATGATGGCGTATATAGTTTCTCATAAATGGCTCTGCGTCATTCTGAGGATCAGATAAAGGAATGTATATTTCCCCCTCAAAAGTGAAAGTACTGCTCCTCCGCAAAAGTCTCAAGTTCTTTTTAGTTTTGGTTTCCTTGTTCCGGCCACGTCAGTAGTCTGTCAATAATCTGGAATGACAGCTTTGACTAATTAAAAATAAAAAGAAAGGGCTCAACTGGAACACATATTTCAATGAGTAAAAGTTAAAGCTTTAATGTCACTTTGGTGGCGATAGTCAGGAGTCCACACAGGAGGAGGAGGAGGCAGACTAATTGGATGTCAACTTACTTAGTTTAAAAAAAAAGAGAAAAGTGCATTATAAGATGGTAACAATGATGGTAAGATGGTAATAAAACTCTGGAATGCGTGGCTTCGCACCGCGCACGAAGTTGTAAAGTGACGAAGCCAGAGACTCTCACATGCGATGAGAAGATATAAGAGTAAAGAGCTGGTTTTCTATTATAATCTATCACACACAGCTTACCTTGACGTTTGGCCTCCAGTGCAGCTGCTGCAGCTCTGAGCAGGGCGGGGCAGGCGCTGCGAAACGAAACCAAACACGCGGCGAGGAAGGAAATATGTTTGGTTTCTATCCAAACCCGAAGCTGCTGAAAGATATTTTTAAAGACACTGGTTTAGGTTCCCGGGTTGCAGATCCATCACAGTCTTTGGGATCTGAAGTCCAGGTGTGCGGCCGGATCACGTGATGCGTGATGCGGGGCTTGCAAAAACAGGATCTTACTAAGTTTGCATACAAGATGGAAGGAGAGGCTGTGGTACAACTACACTGCAGTTGTTATAGTTACTAGTAACAAAGTTAGTTATGTCACCAGTAACATTTATCTGTATTTTTGTCAGTTTTAGCCAAAGTTAATTAATTTCTCCTCCAAATGACATGACTCTAAACCACCTACACCAGGGCCCAAGCAAGATGCTGTTAAAACTGAGCTGTTTTTCACTGAGATAACTCATTTTTTTTACTCATTTGCCACTATGTCTGTTTTGTTCTCACTAATGGGAATGATGAGTGGCTGTCAATCATTCCCATCATACCTGGCTTCGTCACAAACTGTCTGACAATGCGGTCCAACGAATACGACCTAATGATGACACAAAAACACCAGCCACAGTTTATCATTGCTGTTCATTTTGTTTATATCCTATGTTTATTTTTATGCATAAAAATGATGTAATATACACTCAAGATGAGATGATGCTGAACGTGCAGCTTTGGGGGCCCTGGTAGCCATGAAATGTTCTCTGGCTGTTGCATTTGTTACAGTGATTCTATTCATTATGTCTGGCAAACAATGTTCATAACGTCTCAAAATTTGATAAGGAAAAAATGAGAATGGTATGTTGTCAAGACGAAAATGGTCACAAACTGTAGTTGAAGCCATAGTAACTCTCTTTATACTTGCATATTTTTAATCTTCATTTTCATATGATTATCTTGCAGTATGTTCCAAAATAGTATTCAAAAAGATGTAATAAATGATGACAAATATAGAAAATTAATAATAGGCTTGTCAACATCATTATTTCAGAGTTGACAAAGGTTGTCAGAGGAAAACAGAAAATGTTGTGAAAACATTTAAAATTAAATCAAATCATATTTGTGAGAAAAATACAAAGAACAGCTGGTCAATCAAGAAAACATTATTGTTGAAACCTATGGAAATGTTAATGCACCAAACTGAATCACTTTGTTGAGTTTCTCATTCATCACTCATTTATACCCAAAAAACACAACATTTAAAGTGTGAGCTTTGCTGCACAGATTCATTCAAGCTGGCGGGAACGATGATCCATCACCATTTTCTTCATGTCCCAGTCAGCTTTTAGGTCGCCAACTTGAAGGCAGTTTCCTTCACCAGCCACCGGATCATACTGGTGGCTGCAAGGGAGCAAACGGAACAGAAAAGAACAGAAAAGAAATGATGATGCTGAAGGCAAATATTTTTTAGACAAATGATGCGCAGTCTACAATCAAGATACTTCGCCTTGACCTTTTCCATCTCAGACAGTACGTGCTGCAGGGCATCATAAAGTGCAGTAATTGTATTTATTTAGTGCATTTTTGACCTTCGTGCGGAGTCTCATGACTTCTAATGTTAATAAATTAATGTGTTGTTAGTTAGAAATGTGTCAGTCATGAGACTGGTTATTTACCCCAACATTATTTTATGAACTCACAGTTTGAGATGTTCCTCAATGGCCTTGCGTTCATACAAGGTACCGTATGGAGTCCTCACTGGATCCACAAATATCTTCTTGGTGAGTGAACAGATCAGTTGTTGGGGTACAAATCTTGGCACAGGACCCACAAATTTCTTCATATATACGTTAAAAAAAGAAGACATTAACAAAATGAAGGAGAAAAATACAAACTTTGACTCGAAATATTCATTGTCATAACAAAATGACACATTTCAGTGTTAATTACCCTCTCCATGTCATCCATTGAGCTCCCAGCAGTTTCCTCTGTGTGTTTCTTTGCATTTTGTTTGTATGTCTCATTGTTGGTCAAGAATTCCTCGGCTAAAATGCTTCCATGACAAAAGATGAAGAAGGAAAGCAATAAGCGGTTCACAATTTTAAAGCCTTTAAAATCGACACATCAACCAACACAGTTGCCACAGAGCTCAATCAACAAACAACAGAAATATCTTGAAATAAGGTGTGTGACGCTAGAGCGGTAGCGTGTTTATGTCGGACCTGTCCAGAGGGTCGTCCGGCTCGGGGATGATGAGCAGCCCAAACATAGCGTCCAGGATCTCTCTCATGGTGATGTGAGCGTTGTAGTTGCGGTCAAATATGTTGTGGCAGATGCGGCCCACGTTGTTGATGTTGCAGTGGTACACCTATCACGTTAAGAAAACCTCACCAAACATCGACATGTTTTTAAGATGCAGTCTGAATTACCATGACAATTACTAATATTGAGTGAGATATTATTGGTTTAAAATGTTGTTTTAAGATACACTCGTGACGAAGCGAACAAGTGGAGGCTTCACTGGGTAGTCGGGACCAAACTGGCAGTACAGCTCAAACACTCCTTTCTCGTAAGGTGTGTCAGGAGGACCCTGCATGAGAATCTTCCAGAATGCTGAAAAGAAAAAAGATTTTAAGTGAAAACACAGATGCATATCGTAATATGTAAAAATACGCATTTTAAAAGCAAAACACCCACTACAATGAATTGTCAACAAAATATTGTAACCATGATCTGGCACTTTTCCTTGAATGCAAGGAGGGGATATTTTACATACATTTGTTGTGCATTAATTTGGAGTAAAAGGCTTATAAAATCTAAAGTCAGAGGACTATGAATAACATTTTCTACATTAAGGAAAGAAAAAAATCTCAAATTAAACAGCTTGGCACTTACTGATGTCTGATTCTGATGGAAAAACTCTGATGAAGGGATGAGGGTCACAGTGAAGCTTCCTCAGTTCCCCCATGATGCGTTTCTCCTTCTCCATAAAAGTCTGAACCTTTGACTCCTGAATCTTCTTTTTGAGAGCACTGTGAGGGATAATTATGAATAACTACAGTGACTAGTGATAATCGCAAATCTTTACACAGCACACATGCTAAAAATGTGACTGTTTAGATGCTTTTCTCCTTATTAGTTTGAAATCATTATTTCACGAATCATCAAAATATGATATTTTATGTCTAATTGGCACAACCACATTTCAACAATAACAATAATAATAATAATAACAATGTTACTTTAAAGATAGAAGCAATAGAAAAGGGGAATGAAAAAAAAAAAAAGAATTAAGAGCAAGACAATAAAATATAAGAGACGGAATTATGAAAGATTAAAAGCAGTTCTAAAAAGCTGAGTTTTGAGCAGAGCTTTGAATTCTGGCAGGTCCTTGCGGGTGCGGAGATGGTTGGGGAGGGATTTCCAGAGGTAGGGGGCTGCAACAGAGAAGGCTCTGTCCCCCCAGGTTCGGTGCCCGGTGCAGTGAGGTGGGGATAAAAGGTTTGCATCGGAGGAACAGAGGGAGGGAGGGATTGAGGCAGTGGAGCCGGGCAGTAAGGTAGGGAGGGGCCTGGTTGTTTAGTGCTTTATGGGTGAGGAGAAGGACTTTGTAGGTGATGTGTTGTTGGACGGGAGCCAGTGGAGGTTATGGAGGTGATGTGGCCACGGGTGGGGATGGGGGTGAGCAGGCGGGCGGTAGAGTTCTGGATGTATTGGAGTTTGTTGATAAGTTTGGAAGGTGAGCCGTAGAGGATGCTATTGCATTTTGCAATTGATAACCGTAAGACCTCACTAGTTTGATGACACTGTTGTGAAGATGACTCTTTGTCATTGCTCAGCATCAACATAAAGTACACAAGTCCTGTAGAACAGTCAAGCCTACAGAAAGAACTATGTTTTTTGAGACAGAATTAAACAATTGTTTTCACAAATTATTCTATGTAAAAAAAATTATATATACATATATATATATATATATATATATAATTAACTGATGGACAGTGGTGACAATATCTCAATGATCTTGGTGTTATCACTTACTTCTCTGTCACAGTCACTTTGTTGCTCATCTGACTTGGCAGGGAACTCTCTGGGTGTTCATCGTACCCATGAGTGGCAAAGATGCCCAATAATTTGCTCTGTAAAATCACAGACATTTATTAACACAGTAACAATAGTATACCTACAACTCTTAATCTCACTTTGTTATATTCATTTTTAGTAGAGGAACTTGTAACCAACCTCAGTGAGGGTGTCCGGGTCAAGCTTTTTCTTGGGTTTCCTCAACTCCAAAGATAGAACCGTCTCAATCTCAAAGAGCTTCAGACCGTCTTTGATCGTCTTTGGTTTGAAACAGCAGCCGCCTGGAAGTAACAAAGATGTGGTGTGGACGGACTCATGACTTACACATATAGGGGTAAAGGAGTATGTTCATTTACAAAGCACTTTGCCCATCAACTGTTATGATTTAAAGACCAGTAACTGATGTAATGGGCTTGACCACATTTGGATTCTTACCAGTCGCATTGCTGATTCCATGCAGCATGTTGTTATTCACATTTCCAAGGAGGATCGAGTCCACTATGATGTTGGAATTTAACAACTTGGCCGTGACATCAACTGGCTTTACTTTGGATCTACAGAAATATCAACACCAAACAGACTGACGATTATGCACTATAGTCAATTTCATAGTGCAACTCTCATTGAGACAAAGAATGAAACACTTTGTGGGTTCTAATAACAAACAGAGACAGTTGAACATGTGAAAACTTACACATTATCATTTCCATCAGTGAGACAAATCATGCGCAGTCTACAATCTGGAAAATTCGTCTTGACCTTTTCTATCTCAGATACTCCATACTGCAGGGCA
>CAESWR010002542.1:281980-307456 GCA_903171835.1 Mullus surmuletus | reverse complement strand
GTTGTTATTCACATTTCCAAGGAGGATCGAGTCCACTATGATGTTGGAATTTAACAACTTGGCTGTGACATCAACTGGCTTTACTTTGGATCTACAGAAATATCAACACCAAACAGACTGACGATTATGCACTATAGTCAATTTCATAGTGCAACTCTCATTGAGACAAAGAATGAAACACTTTGTGGGTTCTAATAACAAACAGAGACAGTTGAACATGTGAAAACTTACACATTATCATTTCCATCAGTGAGACAAATCATGCGCAGTCTACAATCTGGAAACTTCGTCTTGACCTTTTCTATCTCAGATACTCCATACTGCAGGGCATCATAAAGTGCAGTACTTCCGCTTACCCTCAGGTTGCGTACATATTCCTAGAATGTTTAAGATTAAGTTAAAAAAAAGTACATTTTGTCAAATTATGTTTTTATTTATTACAGCTATAAAGGCCTTTGTTTTTGAATTCCGTAGCTGCAACAATCTAAATAAGATGTGATACACAGGTGTATTTGGAGTATTCTTAATTACCTTGAATTTTTCCAGATTTTCAGTGAAAGTATGGAGTGTTTCCGTATTGGTACCAAATGTGACAAGTCCGATGACATGAGGAAAATCATAAGCCATGCTCCTTGTGGCAAAGTTGTCAAACAGCTCTTTCACCACGTTGAGTTTCTGTATTTCTTTGTTTCCATAGCATGCTTCTGTCATGGACCCACTTGTATCCATCAGAACCTAATACAATTAATTCAAGCATAATTTAATGTTCTGTATGCAAAGACAACTGTGGGAAATTAAACATACATTTTTACAAAATAAATTTGAAGAACTGGTGTTGCTGTGCAATTCACAGTGTATGTATTTCCTCTGTCATAATTCAAAAGGTTTGTAACAAATGTGTTACCAGTATAGCCTCTTTTGGAGTCCTGGTGGTGACAAATGTGTGATCATTTCTGCAGTCGCCAGTGCTGTGTAAAAATATAGAAAAATTATTATATAAATAATCAACATTTCTGGCACTCACAGATATGAAAGGCAAATACTTGATTTCACAGAAAAAAATCAAGTTTAGGGGTATACGAGTGCTGATTGTGGAGTGAAGAACTTGACCCAAAATGTTGCATGGTCAATTTCATTAAGCATCAAATCTTTAAATCAAAGCAGATTTAAAATTGATCCTATACAAATCAGGTGGGGGCATTAACAGAGAAAAACATCAACATATTAATGTTCTGTGTTGACTGTACAGACCGCTGTAAGCAGATACTCACCGAGCTGCTAACATGTTCACATCCACAGTGTTTTCTTTGCCAGTCAGACAATCATGCACTTGAATAATATCAGGCCGCATTTTGTCTTTTTGAACAAAAACACCGAGATTGTCTAATGAAAACAAACAAAATAACACTATTATAACTGTAGATTTACGGTCTTTGTGGATCACAGAGATTGCTTTGTGCAGATATGTAGAAATAGACACATGGTTGAAAAAAGGTTTTTAGCCAACCTCCAGGTCTGTTTGTGCAGTAAAAGTTATCACATATTTTACACTTTATCCTCCCTTGACCTCATCAGTGGATCAATTATAAGGGCCACAAGGGATAAAACAAGTCCTTGTACATGACATAACTGCCAGGTTAACATAGATGTGTTATGTTAACACATGTCAACACAAAATAGGTCACAAAATGAACCCCTTGAGGTGACAATGCACTCTCTAACATGAGTGGATAAGATAGGTTGAAGTTTAGTACCTTCATTCAGTAAAACAAGGTATAGCCCACCAGTCAGTCCCAGTGTTTTTAGAGACAGAGGTGGTTTGACCTGGAGAAACATGAACTCTTTCAGTTTTTCCACCAGACTTCCAAAGGTCCCCTGAATATTAACCTGAAAGCTGAGAATAACAAAGCATGAGTGTTAGTCCCAATCCTTGTAATGAGCTTTGATTGGTGTTCAGCTCAGGTTAAAATGCAAAAAATAGTCCAGGGATGAAGCTCTTGCTGTGAGGTGACAATGAAAAGTTTATTGATACACACCTGTCACCAATTGTCTTGTCATGGTGAATCCACAGAGGATAGGTCTTCATGGTTGGAGGCAAACTGAGCAGGATCTTTTCGATGTCTGTGGCTCTTTGTAACGATGTTTCTCGCAAGATCTCTTCCTTGCAGTTTGGAATTTTTTCTCCAGCTACAAAGAGAGTAAAAGCAAGCAGATACTAAGACAATATTACTAAACATCAGCTTGATTCAGTACCTGTACAGTGGCTGTCTTGTACCTGGAGGGGTATTGTTTTAAACCCCTCGCCTGGCAACTCATGTCAAAGTGTCCTTGAGCAAGACCCTAATTGTCTTGATGAACAGGTTGGCACCTTGCAGGCATTGCATTATTGCATCATTATCCATAATACACTTTCACTAGATTCTTAACTTCTGATTTATTAGCTGTTGTTTACCTTTGATCTTCTGAAGGACAAATGACCGTTCAAAGGCACCTGGTACTCCAGGGACTTTGACTGGTTCACAGAAACGGTGGCCATCTTCAGAGTGCAGAGTGACTGGTGCATAGTTTTCATACTCTAAATCCTGTTTCTGTAATAAAAGAAAATAAAAAAACAATAGAGAAGGGATGCGGTTTCAAGGAAAGTTTCAATTAAAACTTCCATCCATTTGCATGACTATTTCTCTGCTATCAGAAAAACATGAAAAATATAATATCCACACAAAAGACGGGTTATTATCCACCTTAATCTAAAATGACCCTTCCCAAGATTGAAAATATGTTTTACCACCTTACCTTAGCCTCTGACAGCAGGTACGCCCAGCAGCACAAAGACTCCTCAAAGACATCCTGGTCCTCGATGACTTTCCCCCCTCGTTGTGATGCCTTTTTGGGCAGAAGTTCTCTGAAGAGCGTGTACAAGCCCTCAATGACTGCAATCTGAAATCACAGTGAAACAACACAGAAATGGAAAGAAAATACACGTAACTTCATTAGAAAATATAACAGACACTAGAGACAATTAGAATTTAATACATTATGGTGTATCTGTATCTAGCTCATGTCTTAGGGTGATATGCGTACAGAACACGTTTTGTATTAAAGATTATCCCACATTAAACATTAAACATTAAAGATATCTCCTCCACAGAATCCTCTCCCCTAGAGATTGTGTGTCATAGTCAATCCAGCCACTTCACTTCATGGAACTCTCATCCCATTTCTTTCCTCCTAACTATCAGAGTCAGTTATGAACCTTACATTACGAATACCAGTTTAGTCATAAGGAATCTCCTAACCCTCAACAGCATGGAGGTTCCTTAAATATGAAACTCGAAATGAAATAAAAAATGTTTAAATAATTTTTTTTAAAAAGCCAAAGTTTTCACCGCAATATGTAGTTTTAGCACCAATAAAATACCAACAATATGGCACCAATAAAACACCATGTTTACCTTCTGGTTGCTGGTCAACATTTCATTCCTGCAGATTAACTGGTGCAAACTTTGGGCGAGTGGGTGGCATCCAGTTAGTTTACGTATGTACGCAATCAGCTGGTCCTGGTGGGTTTTTGAAATGCGATATTTCTGAAAAAAACAAACAAAAAAACAGAGATATAGGCCACAAGAGGAGGTAGAATTACTGAAGGAAACAAAAAATTATCAAATTTTATTAGCAAGAGGTTATTCTCAAAGTGCACGAAAATACAGTAGCAGAAATATAGAAATATATGTAAATAAACTATTAATATGCAGTTAATGTAATATAACTGCTAAAAGGTCTTTGTAAAGTGCCTTAATAAGCAGGCCTATTCATTAGGTTTCCTTGATATTGAAATATTCTTATATATCACTATTTTTACATTATGATTGTATTCGTGTTGCAGATGTGGGATTATAAGGAATTGTACTACATGTTCAGAAACTTCAAATATGATGGTGATGAATAAAATCACAAGCACTGGAAAATAAATCAAATTTCACAATCTTTTCAGATGCAGTGTACTAGTGATACAGGACTGCATTTATTTTTGAAGGCAGAAAAAAATGGGAGAGAGGAACCACTGTTACAAAACACCGTACAAAGGGTGAGAAGATAAAGTTTTAAGCAGAGAATCACTTTGTGTCACGTCGGTCAAGTTTTCTTTTCATTTTGTACATTCATGTTTCATGTCTGGTCCTTCCTGTTTTATTGTGAAATCATTAATCCTAGTCTCTGTTTCAATTTGGCTCCTTGTCTTTTGCTTTATGTTAATTGGATACCTCTGCCTGTTTGGCCTGCCCATTTTTACCAACTTTGCCTGCAATAAACGACCCCTTTTGCCTTGCTCAACCATGTGTTTGTGTCCTGCATTTGCATCCTCCCAGTTCTGCCCCATGTTCTGGACACTTTGAGACATTTCAACAGTATGAAAACTCTTTCATACTTACAATCACATAAAGTGAAGCCAGTAACACACTCATTCCTTTCTGGGTTTGTGTCACTGAAGGCACCACATCATTAATGAAGAACGACTCCTTGCTGGGGGTCTCCTCGGAGAAGGTGGACAAAGAAAAGGCAGCTGTCGACCCTTCGGACATTCCGCAACTTTTCAGTATTTCTCCAGGAGCATGAGAACCTCTGCAGACACCATAAACATGTCAGAATCACCGATGAAGAGGGTCTGTTACCATTCAGTTCAGCATGTTGCTGTCACAAAGACTCACCTGTACTGAAGAACGTGTGCTGGGATTCCACTGATGTTGGCCAACTTGCGTCTCAGACTCATTATGGTGTCACTTTCCAAGTTCACCATCACATCAAAGTCCCCCTGAAATAAACATGTGAATATCCACTTTCAATCAGACACGGACGGGGACTATTAACAGAGAATATCAATGAATAGAGTCAGAATCTCAGTATCTACGAATAACTTTGTCTTCAGAGTGGAACACTTTCAAAACAGGGCTTACTTAAATAGATAAAGTCGTAAAACTCAATGATTTCTTTATAGTCATTTTGTCTGAATGTTCTGGAGCGTCATGACTTTAAGTGTCAGTATGCTAAATCAAAATGAGATGATCCATGGGGCTCTTCTTTCCTAGACAGCGCAACTGAGGCACGGTGCAAATGCCAGCGCATCCTGATTGCCGTGCTGTGCTTCTTTGCCATTTGGCAGACCAGGATGCACCAAGATGGGTGTGCTGGCGCAGCAGAGGGAGCATTTCGTTCATAAATATGGAAACAACGGTCATCAAACCCTCTAAATTGTTGAAAAGATTAATTTATTAATCATTCATTCATCGACTCTTGTCCATTGCATCTGATGTCAGTCAAAGGCAGGTGGCACGCTCATGACGCACGGAAACTGACATTGTCTACAGTAGATTACACCACGTTAGATAAACACATTGCGTTTCTGTAACATCATTAGACACACATCAAAATCAAGGAACATATATTAATGAAACAAAAATAAAATTAGAATTGTCTCCACTTTTTCAAGTGATGTTAAGTAGAGAAATTAAACAAAGTGTTTTGGTGTACGTCACTGCAGAAGTATAACTCCGTAACTCCCGTAACTCTTCCTCCACCTGCTGTTGTTGGATCTCGGGTCTCGACCAGACGCCGGCAACCACATCGGCTGGGATGACACCCAAAGATGACATCCCACTCTCAGATGTGCCAGGCTGCGCTGGTCTTCAAAATTACCCCAAAAAATGTAACCCCAGCTTTGGTGCAGCTGTGCCTTGCTTGCGCCTGGTCTAAGAACATAGAACCCATGGTAGTCAGTGGAGATACTCACCTTGAGCATGACGTGGCACCGAATGGTATCTTCACCAGAGATCTCAGAAACTTCAGTCTTTGGCATCCGAGGAGCCAGTCTCAGGTTCCCTTTTGGTGTGAATATGGCGTAGATTGTGGCTCCATTTTCAATGTGTCTGTCTCTCAAAGACCCTGTATGATAACAAGAACAAACACAAATTTGATTGATTTCATAACCTGAATCAGAATCGGTTTTAATTGCCAAGTATGTGACACATACAGGGAATTTGTCTCCAGCAGTTATCACGCTCTAGTACAAACGATACACAATAATAACAGAATAAAAACAAAACAAAAACAGAACTCTTAACATAACAGCATATATACAAAATGTACACCAGGGACTATATACAAACATCATGAATATGTAGATGTGTACAAATCTATTTTTAAAAAGAAGTCGCTTTCATCAGTACATCTGTAAATCATTTTTCCCAGCCACTGAATGACAAACCTTTTTTAAGGTGATCACAACATATCTAAAGCTTTAAGTGATTCTAATTGTGTAAAACAAAAATGTTATTGCATATGTCTTAACGAGTAATCCCTGCTACTCACATGTGTTGAAGAAAGGATCGTCTGTCAAAGGCATCCCATCAGCTGAGAAGAGACAGACTCCTCTGGAATTGTCGATACCTTCCTGGTGGCAGATCCTCAACATCAGATCCTCCAGGGTGTTTTGTGCCGGATCCATGTCTGGAATAGCAAGGCGTTCATAATGCGGGTCAGAGTTTTTTTGCTGATTGTTGACCTATGAAAGGTCAATTCTTAACCATCAATTCACAATCCAATACATGATTCTGTGATAAAACGGTGGAAGAAATGCCATATTTCAAAGGCTGGAGTATAAAGAAATGATTATGAGATAATTACTTTCCAGGTTGAATTCTGAATTGCTCAATTTTACTTTTTATCTGCACTACTTTACACTGCACTACCTCATCTATATATATTTTTCATGCTGTCCTTTAATTTCATTTCATTTCTTTTTACCGGTTGCCAAGCAACGAAATTTCGTTGCCAGTTTTTCACTGTCGTGTTCTTCTGTGCAATGACAATAAAGAAAGTCTAAGTCTAAGTCTAAGTCTAAGTCTAAGTATCATAGGCAGCAGTCTGCTCCTAATAACAAACACATCTGTCCTACTTTATTTGAAAAGACTAAAATGGCTAAAATAAACGTTATAAAATAAATTACCTTGAATAAGTTTTGGCTCAGGACATTTGGGGAAAACGTACTGCAGCCTGAATGATGCCAATGATTTTTGCACTGGTGTCACACTTTGAACTCGGTTCACCGGAGCCCTGAGTCTCTGAATGTTGCTTTTCATCGTTGCAAAGCGATTCTTTTCCACCGGAGTCAAACCTGCAACAAGAAAAGCATGCAGAACTACAAATATGGAAATACATTGATGGAAAAAAAGGTCTGGATTGGTCTGTTCTAGGAATGAACTGTCAAATAGAGATAAGTATGTCACTCATTATGCTGATGCACATTTAATCTTGCTCTCATACATTCAGAAATCTCACCCATGTTCTTTAGATCTTCATCTGTTACACCGTCCAGGAAGTCTCTCTCGTCTTTCACTCCCATCTGAAGGAACTGGTTGTAGTAGGACTCGAGTCGGTGCTGTTCAAGCAGGTTGAATATTGCACCCATCTAAATGTAGAAATCAGGATGTGTATTAATTGAGTCAATTTCCAATGTACCTTCTCTAACTTCTTCTGTTTTTCAGACTGATCTTTCTAGATTGATTTAGATTGAAGGGTGATGACAGAAAACAGCTCAAGTCTTGCCCTTTGCACCCTGGCCAGGATTCAAGTTGAGCAATGGTCATTGACCGAGAAAAGAATTGCTACCCTATTTAAGTTGAATGTCTAAAAGGCGTTGATACTCCTTTTACTGATACTACATGAAATGTGACGAATGGAATCTCTTTGCTTTGTGATTTGGTCGAGCCACCTTATTGAGGCCTCGAAGTTCATTAAGTTCGATAGAGCTGCTATATAGGGGCCAACAAGAGACCAACAATGAAATTAATCTTTAAAACCAATAATAATACAGATTTCCCCCCCACGGTTTCGATCATTCAAAATTAGGCAAATGAATGTTTTTAAAAGTTGGAGATGTCTGTCACCAACAGAAGATCCCTTGTGGGTGAAATGATCGTGGTGGTGACAGCCTCTGGATCGTGAAGCTGTATGATTATATTTCTTAATATTTTCATATTTAGCTTGGAGGACAACATTATTTATTTAGTGTCTCGTACAAATGTAACTATTGATTATTTCACACAGGATTTGTTGTTAGGAGATTGGCAGACGGTCCCTACGCCCGCACCTTCTCACAACAAGGAAAATGCAGTTTGGAAATCGTTGTCAACTTCACTGCAGCAGGAAAGACTGTTTGTTTGTGTTTTAGCAAACTTCTGAAACGGAGGCGCAAAGTGTAATATGTAGATAAATATTGAATAATGTCAAACACACAGAGGGCTTACCTTGGCGTCCGTCGCTCGCACCTGAGTAAATGACTTTCTGTTTCGTGGACAGGTTGTTTGGGAGCAGAACGAAACCACAATGAAGAAAGTTCTCGCGTCTCATAATAGTTCTCTCAATCGATAAGATTAAACTTGAGTATTCAGTACAATGTCGGAAGTCCAAATGTCTATGTTTGCTCACCAAAAATAAAAAAGTAAAAAAAAAATCTGTTCCATTCATGTCTGTTTCTGTTTGGTTTTACATGCACGATGCTATTGAACGCACCACTGATGTTCCGACGCCTTTGAACGCAGCACAGCTGTGTCAATTACTGACGCGCTCCACCTGAGAGCGACGCGGTGCTGTCAAAGTTGGCGGTCAGTTTAGCCGGACAAGCTGCGTTGTTGAGAGTCGATACAGCTTCCATTGGTGTGCCTTCGTTCGCTGACTTATAGAATTAAGTTGTGTATATTATTTGTTATACTGATTGTTACCTTGTATTGATATTGCAGATCACACCTAATAGATCGACCCTAATCTGCACATTTACAGTATGCTCTTGTTCTTGAACTTGAACAACAAAATCCATCACCTTGCATCTTTACACCAACCAATTTCAGGAGATATCACCCTCTTCATTTGAAAATGAATGAATAAAAGCGTTTTAGTAGACCTTTTATTAAAATGTACCAACCCTTCCCCCCCCAAAAAAAAAACAAAAAAACATTTTATTGGCATACAAATATGATGACTGCAGCCTGATATACCTATCATTTTAAGTAGTGAGTAGTGTTAAAATATTTTCCTGGAATAATCTCTGCCAAGTTACCTTCTTATGTTTGCAAAGACTTAAATGAATGAATGTAGATGTTTATTTATCACATCGCCTGATACAGTCAGGCCTCTTTATTGGACACGGCAAGAGAGAGCAGTTTGCCAGTCAGTCACTTATAATCAGAGCCGGACAGTAACAGAGTACATTTACTTGAATACAGTACTTGAGTACAATTTTGAGGGATCTGTACTTTACTGGAGAATCATTTTTGGGGAATACTCATGACTTTACTCAAGTACATTTGAGAGGCAAATATTGTACTCTTTACTCCACTACATTTCTATCCATAACTGTGAGTACCTGTTAATTCTTCAAAAAAAAAAAGTTCATCCTCCAACCTGCGTAAGCATGTCAAGGTACGTACATTGAAATAAACGTCCTCACATTTCTAAGCTAGATTCTAGCTACAGAAAAGTGCACTCGATGATTGGCTAGCTGCGATAATGCAGCTTTTTACATTCTCGGGTACGTTTGAGTCGTGGAAATCACACGGTAAAAAGATGAAAATGACTTGATTTTACTTTCAATTCCTTTTCCATTCTCCAAGGTATTAACATGAACATTTTTCATAACTCCATGTAGGACGTTTCTGTACATAAATGTAAGCACTGTGGCAGTAGTAATGCAATATTTAGAAAATGTACTCTTGTACTCTTGATACTCAAGTACTTTTAAAAAAAGTACTTTAGTACTTTTACTCAAGTAGACATCTGACTGTAGTACTTTTACTTGTACTTGAGTAAAATGTAGCAAGGGGTATCTGTACTTTTACTCAAGTAATGAAGCTGTGTACTCTGTCCGCCTCTGCTTATAATCTTGTAAAGGACAAACAAGGACCAACACGTCCTTTTCCTCAGAGCAGAGGACTCAGGTAGTCACTCAACTCATCAATGATCTTGTACAGCAAGGTGAGTCAACATGTTTGAATTTAAGATAATGTTTAGTTAGCTCTCATTATTTATGTGTTGGCCCAATGGTAGCCGCACCAAAAAAAACAGCTCACAAATGTTTTCTGGCTGTTGCATTTGTGTGTTTTGAGTGTTTGAGTGGAGTGTTTCAATTTATTTGTTTCTATTCTATTTAACAATGTTCATAACTTCACAAAAATGGAGAAGGAAAAAATGAGAATGGTATATTGTCAAGACAAAAATGATTACAAACTGTAGTTGAAGCCATAGTACCTCCCTTTATACTTGTATATTTTTAATCTTCATTTCCATATGATTATCTTGCAGTATGATGGTATTCAAACAGATGTCATAAATAATGACCGCAGATAGAAAAGTACAAATAGGCTCAACTCCTGTCAGAGGAACACATAAAATGTTGTGAAAACATTTAGAAATCAAATCAAATCAAATTTGTGCGAAAAAAACAAAGCAACAGGTCAATTGAGATAACACGATTGACAAAAGCTATGCTACATGTGATACCAACACCAAGTTGCACTGAGGCTGGACTGGAGGCTTTTGGAAAATCTTAATGCACCCTAACTTAATCCCTATGCTGGCTTTTCTCATTTGTCACCCATTTGTGCCCAAAACCCACAACATTTAAAGTAAAAGCTTTGCTGCACAGACTCATTCAAGCTGGCGGGAACGATGATCCATCACCATTTTCTTCATGTCCCAGTCAGCTTTTAGGTCGCCAACTTGGAGGTAATTTCTTTTACCAGCCACCGGATCATACTGGTGGCTGAAACAAAGCAAACAGAACAGAAAAGAACAGAAAAGAAATTATGCTGAAGGTGAAATATTTTCTTGAAAAAATGTTTTTTCAATGCATTTTTGATACATTTCTAATGATAGTAAATACATTTGTTTCTGAGTTATCAGACTGATCATTCACCACAACATTATTTCATGAACTCACAGCTTGAGATGTTCCTCAATGGCCTTGCGTTCATACAAGGTACCGTATGGAGTCCTCACTGGATCCACAAATGTCTTGTTGGTGAGTGGACAGATCAGATGCTGGGGTATAAATCTTGGCACAGGACCCACAAATCTCTTCATATAAAAAAAAAAAGGGCGTGAGCAAAATGAAGAAAAATGCAAACTTTTACTCTAAATAGTAATTGTTTCAACAAAATGACACATTTCAGTGTTAATTACCCTCTCCATGTCATCCATTGTCCGTCCTGCAGTTTCCTCTGTGTGTTTCTTTGCGTTTTGTTTGTATGTCTCATTGTTGGTCAAGAATTCCTCGGCTAAAATGCTTCCATGGCGAAAGATGAAGAAGAAAAGCGATAAGCGGTTGAAATTTTCAACAGTGGACCAGCATTTGCCCCATAGCAGTAGTGTGTTTATATCGCACCTGTCCAGAGGGTCGTCCGGCTCGGGGATGATGAGCAGCCCAAACACAGCGTCCAGGATCTCTCTCATGGTGATGTGAGCGTTGTAGTTGCGGTCAAATATGTTGTGGCAGATGCGGCCCACATTGTTGATGTTGCAGTGGTACACCTATCACGTTAAGAAAACCTCACCAAACATCGACATGTTTATAAGATGCAGTCTGAATTTCCATTCAATTTACTGATATTGAGTGAGATTATATAAACATTTTTTTAAGGATACACTTGTGACGAAGCGAACAAGTGGAGGCTTCACTGGGTAGTCGCGACCAAACTGGCAGTACAGCTCAAACACTCCTTTCTCGTAAGGTGTGTCAGGGGGACCCTGCATGAGAATCTTCCAGAATGCTGAAAAGAAAAAAGATTTTAAGCATAATACAGCTGCATAACTTGATATGTAAACATTTTAAAAGTAAAAGACTCACTACAATGAATTGTGGACAAAATAATGAAACCATGAACCGACACTTTTCCTCTAACTCCAAGAGGGAAGACTGTGCATGCATACAAATTTGTTGTGCAGTAGTTTGGTGTAAAAGGCTTAAAGAATCAGTGGAATATGAATTATTCTATCAATTTTCTACATTAAGGAAAGCAAAAATCAAACAGCACGGCACTTACTGATGTCTGATTCTGATGGAAAGACTCTGAAGAAGGGATGAGGGTCACAGTGAAGGTTCCTCAGTTCCCCCATGATGCGTTTCTCCTTCTCCATAAACGTTCGAACCTTCGACTCCTGAATCTTCTTTTTGAGAGCACTGTGAGGGATAATTATGAATGACTTCTAAGTTATTCACAAATCTTAACAGCACAAGTGCTAAAAATGCAACTCTTTTCTCCTTATCATTAGTTTGAAATCAGTAAGTCTAATAGTTATCTATATTGCCATTGATATAACCCTAAGACCTTCACTAGTTTGATGACACTGTTGTAACGATTGTCATTGCTCAACATGTACACATCAAAACAAAGCACACAAAAGTCCTGTACAACACTACAGAAAGGACCATGTTTTTTGAAGCAATGTTAAACCATTGTTTTGATAAATTATTCTGCTCTTTAATAGTAAACAGTTTGCACCAGAAATCTGCTTTCATAATCAAACAGACAATTAACACATGATATGAAAAAATATATATAATTAGATGATGGACAGGGATGACAATATCTCAATAATCTTGGTATAATCTTTGGTTATCACTTACTTCTCTGTCACAGTCACTTTGTTGCTCATCTGACTTGGCAGGGAAATCTCTGGGTGTTCATCGTACCCATGAGTGGCAAAGATGCCCAATAATTTGCTCTGTAAAATCGTAGAGATTTATTAACACAGTGACATTGGTATTCCTCCCACTCCTAATCTCACCATGCTATGTTCATTTTTAGTAGAGGAGTTTGTAACAGACCACAGTGAGGGTGTCCGGGTCGAGCGTTTTCTTGGGTTTCCTCAACTCCAAAGATAGAACCGTCTCAATCTCAAAGAGCTTCAGACCGTCTGTGGCCGTCTTCGGTTTGAAACAGCAGCCGCCTGGAAACAATATAGATGTGGTGTGAACAGATAAATGACTTGGAAGAACATGAAGAGATAAAGGAAGGAAGAGATAAAGGTGTATGTTCATTTACAAAACACATCAACTGTGTCACAGAAATAGCAAGAACTCGAAGAGTTATCATCAGTATTTGCTGATGTGCTTCAGTAGATTTGAACACATGCAGCCTCATGTGGGTTACGTTTTAAAGAGCAATAACTGATATAATTGAGCTTAACCACATTTAGATTCTCACCAGTCGCATTGCTGATTCCATGCAGCATGTTGTTAGTCACATTTCCAAGGAGGATCGAGTCCACAATGATGCTAGAATTTACTAGCTTGGCTGTGACATCAACTGGCTTTACTGTGGATCTGCAGAAATATCAACACCAAACTGATTATGATGATGATTCAGTACATTTTGTGGGTTCTAATAACAAACAGTGACAGTTGAACACACAAAAACTTACCCAAAATCATTTCCATCAGTGAGACAAATGATGCGAAGTCTACAATCTGGGAACCTGGCCTTCACCTCTTTCAGTTGAGACAGTCCGTATTTGAGTGCATCATAAAGTGCAGAACGTCCACTTGCCACAAGGCTGCGTACGCGTTCCTAGTATGTCAAATACATTTTCAAAAATGTAATTCTTTTTTCTAAATGGCCATTTATGGTTTATTTATTACAACTCCGAATGGATTTGTCTTTGAATCTAAATGAGCTGTGATACACAGGTGTATTTGGAGTCTTCATATTTACCTTGAATTTTTCCAGATTTTCAGTGAATGTATGAAGAGTTTGCACAAAGCCATTGAATGTGACAAGTCCAATGACATGAGGAAAATCATAAGCCATGCTCCTCGTGGCAAAGTTGTCAAAGAGCTCTTTCACCACGTTGATTTTCTGTATTTCTGCACTTCCATAGCACTCCTCTCTCATGGATAAACTTGTATCTATAAGAACCTAAACATATTGAGTTCAAGTATAATTTAGTGTGTGCAGATACAAAACTGTTTTGACATTTTTACAACAATTTCTTTTTAAGAACTTGCATTGCAGTGCACAAACAGTAATAACATTTTATAAATAATAATATGTAACAAATGTGTTACCAGTATAGCCTCTTTTGGAGTCCTGGTGGTGACAAACTTGTGATCATCTCTGTGGTCACCAGTGCTGTGTCAAATATAAAGCATTATTACATTAACATTCAACATTTCTGATACATGCAGAAGGAAATGCAAATACTGGATTTCACTAAACAAAAAGTACTAGCATGTTACCAGTACAGACTATACAAGCAGTGTGAATACGTAATTCATGATTTCTTTTGATTATAGGTAAATTGTTTATTTTCATTAAGCATGAATGGAAGCAGACTTGATTGATCGTATAATGCAAACCAGGTGAGGACAGTAACACAGAGAAAAACAAACATTTTCACATTGTGTTTCTCTCATTAATTGTTCAAACTGCTGTAAGCAGATACTCACCGGGCTGCCAGCATGTTCACATCTAGAGTGTATTCTCTGCCAGTCAGACAATCATGCACTTTGATTAGATCAGGGTACCTTTTGTCTTTAGACAGGAAAACGCCAAGATTGTCTAATAAATAGAAATAAAAACAAAGCTATTACAATTACAGAGTATGTGTGGGACACAGAGGGCTCTAATTGTGTGGACCAGGCACAGTGTACGCGCCCAACTGCACCAAATGTTGCAAGTAGGTAGAGTTAAATCTTTTTTGGTAATTTGGTGAACCAGCGGAGACGAAGGAGGGATGTGTTGGAATTTATCTAATGTAATGTGACCTGATCTAAATAGGTTATAGACAACCTTGGTGGCTGGCCTGGCTGCGTCTACACGTGAGCATGTTTGTGCATGTGAGCCCTTCCCCTCATGGGGGGCGTCACCAACACTGGAGAGCAGAGTTAGTGTTTTGGTCTCTATTCCAACCAAGAAAACACTTTCATTACCAAACAAAGTTCTAATAAAGAGAAACAGAGGTTTGGCATGGAGAGCCCTACAAGCTGCTAAGGCTAAAGCAAACCCTAAAGCAAGTGGAGAGGTGTGGCCCTTTGTTTTACTCTGAAAAGCTGGTGCTAACACCAACATCTAGTGGAAAATATCGTACATGAACCCGTTAAGATACTGGGTGGGTTGAAGTTGAGTACCTTCATGCAGTAGAACAAGTTGTATCTCTGTCAGTCCCAGCGCTTTTAGAGACAGAGGCGGTGCAATGGAGAGAAAAGTGAAATATTTCAGTCTTTCCTTGAGACTTCCAAAGGTCCCCTGAATATTGACTTGAAAGCTGAGAATGAAAAAGATTGAGTGTTAGTCTCAATCCTAAGGATGGGATAATGGAGACAATGCTCTTCCTGTGAGGTAACAATCCGAACCACTGTGCTCTCATTTCAACTGTTTTATGAAAAGCACAAGATTGGTGATACATACTTGTCACCAATTGTCTTCTCATGGTGAATCCACAGAGGATAGGTCTTCATGGTTGGAGGCAAACTGAGCAGGATCTTTTCGATGTCTGTGGCTCTTTGCAACGATGTTTCTCGCAAGATCTCTTCTGTGCAGTTTGGAATTTTTTCTCCATCTATAAAAATAAAAACAACAAGCAGATTATTAAGACACTCTTAAATACAGACTTTTTAAATATATTTTTTGTTTACCTTTGATTTTCTGAAGAACAAATGACCGTTCAAAGGCACCTGGTACTCCAGGGACTTTGACCGGTTCACAGAAACGGTGGCCATCTTCAGACCTAAGGCTGATTGGTTCGTAGTTTTCATAGTCTAATTCCTGTTTCTGTAAATACGGCCAGAGGCTGTTAGTTCACTCACCACCATAAAACAGTCAACCGTTGTATACAATGCTAAAAACTTTTCAAGTAAAAATGCCATCCATTAGCTGGTATATCTCTGTACTATCATAGAAATGTGATGGTCATGATATCCACACAAGCAATTAACAACCTGAATCTCCCTAGACCACCTTACCTCAGCCTCTGACAGCAGGTACGCCCAGCAGCACAATGACTCCTCAAAGACATCCTGGTCCTCGATCACTTTCTCCCCTCTGTGTGATGCCTGCTGTGGCAAAAGTTCTCTGAAGATTGTGTACAAGCCCTCAATGACTGCAATCTGCAAAACACAGTGAAGACAAATGTAAAACAAATACAGAAAATAACCACTTCATACCAAAAAAACGAAAGTTTTCTCCCCTATAGATTGTGAGTCATAGCAAATTCAGCCTTCATAGAGAATCCAGACTTCATGGAACTCTCATCCCATTTCCTCCGGACTATCAGAGGCAGTCACGAACATTCATTAGCAATACCAGTCTATATATATCGTAAGGAATCCTCTCAAAAGCATGGAGGTTCTGGAGTTGTGATGAAATTCTAAAATGTAAAATCCAAAAGAAAGTGAACGTTTTCATGACTAAATATATGAATTTAGCAGGATCAAAAACAAATCACAGTATATATGATTCTGTTATTCCAAAAAGTACATTACTGTAAGTATTGAGCTCCGCAGGGAATTGATTGTTTACCTTCTGGTTCCTGGTCATCATTTCATTCCTGCAGATTAACTGGTGTAAACTTTGGGCGAGTGGGTTACATCCTGTTAGTTTCCGTATGTAGGCAATCAGCTGGTCCTTCTGTTTTCTTAAAACACAACATTTCTGCAATGAAAAAATAGACCAGGAGGAACAATTACTGAAATGAGGAAACAACAGAGTAAGTAAATGGAATTGAAGTAATAAATATAATTAATATAGTCTAGAGGCTAAAGCATTCTTTAGATAGTGATGTTTCAAGTAGAATGTAGGGTATGTGGATACTTTGACTACCACAGGAAAAGTATGGAGGCTTTGTGGTTTTCTCTGTTGTGTTTTTACGTTCCAGGAAATGGTCATCAATTTACTTCATTATATTGGATTTGGCTGCAATATCTTTGTGTGGACTCGCAGTGTGGCCTAGTGGACTCACTCATGCCATCCACCCATCCATCAGCATAGAGTTGAGTAGTTCAAATGTCCACGTTTTGATTGGAAATTTGAATTAAAAGGTATATGTGACACACATCAAATTATTTTTTGACGTTACATCCAACAGCTTTAACTGTCTTGATTGATCACTTTAGACATTAACCTTCTTGATTTCTAATGTCTTTTAACTAAGGTTCTATAAAAAACAAAAATGACTTAATTTGAAGTATCTCTCTTTTGATTATTGCAGATTTTATCTCTCTTTTTTTTTTTATTAGTGAAGCACTTTGTAAATTCTCTGTATAATATATATATAAGGAATATATAAGCAAATGAAAACTGCTTACAATCACATAAAGTGAAGCCAGTAACACACTGATCCCTTTCTGGGTTTGCTTCACCGAAGGCACAACGTCGTCTATGAAGAACGGCTCCTTGCTGAGGGTCTCCTCGGAAGAGGTGGACAAAGAAAAGGCAGCTGTCGACCCTTCGGACATTCCACAGCTTTTCAGTATTTCTCCAGGAACATGAGAACCTCTGCAAGCACAATCAACACATCAGAATCAACAATAAAGAAGAGCTGATACCATTCAGTTCAGTGTGTTGACATAATAATATTTCACCTGTAATGAAGGACGTGTGCTGGGATTCCACTGATGTTGGCCAACTTGCGTCTCAGACTAGTTATGGTGTCACTTTCTAAGTTCACCATCACCTCAAAGTATCCCTGAAATAAAAATGTGATTAGTTAATATATCCACTTTCAATCACGAAAAAATGGTTTTAAAAATGTACAAACAAAACAGGGAATATCACAGATTAGGGTCATAATCTATCTACTATTTAACACTGACATCACACTTTCAAAAAGGCCTTATAGATTTCACTATCTTTAACACTTAAGGTCAACTCAATGATTCTGTCTGAATGCTCAGGGATGTCACTTTAACTGTCAGTATGCTCAATCCTAATGAGTTAATTTATGGTCGTAGATACTCACCTTGAGTTGGATGTGGCACCGAATGGTATCTTCACCAGAGATCTCAAGAACTTCAGTCTTTGGCATGTGAGGGGCCGTTTTCAGGTTCTCGTTCGGTGTGAATATGGCATAGATCGTGGCTCCATTTTCAATGTGTCTGTCTCTCAAAGACCCTGTGTGATAACAAGCACAAACACAAATTCGAAAACCATGATATCTATTCCAACAAAAATATTGTTTCCATCATTTTCTCCAGCCACTGAATGATACCCTTTTTTAAGAGATCACAACATATTTACAGTTTTAATTAGTGTAAAATGTGTAAAAAAAAATGTGTAAAAATTGTTATCACTAATGTAAAAAAACTAACAAAGAAAATTCATTAAGTAATCCCTGCTACTCACATGTGTTGAAGAAAGGATCGTCTGTCAAAGGCATCCCATCAGCTGAGAAGAGACAGACTCCTCTGGAATTGTCGATAACTTCCTGGTGGCAGATCCTCAACATCAGATCCTCCACGGTGTTTTGTGCCGGATCCATGTCTGTTCATAATGAGGGTCAGAGCACAGTTTAACACGTCCACAACAAAAAATCAGTTTTTCTATTGATAGCTGATTTTGTTCTAGGAAATCATTTTTGAACATCAATCCACAATCCACTACATGTTACTGTAATGTGAAAGAAATGGTTTTTCAAAGGCTGGAATAAAAAGAAACCATTAAACCACCGTTTAATTCTGAATTGCCAAAGTACCATAAGGCAGCAGTCTAAAGTACTTACCTGCTCATATCCAAAAATACATTTGTATGACTTTATAAGAAAACAATGAAATGCCTCATAACAATGAAGAAAAAAAACGTTATAAAATAAATTACCTTGAATAAGTTTTGGCTCAGGACATTTGGGGAAAACGTACTGCAGCCAGAATGATGGCAATGATTTTTGCACTGACGTCACACTTTGAACTTGGTTCACCGGAGCCCTGAGTCTCTGAATGTTGCTTTTCATCGTTGCAAAGCGATTCTTTTCCACCGGAGTCAAACCTGCAACAAGAAAAGCATGTAGAACTACAAATATGGAAATACATTGATGGAAAAAACGGACTGGATTGGTCTGTTCTAGGAATGAACTGTCAAATAGAAAGAAGTATGTTACTAATTATGCTGATGCACATTTAATCTTGCTCTCAACATTCAGAAATCTCACCCATGTTCTTTAGATCTTCATCTGTTACACCGTCCAGGAAGTCTCTCTCGTCTGTCACTCCCATCTGAAGGAACTGGTTGTAGAAGGAATGTAGTCGGTGCTGTTCAAGCAGGTTGAATATTGCACCCATCTAAATGTAGAAATCAGGATGTGTATTAATTAAGTGCAGGGTAACATAAATCTTGACTGTACTTTCATTACTTCTTCTGTTACTTTTCAGGCAGATGTTTCCAGATTGATTAAGATTGAAAGGTGACAACACAAAACTAAGCTCAAATCTTGTCTTTATTTAGGTGTCTACTCGGTGAGTAAAAATTGTATATAATACTGATTATTACTTAAATGATTAGTTGTTAAACTATTTGCAGACGCTCCCTACCCCCGCACCTCCTCACAACAAGGAAGGCCTCGTTGTAGTGAAAAATGCGGATCGGAAAACTTTGTCAACTTTGTTGCAGTGAGAAAAACTGTTTGTCTGTATTTAATCAAGCTTGTGAAACGGTACTTTACAGCATGATATCTAGATAATATAGAATAATGTAAAAACAAACGCAGACGGGCTTACCTTGACGTTGGTGGCTCAAAGCCCGAGATGAATACTTTCTGTTTCGTAGATTCAACAGAACAAATGAAACTTGACGAAACGAAACTTGCATGAAAAATGAAAGCGAAAGTAACCAAAGTAGGTAAACAAGAGGAAGTAGGCCTCCAAGCGTTTCATAACATTCCTAGTGTGTATCAGCACCGACACACTGCAGAACTACATGACTGATCCAAACATTTTTAAATAACAAAATAAAATATATATAGGAGTCGAATTTCCACTCAAGTGTTAGAAAGTGCATACGTCTATGTTCGCTAACTTGTTTATTAAATTTCAGCTTCATTCATAGTTGTGTTGAAATGTTTTCCTGGAATACTATGATTAGACCCCCCCCTCCGCCCCCCACTCCAACTTTCTACATCAGGTGATTCTCAGATGGTGGGTCCAGACCCTTTCTGGTTGGGTTGCAAAACAGCTGGTCAAAAATAAACAAACGGGGCTTTATCTTCATAGATGGCGCAAATGCATGGAGCAGTGACAGTTTGGTGCCAGAAAGTTGTCCTGCGCTCACACCTGCTCAGAGCAGGTGTGAGAGCAGGACGGCACAGCTGATCTAAGGAGACTTTGGTGGATCTGATCGGGATGCAGGGAGACAGATGCAGAGCTCCACAGACAGGTGTGGAGGATGTCAGACGTATTTCTTTCATAAATACGTGAACAATGGTCGTCAAACCCTCTGGATCATTGAATCAATTCATCTATTAAATTACTAATTTATCAACTCCTGTCCATCACTCTTTTCCATCAGCTGATCAATCAAAGGCAGATGGCAAGCTTCATGATGCACGGAAAATAACTTGTCTATAGTAGATTAGATCACATTGGATTAAATAATGTAACTGAAACGGAACGTGGTCGGGATTTATTACTTATTAGACACATAAAAAATAAACAAGTAAGAAAAAATGAATAGCCTAATACTCTGCTTTTTTCCATTTCTGCAATTAAAGTGATGTGAAGTGGAGAAGTGAAACGATGTGCTTTGGTGACGTTTTTGTCCCCCTTCCATCACTCTTCCTCCACCTGCTGCTCTGAGCTACTCGGGTCTCGACCGGACACCGGCAACCAAACTGTCACCAAACACGCATGTTACACTTGGTTTGAATTATATAAAGTTGGTAACATATTAACGACCATATGAAAATGTGAGTCCCAGGATGAGACCAGTTGAGAACCACAGCTCTACAGTATCTTCATTGATACCTCACTCTGCAAGTTACCTTGTCATGTGTTCAGAGACTTAAATTAATCCATGTAGATGTTTATTCGTTGATCAGCTGATACATTCAGGCCTCTTTTGGACACGGCATGAGAGCGCAGCATGCCAATCAGTCACTTCTAATTTTGTAAAAGACAAAACTAACACACGTCCTTTTCCTCAGAGCAGAGGCCTCAGGTAGTCACTCAACTCATCACCCTTCTTGGAGGAACTGGCTGTAAGAACGTGTGGACAAACTCCTGTTGTGTCGCCTCCTCTTGAAGACTTTTCGCCTGACTCGTGCTGCCCCCAAGTGGTCCTTCCATTGAGGCAAAGCAATGTCTATCTATCTGGATAAGTGTGGGCCGTGTGTGTGCGGCCCACCCCGGCGCCCCCCCGCTGCCCTCGGGGCGACGCCGACTCACATCCTCTCTGAGCTGACGGTTTTTATTGGCGTGAATTGCGTTGTTGCCCTCCGTGGTGTCGCTCGGTGCTCTGCTCTCACTTAAGGACGAGACTGAATGCTTCCCTGCGACGCCAAAGGAGCTTTTCTGTGGCCCCTCTTCTGTCGCTGATCCTCCCGTAATATCACCTCTGTAACCGCAATAATCTTGTACAGCAAGGTGAGTCAACATGTTTGAATTTAAGATAATGTTTAGTTAGCTGTCATTATTTATGTGTTGGCCCATTGGTAGCCCCACCAAAAAAAACAGCTCGCAAATGTTTTCTGGCTGTTGCATTTGTGTGTTTTGAGTGTTTGAGTGGAGTGTTTCAATTTATTTGTTTCTATTCTATTTAACAATGTTCATAACTTCACAAAAATGGAGAAGTAAAAAATGAGAATGGTATATTGTCAAGACAAAAATGATTACAAACTGTAGTTGAAGCCATAGTACCTCCCTTTATACTTGCATATTTTTAATCTTCATTTCCATATGATACATACATATATACAGATGTCATAAATAATGACCGCAGATAGAAAAGTACAAATAGGCTCAACTCCTGTCAGAGGAACACATAAAATGTTGTGAAAACATTTAGAAATCAAATCAAATCAAATCAAATTTGTGCGAAAAAAACAGGTCAATTGAGATAACACGATTGACAAAACCTATGCTACATGTGATACCAACACCAAGTTGCACTGAGGCTGGACTGGAGGCTTTTGGAAAATCTTAATGCACCCTAACTTAATCCCTATGCTGGCTTTTCTCATTTGTCACCCACTTGTGCCCAAAACACACAACATTTAAAGCAAAAGCTTTGCTGCACAGACTCATTCAAGCTGGCGGGAACGATAATCCACAACTATTTTCTTCATGTCCCAGTCAGCTTTTAGGTCGCCAACTTGAAGGCAATTTCCTTCACCAGCCACTGGATCATACTGGTGGCTGAAACAGAGCAAACAGAACAGAAAAGAACAGATAATACATAGTGTGATGAAGGTGAAATATTTTCCTAAGAAAATTGTATATTTATTCAATGCATTTTTGACCTTTGTGTGGAATTTATTCATTCATTTAGAACTTTGTCAGTCATCAGACTGATAATTCACCACAACACTATTTTATGCACTCACAGTTTGAGATGTTCCTCAATGGCCTTGCGTTCATACACGGTACCAGATGGAACTCTCACTGGATCCACAAACAACTTCTTGGTGAGTGGACAGATCATATGCTGGGGTATAAATCTTGGCACAGGACCCACAAAGTTCTTCATATGGAAAAAAACAAAAACAAAGAAAACAGACATTAACAAAGTGAAGAAGAAAAATACAAACTTTGACTCCAAATATTCATTGTCTTAACAAAATGACACATTTCAGTGTTAATTACCCTCTCCATGTCATCCATTGAGCTCCCAGCAGTTTCCTCTGTGTGTTTCTTTGCGTTTTGTTTGTATGTCTCATTGTTGGTCAAGAATTCCTCGGCTAAAATGCTTCCATGGCGAAAGATAAAGAAAAAAAAGCAATAAGTGGTTTACATTTTCAAAGCCTTTAAAATCAACACAGTGGACCAACACATTTGCCCAAGAGATCAATCAACAGACAACAAAAATATGAGTGATGCCAGAGCAGTAGTGTGTTTCTATCGGACCTGTCCAGAGGGTCGTCCGGCTCGGGGATGATGAGCAGCCCAAACATAGCGTCCAGGATCTCTCTCATGGTGATGTGAGCGTTGTAGTTGCGGTCAAATATGTTGTGGCAGATGCGCCCCACGTTGTTGATGTTGCAGTGGTACACCTATCACGTTAAGAAAACCTCACCAAACATCGACATGTTTTTAAGATGCAGTGTGAATTACCATGACAATTACTAATATTGAGTGAGTGAGATATTGTTTGTGTAAACGTATTTATAAAAGATACACTCGTGACGAAGCGAACAAGTGGAGGCTTCACTGGGTAGTCGGGACCAAACTGGCAGTACAGCTCAAACACTCCTTTCTCGTAAGGTGTGTCAGGAGGACCCTGCATGAGAATCTTCCAGAATGCTGAAAAGGAAAAAAAGATTCTAAGGAAAAATACAGCTGCATAACTTAATATGTAGAAATTAGCAAAATTGAAAGCAAAATACACATTACAATGAATCCAAAAGAAAATAATGAAACCATGAACTGGCACTTACCCTCTAGTTTCAAGAGGGAAGATTTTAAATAGAATACAATACAATACATACAAATCTGTTGTGCATTAAATTGGACTAACTGTGGACTATGATTTCAATTTTCTGCATTAATGAAAAAAAATCAGACAGACTTACTGATGTCTGATTCTGATGGAAAGACTCTGAAGAAGGGATGAGGGTCACAGTGAAGGTTCCTCAGTTCCCCCATGATGCGTTTGTCCTTCTCCATAAACGTCCGAACCTTCGACTCCTGAATCTTCTTTTTGAGAGCACTGTGAGGGATAATTATGAATGACTTTAGTGTCATTGAGTGTTATTCACAAATCTTAACAGCATACATGCTAAAAATGTGACTGTTAAAGATACTTTTCTCCTTATCATTAATTTGAAATCAGAATTGCACAAATTAAAATATATTTTATGTCTAATCGGCACAACTACATTGCAATTGATATAACCCTAAGACCTTCACCAATTTGATGACACTGTTGTAAAGATGACTCTTTGTCAATGCTCAACATACTTCAACATGAAGCACACAAAAGTCCTGTAGAACACTCAGGCCTAGAGAAAGGACCATGTTTCTTTAATAAACAGGTTGCATTACCAGAAATCTGATGTTCATAATTAAACAGACAATTAACACACAATATGTAAAAATATAATTAGCTGATGGACAGTGGTGACAATATCTCAATAATCTTGCTATAATCTTTGGTGTTATCACTTACTTCTCTGTCAAAGTCACTTTGTTCTCCATCTGACTTGGCAGGGAACTCTCTGGGTGTTCATCGTACCCATGAGTGGCAAAGATGCCCAATAATTTACTCTGTAAAATCACAGACATTTATTAACACAGTGACATTGGTATTCCTCCCACTCCTAATCTCACCATGCTATGTTCATTTTTAGTAGAGGAGTTTGTAACAGACCACAGTGAGGGTGTCCGGGTCGAGCTTTTTCTTGGGTTTCCTCAACTCCAAAGATAGAACCGTCTCAATCTCAAAGAGCTTCAGACCGTCTTTGGTCGTCTTCGGGTTGAAACAGCAGCCGCCTGAAAGTAACAAAGATGTGGTGTGGACGGACTCATGACTTACACATATAGGAGTAAAGGAGTATGTTCATTTACAAAGCACTTTCCCCATCAACTGTTATGATTTAAAGAACAGTAACTGATGTAATTGGGCTTGACCACATTTAGCTTCTTACCAGTCGCATTGCTGATTCCATGCAGCATGTTGTTATTCACATTTCCAAGAAGGATCGAGTCCACTATGATGTTGGAATTTAACAACTTGGCTGTGACATCAACTGGCTTTACTTTGGATCTACAGAAATATCAACACCAAACAGACTGACGATTATGCACTATAGTCAATTTCATAGTGCAACTCTCATTGAGACAAAGAATGAAACACTTTGTGGGTTCTAATAACAAACAGAGACAGTTGAACATGTGAAAACTTACACATTATCATTTCCATCAGTGAGACAAATCATGCGCAGTCTACAATCTGGAAACTTCGTCTTGACCTTTTCTATCTCAGATACTCCATACTGCAGGGCATCATAAAGTGCAGTACTTCCGCTTACCCTCAGGTTGCGTACATATTCCTAGAATGTTTAAGATTAAGTTAAAAAAAGTACATTTTGTCAATTTATGTTTTTATTCATTACAGCTATAAAGGCATTTGTTTTTGAATTCCGTAGCTGCAACAATCTAAATTAGATGTGATACACAGGTGTATTTGGAGTATTCTTAATTACCTTGAATTTTTCCAGATTTTCAGTGAACGTATGGAGTGTTTTCGCACTGTTACCAAATGTGACAAGTCCGATGACATGAGGAAAATCATA
>CAESWR010002542.1:259028-274652 GCA_903171835.1 Mullus surmuletus | reverse complement strand
TACACCGTCCAGGAAGTCTCTCTCATCTCTCACTCCCATCTGAAGGAACTGGTTGTAGTAGGACTCGAGTCGGTGCTGTTCAAGCAGGTTGAATATTGCACCCATCTAAATGTAGAAATCAGGATGTGCATCAATTAAGTGCAGGGTAACATAAATCTTGACTGTACTTTCATTACTTCTTCTGTTACTTTTCAGGCAGATGTTTCCAGATTGATTAAGATTGAAAGGTGACAACACAAACCTAAGCTCAAATCTTGTCTTTATTTAGGTGTCTACTCGGTGAGTAAAAATTGTATATAATACTGATTATTACTTAAATGATTAGTTGTTAAACTATTTGCAGACGCTCCCTACCCCGGCACCTCCTCACAACAAGAAAGGCCTCGTTGTAGTGAAAAATGCGGATCGGAAAACTTTGTCAACTTTGTTGCAGTGAGAAAAACTGTTTGTCTGTATTTAAACAAGCTTGTGAAACGGTACTTTACAGCATAATATCTAGATAATATAGAATAATGTAAAAACAAACGCAGACAGGCTTACCTTGACGTTGGTGGCTCAAAGCCCGAGATGAATACTTTCTGTTTCGGAGATTCAAAAGAACAAATGAAACTTGACGAAAGCAAAAGTAACCAAAGGAGGTAAACAAGAGGAAGTAGGTCTCCAAGCGTTTCATAACATTTCTAGTGTGTATCAGCACCGACACACTGCAGAACTACATGACTGATCCAAACATTTTTAAATAACAAAATAAAATATATATAGGAGTCGAATTTCCACTCAAGTGTTAGAAAGTGCATACGTCTATGTTCACTAACTTGTTTATTAAATTTCAGCTTCATTCATAGAAAGTCCGTAGAAGTTTCCACTTGTACTATGCTATTGAACGCTAGTTTTTTCATCAAAATGTATCAATTTCACCATCAATTTGACATTGGCATTATAATATGATGTTTGATATACTGATGCTTTTAAGTTGTGTTGAAATGTTTTCCTGGAATACTATGATTAGACCCCCCCCGCCCCCCACTCCAACTTTCTACATCAGGTGATTCTCAGCTGGTGGGTCCAGACCCTTTCTGGTTGGGTTGCAAAACAGCTGGTCAAAAATAAACAAACGGGGCTTTATCTTCATAGATGGCGCAAATGCTGGCGCTGTCAGCGGAGTCTCGCATGGAGCAGTGACAATTTGGTGTCAAAAAGTTGTCCTGCTCTCACACCTGCTCAGAGCAGGTGTGAGAGCAGGACGGCACAGCTGATCTAAGGAGACTTTGGTGGATCTGATCGGGATGCAGGGAGACAGATGCAGAGCTCCACAGACAGGTGTGGAGGATGTCAGATGTATTTCTTTCATAAATACGTGAACAATGGTCGTCAAACCCTCTGGATCATTGAATCAATTAATCTATTAAATTACTAATTTATCAACTCCTGTCCATCACTCTTTTCCATCAGCTGATCAATCAAAGGCAGATGGCAAGCTTCATGATGCACGGAAAATAACTTGTCTATAGTAGATTAGATCACATTGGATTAAATGATGTAACTGAAACGGAATGTGGTCGGGATTTATTGCTTATTAGACACATAAAAAATAAACAAGTGAATGAATGAATAGCCTAATACTCTGCTTTTTTCCATTTCTGCAATTAAAGTGATGTGAAGTGGAGAAGTGAAACGATGTGCTTTGGTGACATTTTTGTCCCTCTTCCATCACTCTTCCTCCACCTGCTGCTCTGAGCTACTCGGGTCTCGACCGGACACCGGCAACCAAACTGTCACCAAACACGCACGTTACACTTGGTTTGAATTATATAAAGTTGGTCACATATTAACGAGCATATGAAAATGTGAGTCCCAGGATGAGACCAGTTGAGAACCACAGCTCTACAGTATCTTCATTGATACCTCACTCTGCAAGTTACCTTGTCATGTGTTCAGAGACTTAAATTAATCCATGTAGATGTTTATTCGTTGATCAGCTGATACATTCAGGCCTCTTTTGGACACGGCATGAGAGCGCAGCATGCCAATCAGTCACTTCTAATTTTGTAAAAGACAAAACTAACACACGTCCTTTTCCTCAGAGCAGAGGCCTCAGGTAGTCACTCAACTCATCACCCTTCTTGGAAGAACTGGCTGTAAGAACGTGTGGACAAACTCCTGTTGTGTCGCTTCCTCTTGAAGACTTTTCGCCTGACTCGTGCTGCCCCCAAGTGGTCCTTCCATTGAGGCAAAGCAATGTCTATCTATCTGGATAAGCGTGGGCCGTGTGTGTGCGGCCCACCCCGGCGCCCCCCCGCTGCCCTCGGGGCGACGCTGACTCACATCCTCTCTGAGCTGACGGTTTTTATTGGCGTGAATTGCGTTGTTGCCCTCCGTGGTGTCGCTCGGTGCTCTGCTCTCACTTAAGGACGAGACTGAATGCTTCCCTGCGACGCCACAGGAGCTTTTCTGTGGCCCCTCTTCTGTCGCTGATCCTCCCGTAATATCACCTCTGTAACCGCGCTCACAACTTCCCGCCTGGTGTGAGGAGAGCGTTTGGATGTGTTCCGACCTCGGGGCGCGGCTGCTCTTCCTCTCCATCTGCAGTGACGAGTCGCACCCACTTCTCGGGCCGTTGGCGCTGCGATGGGATGACGGATGGCCTCCCTGGACGGGCGCATTTCTCAGAGTTGTACTCGGAAAGCTGAAGGCGCAGGCCGAGGCCTTGCTGCGGAGGCCAGCGCTGCCTTGCTCGGGGGAGCCGGTGCGGCGGTGTGTGGGTTCAGAGGCGGGGAGGTGAAGGTTCCTGTGTCGAGAAGCGATGGACCTGCTGGTTGTTTGTGCATTTCCCTGCTTGATGAGAGGGGGTCCGGGCGGTGGTCTGGGTTGGTGCGGAGCAGGAGGCGGATGCGGCCCCCCAACTGAAGCGTTCCAGCTGCCACCAGACGACTGTTGTCCCGGCGACGGGCTGGAGGAGAGAGTTTTCTTGCATCATGAAAATGCAGCATGAATGAAAACAATTTTAGTTGCCAACATACGAACCTGACTGTGTTTGTCAGGGTCCTCGCGGTGAGAGGGGGGGGGGCCGAGGAGGGAGAGGACGGGTAGAGCTCAAAGTCTGCCTGTATGGCGCCTCGAAGCTCTTTCAGGTCTACAGATAAAGAAAGGGAATAGAGTGGACACTTGAAATATGAAAATATGACTGAATATTGGATGAATAATTCCTGTCTCTTTGAACACAGGCCTCGATTTGTCTCTGTTTGCTTCCACAGCGTTAACAGAGATATCAAGCTGCAACAAAGAAGTGTCAATAAAAAGATTTTGCTGCCGTGGACGTCTGACAGAGATGGATGCTTTTAACATTTCAGAGAAGTCTGAAGTGATGCGGAACACTGAGCCACTGCGGGAAATCAGTGTTAAAGTGAGTGAGGCAGCTCGGGAAGAGTGGAGTGGTTCTGTCTTCCCCAGAGTGGAGTTCTTTCAAAAAAAATAAACAAGGGTTTTGTGTTTGTGCTCGAACAAATTGTAGAAGCAAAATGACACAGAGCACTGCTGTGTTTGCATGGCTTTTGCCTCACAAATAGGAGAAGAAATCTGACACCACCAGCAAGGAAGCGCTGGCATCTCTACTGCAGCCAGAGTGCCGGTCAATAGTTAGTTTATAGTTTAGTCAGTTACAAAAACATTTGCAAAAAGAAGCACCGATAATAATAATAATGATAATAAATCATGTATAAACAGTGTAGGGCAAGTTACTTCAAAAAGTAATGCATTATTTAATGTCATTTGTTACATTATAATATTACTGTCATTTGAATTGTAAGGCATTGCATTACTTTTGCATTACTTTTAAGTTACTTTCACTAAAATAACTGGAAGTATGGATTTGGCGTTCTCAGTAGATCTTATTGCATTCAATGCAGCTCATTCACACATCCAGTTGGAGGTGATGTGGTTTGGCATCACGACTGAGCTCGGCTTAAGACACTTTGTGGTGGAGATACTGTAACTTTAGGTGTATTCATTTTGAAATCAATAGAGCTAGAGGCTACTACTGTATATAGCAACACCTAAAGACACGACAAGATACACAACCTTTTTTACATTGATATCCCTTTATTCTCTTTTATTCACAGAGAATTCACAGCATGATTGTTTATTCATAGTTTATGTTTCATCAACGATCAAAAAAAGATTAGTCTTTGGCCTCAAGGGATAAACGGCTTTAAAATCCATCGTAATGTTCGTCACTGAGATTTGTACAGAGTAAAATATTACCCTTTTTTAAAAATAATGCCTTACGTTACTGTGTTGCAGCAAAAAGTAATGCATTTCTGTGATTGGATTACTTTGCAACGCGTTACTTCCAACACTGTTTAAATGAGTCTGGCGGGTCACAACATCAGAGTTCACAGTGAGACGAAGAGGAGAAGCGGCGGCATCTTGCCACCAGATGGCAGCAGTCAACAAGACATTCCTCTCCTGATGACTCACCTGCAAGTGTGGGTTCCCTTTTAGCAAATCCACATGGGCTCCTGAGATGTTTTTTTATACTTCCCTGCGTGGAAAAAAACAAAACAAAACACCCAACAATAGTAAAAAGCAGAGCTCATGCTAACCATATATAACCACGCAAACGAAGCGGGAATCGGGGAGGCAAATGTATTAAACATGTTCAGGAAAGTATTGGAAACTGCAAACGGGTTAGAAATAACAAAGCGAGAGAGGAATTTGTGTGTGTGTGTGTGCGCGTGTGTGTGACCACTAAACGATTGAGCAGCAGTGTTCCATCATAATTTGGCCTCAAACATTTATATCCAGAGCAAATGAAAACCATAGTTCTGTGTGTGTGTGTGTGTGTGTGTATGAGTGACTGGCAGCCTTTTCTCCTGGCAGCACGGCCGATAATGGAGACTGGACGGTGACCACAGACGGAGTGTGTAGTGAATTACACCAACTCAGTGAAACATGGCCACTGGCCTGCAGACTGACAGCTACAACATATATAAATATATCTGGTGGATTTCCCTGGGTGGGATTCGTGTTGTCTTTAAAAGCTGCACATGAAGAATGTTCATATGGTCTCTCGGCGAAGGGAATGGAATCCAAAACAACCCTGAAAACCGCAACTCTCAAAATAGAACATTTGTGGTCCGCCAGGGATTTAAACCCGTATCCATGACACTGATTTGCTGATATTTTAGGAGGGTTCGTCTGTTACTGCCATTATTCGTACACGTCGGTCAGCGAAGCTAAATCCACCTCTAGCTTAGCCAACGCCGCGTCTCCCTCCGACGCCGCAGAGGCCGAAGCACAAGAACCGGGCCGAGCCGAGCCTTTCATCCACGTGACGCCGCTTCCGGATTGACGGAGCAGGCCGGTGCGGGATTCGGCTGTTTTAGTCACCGGGGTCACGCTCTATTTCTTCCCGCTCGTCTGACAGAGGGAGCAACTCTGACCTCGTCTTTTCTGGCCAAAGACGGCGCCGTAGCAGCAGAATGGTCCAAAAAAGGAGCGATTCTGTACCTCGCCTTGGCTGAAAAGCCCCTCTGTCGCTCGCATGTCGCGTCCACGAGCACAAGCAATTATTTTAACGGCCCGAAACTATGGACGAACACTTTCATTAAGGCTGCGCCAGTTAATCTTGAGAAGCGCTTTAACAAGTGCAGAGCCAAGATTGCGTACGGTCATGCTTCCTGTTTAGAGAAAACGGGTCATTAAGCTCAAGTTGGCCGCCGCGTCCACACAAAGGCAATTACGCCGCGCCGCACGCCTGCTTTGGCTCCGTGCAGAGCTGCTTCCAATCTCGCCGCTCCGCACTAAATCAGCGGCGTCCTCGGCTGAGACGCGAGGAGGACGGACCCCGGGCGCGGCGCTCGCTGAGATCCACGTATTCGGCGGCGAGCCTCGTTACTACATATCTTTTGACGCCGAACATATTTTCCTCTCATTATCCGCCTCATTACGGACGCAGATGACAAAAACGGCGCAGATGGTAAGAATCATGATCCAACCGACATAAACTGAGTGGCAAAGTTCAAATGTTTTTCCCGCTCAGCCGTGTCGCGCTCCGCAGTGCTCAAATTTGGATGAAAAATCAAAGTTTGTTTCCTCTTCTCAGCAGATTTGTAACTACTGGGGTTTTGGAACAAGTGAGAAGGAAACTGATGGCAACATTTGGAGTTTCATCAACGGCAGCGTAGACGTGCTAACAAGACACTGGCAAGATGCTGATGGTTGTACACTGATCAAGCGTAACATGAAGACCACCTGCCCAGTATTGGTCCCACCCAGTCATGGACTCCACTGTGTATCTGACACCTTTCTATCAGAACCACAGTAGCACATTTGTTGGATCGGACCCCGCCAGCCCGCCATCCACCGCCATCCACCGCCATCACTTTTCTTTCAGGTATCGACCCAAACAACCCAGTACCAAGTAGTATCGAAACTGCGCCTGTAAAACGATACCTGCAATTGCTTGTTTTTGTACCCAGATCTAGAAAAAAAGGAGGTTTTACTCGCAGCCAATCACAGCGAGCCTAATTTGATCTAATTTAATCAAAATGTATTTGTGTAAAAATCTTTTGAGTGCAGAGTAGTGCTGACATTTGCACAACTGTTTTTGCATGATTAATATCGAATGAAGTAACAAAAAGTATCAAATGAAGTACTCAATTGGTATCGGTATCGTTTTAAGGCTACTGGTATCGGTACTGGTATCGACATTTTTCACCCGTGTTCACTTTTTGTTCCTCGGACCATGTTTGATGGATAGACAGACCACTGCGGATGACGAGTGTCCCACAAGAGCTGCAGTCATCGAGCCATCACGATTTAGGCCTCGTCAAACTGGGTCAAATCCTCACACACCCATTTTTCCTGCTTCAGACACATCATTTCCGAGGACGGAACATCCACTTGTGGTCTAGAACTGTATACATCCCAACCACTACCACGTTCCGTGGAGACGTGCTAACCAGTGGTCGTGGTTCTCCTTCCAGCAGGCGGTGAAGAGGGCAGAAGATATGAGGAACGTTGAAACATGCTGAAAGGTCCTCCAGCTCCTCCAACCGTCCTCTCCAGTGGCCGGTGATGGTGATGGCCGGCCACTAAAACTTTGAACGGAGGCCAGGAATGGAAGAAGGCATTCCTAACATCTTTGTAGGTAATTACATTTTCAAGAAAGATTTTTATCAAGTAGGAAAATTGCGCAGGAAATCCCAAAGGGCTGTTTCGGCTCTAATCTCCTCCAAGGACCGATGTCTCATCACAGCCAATAAGGTTGTGATGCTTCACAGCGATGAAAAAAAAAAATAAAGCTCATTCCGCAGCACAGACGAACACCAGCGTCTGGGCTTCACCCACCTGCTGGCATGGAAGCGTTCTCCTCCAGGAGATCATTTCCAGACGGGGATTAATAAAGCGCCAGAATTGGTTTGCCACAAAATCCTTTCGAGAAGCAGGATTCACTGTTTGAGTGTCGCACGATGACTGACGGAGAGGAGCCTCCGCGCAATTACAGAGGGCTGGAAAAACACACTCCTCTGCCAGCGGACATTAATAATGTCACCGTCCTGTGAGCAGTTTTGAGGGGGTTTTTTTAAGTAAAAAAGGCCAGATTAAGGTTTTTTTCTTCATGGTTTTTCATGACGCCGACACTGAAGCTCCTCTTCTGTTTCTCAACAAACATCGAACAACAGACTTCAACAAAAGCACCTCGAAAACCCTACCTAACCTCCTCATCGCACTTTCCACAATTTCCTTGTTTCCAGGCCGACTGGCAATGAGATGAGACACCATGCACGCACACACACACACGCACACACACACACAAAACAGAGATAACTTCCACATCTGCTCTACAGAGAAAGTCCTCCATCTGGCTTCTCTCTAACTCCCTGTCGTTTCTCTCGTGATTCCAGACATGACAGAATATGCATGTGTGTGTGTTTCTTATTCTGTGTGTGTGTGTGTGTGTGTGTGTGAATGCCTATGTACGTAGCAATTTGAGTGATTTGGTTTTACGCAGTGCTGCAAAGCCTTTTGGCCCAACTGATGGAAAAAAACACACGCTTTAGACGGAGCCCTCGGAGGCTTCCTGTTACGTGTGTGTGTGTGTGTGTTTGTGTGTGTGTGTGAGTGTGTGGAAAAAGACGCCTATAGGTGCTTACAGGGAGCGAGCAGGTCTGTGGACAATGTTTTCCATGGTGGGTTTGTGGGATTCCCTTACTTTTCTCATCGTAAAACACACAACTGAACCAAAGTCACATTAGGTGTCATTGAAAGCGAAACGTTCTCGCCAAAATGATGCTCTTTCCCAATAATTGATATTAATATGAAAAATACATCACAGAAAACATCCGATGTGACAAACTCAAATGTGCCCATAAGCAGATCTATGATGAATAGATTGTGAGTGTAGAATCCTCTCTGGTTTTGGCAGCTGCACAGCGATAAGGAACACAGTGTTTTCCAAGAATTCTTTGGATTGTTGCTGCTCGGATGAAAAACCAAAGAGGATCTCAGATTAATTCAGCTTCTTTTTTGCACGTTGTCTCACCTGCATGAAGCTCACTTGCGTCTTCAGAGCTTCGCATTCCTCCGTTAGGACAGACCTGCAGTCCAACACGCAGACAAAGAGAGAGCGTTTATTCGCAGCCTTCCAGTTGGTTTTCATTAACAAACCAACCGAGCCAAATCTGGGTCAAAGTGGAAACTATGCGTTACACCGTAACACACACACAAAAGCGACACCTCGGCTGCAGACGGCGGGTTTTTTATTTTATTTGCGAGACTTGTGAGATTTTAACGTCGTAGGTCCGTGCTGTTGTTATAAACGTGAGCATCGAGCCGCGAAGGCCCAGCGTGGATCAGCCAGACAACACTGACGCAGCCACAGCCGAATAGGTGGGCTTACAATCTGCTCAGTTTATTCTTTTTCTTTACCCCCCCCCCCCACCCTCACTCTGTCGCGCAGAAGAAACACTGTCCTATTTTTCTTTCTCCTTCCTGGCTTACATAAGCATCGGCGAATTTATCCGCCGCTTTCAAATAGAAAAAAAGACTCTTCTGCCGGCTCCGATCCGGTCTGGGATGCATTTTCTGACAATGGAGCCTTTTGTTCTGGTCAAGTCAGGAAATGGGGGAGAGAGAGCGAGAGAAAGAAAAAGAGGTAGAGAGAGAGAGGGAGGGAGAGAGAGGCTCACTTCCAGGCGGCCCCGACGCTGCCCGGTGGGCCTCAAAGCGAGGGATGGAGGAGGAGAAAAGGAAGGATGGAGAGAGAGAGAACCCGAGTGGGGCACGAAAGTAGGATGAATGAACTGCGCCGTTTACATCCAGTCATTAGCTAACCTGCACGGGGCTGAAGCACACACACACACACACACACACACACCTAGGTTTTTTTAAAGTCTCTAATTAACCTTTATGTTTCCAGCGGGCGGGAAGAAGACGAAGCAGGGAAGCAGTGGGGGCTCATGTGACCTCCGTGACACAAACACTTCCTGATGACTGCTAACAGTTGATGAAAATGTGTAATAATGTCGCTTTTATTTGCATCACTAATGGGCTGAGTACTGATACCAGTACCCTTAAATTGATACCAATACCAATTGAGTCCTTCATTTGATACTTTTTGTTACTTCATCTGATATTAATCAAGCAAACAGTTAGTTACGCTCGCCGTGATTGGCTGCGAGTAAAGCCACAGAGTCTTTTTTTTCTAGATCTGGGTACAAAAACAAGCGATTGCAGGTATCGTTTGACAGGCGAGGTTTCGATACTACTTGGTTGTGGGTCGTTTCAGTCGGAAGGTATTGAGTACTGATACCCGGCCATAATCACTAATCATGATGATGGTTTCTTCTGATGTTCCGGTGTGGTCAGTGTTTGTGGTCGCCGATTTAAACATCAAAGGGATCCCGCGGCCCACGGGAGGATCTTAATGAGACATTACTTTGTGTTTCACCACCTCTTTCCTTATAAACTTCCACCTGTATCATTACATTGTTTTATCTCCCCACTAAAAAGAAATCAACAAACCCAAGAAGAGGGAAAAATCTGTGCTTGGTTGACTCATTTTACAAACATCCTTTTACAAGTGCGTTTTTTTCACAAGTCACCTGATGCGGTCGACCACTCGGTCAATGTCGGCGATGTTCAGCTGGTCTTTCAGCGCTTTGATCTCGTCCTCGCCGGCGGGTCGGGCGGAGCGCTGAGCGCCGCCTCCGGCTCTGGCAGAGGGGAGAGAAGACGGCGAGGCGGCACAAACAGATCATCTCATGACGCGAGCAGAGAGGTCACATTTTGAAGGCTCTTGTTCTCGCTGCCAACCTGCTCTCCGAGGCGGTGCTGCCGGGTCGACCCAGGGCGAAGTTTACCGTCTCGGCTTCGTACCGACACAAGAACTCTTCGTCCCGCCTGTTGCAACGACACCACGGGCCAAAAGGTCAGATTCACAATTTTGGGGATTCTCATTTTCAGCCTTTGCATTTATGCTTTTATACAATCAGAATTTACAGAGAAAGACAACAAGGCTGTTAGTCATTTAACAACATCCATGGCTCCTCCCTCAAAAAAAAACCCACAATAGAAAACAAAGCAATGTTAGATTTTAGAGAAAAGAAACAAACAACTGGTGCAGGCGGAGCCTCACTTTATAGTCTCCACATGATGGCAAAAGCACTTTTTTTTTTTTCTCCCCTTACCCACCGACAAATCACACACACAATGACAAGGAGGGGAGTGTGAGTGTGTATGTGAGTGTGTGTGTGTGTGTGTGTTTGCCGGGGTGGGTGGATGGTCCCGGCATCAGGACCACACAGGATGAGGCCAATAAGATAAATCAGTTGACTTTTACAAGGTAAACAGCCGCCCACGCCCTCATACAAATGGTTCAAATCACCGTAAAAATCTTCAACGGGAGAGAGAACTATTTTTTTAATCCTCCTCTGGACGCCGCCGCCGCCGCCGCCATCGCTTTAAGCAAATCAGCTGACGTAGATATCTGAAGGTATTCTTGGAAAACACGTCTGGCAGATGGGATTGGAGTAATATGGGTGCAAATACGCAGAGAAAGGGATTCATAAAAGTGTGTTAGAGCAGTGTTTCTCAACCAAGGGTTCGCAGACCCCTGGTGGTCCGTTGTGTAATTGCAAGGGGTCCGTGGGAATAAAATATCTTAAAAAAAGCTCCAATGACAAATCCAGAAATAGGAGTATTTTACTCAAATGTGACTGAGACTTTTATCTACCTAAACTACAGACAATCAGTTTTGTTGGACATATTTGTTACGTATATCTAAGTGAGTTACAACGAAAAGCTCTTATTTTTGCCTCAAAGAGTGAATTAATGCCTTAATGCTTAATCCTTCATTTAAAATGCAGCTTCCACCGTTTCTATCAAATTGAGGACCGAGCGGGTGGGTCCTCAGTGTAGGTCAAAAATATGCAAGGGGTCCAGGACCCCGTATAGATTGAGAACCACAGCGTTAGAGAATGACGGGCGCTGTTTTTGCCAATTCCCCGTCAAGCGAAGCGTACGCGCGGCCCCGACGCGAACACGGCGCCGTGCATCGAGGTCAGCGAGGACACCGACGGCAGCTTCAAAGAGGAAAAAGCGGTTTGTGCCCGCGCGGCCTGTGTGGCACCAATACTTTCTTTTGGCGACGTTCCCACGCAGCTGACAACAATAGGCCGCGTTTCTGCCACCGCCGAGCGAGGCCCTAATCCATCTACACTCGCCGACGAGGCGCTTTGTGAGAGCGCGGCGGGACGGAGGAGCGCGAGGAAGCCTTGAAAGCTGATTTGCACCGCGGGTCGGAACACTTAGAGCAGACGTGGATTGATGCTTTTAATTCTTACATTTCAGATCTAATTAGAAATGACAACAAATGCTCTAAATGCTTTTGTCTGCTCCATTTTTGCTGCGTGACACCACTTTACAGGCGTCCGAGTGTAAACGCCATTTGCTTTACATCGGCCTGCAACAACACTCGTTCAAATCAGTTTTTCTGCCAACGACGGAGCAAAAATTCACAAAGAAAACGGCGTTCAGTAAAGAAAAGACCCCTGGTGGGATGATGGGACGTACAGAAATAAACACACATACGAGGAAAATGAACGAGGCCGCCTGCGGTTTTCTCCACCAAACTGCATGAATGTGGAGCAGAGGGGGAACGAAAGGAAGAAAAGATAATTACAATAGAAAGGAAGTCGACAAATTGACAGGCGGTAAACGGTTGGCAACAAAACCGGAGAACAATGCGCCGTTCTTTTCTACGACGCCTCGGCAAAAGCTGAGAGGTGACGCGGGGCAACATTCCTGGCAGCAGCGAGCTTGTTGCCGGGATAGTGCGCGCACTCGCGGTGCATCTACACACTCACACACACACACACACACACCTAAGTCCTCTCACACACACACACACACGAGCGGCTTGACAGATAAATGAGTCTTTTTTTTCATTGTAATGATGTAGCGTTATTAAACACGACGCGGCTGCCAGCAGCTTTACGACGCTCCTCAAAGTATTTTTCCGATAAAAGTCAATTAAAAGCCGAGCACTACAGGCCCATCCATGCCCTGAGTTGTGAGATTAGCCGGGGAAATTAAAAACCAAAGTTAAATGAGAAAGTTTTATTGCCACTCCGTGAGGATTTTACACCTCCCTGTTGACTTTGATTCCGAAAAACCAGAACAAAACACATGAACGTCAAGCTTCATCGCTCCAACGAGAGCATTTCACTCACAAATAACTCAATCCAACGCCTCGCATTTCTGAAGTTGAGACTCTGACACTTTTCAGCGGCGTATTTATCTGGTGGTTCAGCGTGAGAGCGGCTCAGCGATCCACTGAAGGCGGGAGCGACCCCTCTGCCCCCATTGTCCCGCACGTCTCCGCCGTCTGTCTCATTTGTAACCGACGGGACGAACAATACGCGGGATTTTATGGACCTCTTTGTTGGGAGGGGAGAGTGCGTCGAGAGTGTGAGGGTCCCGCCGCTCCCCCGTCCAAGCTGCTGCTCTGTTACACCCCCCCCCCCTTTGGATCGAGACAGAAAGAGCATTTTTGTTCAAGCTGTTGGTGAAATGAGCCGCGTAAGAAACAAGTTGAATCCATTTGCCGATACATTTTACATTTACATTTACTCCTCGCAATCTCCCGGTACTATTTTCCCTCCGTTTCCGTTGCCATCAGCTGGAAGAAGGAGGCGGAACGAGAGAGAAGACGCTGAAAGAGCTGATGAAGGTGCGCACAGTGATACGAATGGAGGGTAAATAGTACCATTTAACTGCAAGGTCAGACTTTTCCAAGGCAAAGAATTCGTGATGCAAATGGATTACTCTTTTGAACGCTTATCGTTTTTTGGAGCAAAACGCTTTATCCGTGTGACCCCAGCAACTAGACGGAAGTACTTTCTGCAACAAGGAAACCGGGCCGGAACTCCACTTGCGGGACGCAGTGAAGGAAAAGTCACAGCTGATGAGCAACACTGATGGTGAGGATCTCATGCAACTTCATGTCAATATGTCTTTTGAATAATCCCTTTAATACTTGGAAGAAAAGGTACATTTTCCATTCTGTCTCAGTTTCCAGTGTTTATCTCTTGCAGCGTTTCTGTGTTTGCAGAGCATTCGCAGCCCTCGGCCACCGTAGGGTCCTTCACCTGTCGCTGCCCCGGGGCCATGAGCACATTTGTTCCGCCACTGCAACAGGTCCTTGTATTATTTTGCTAAAACGCTCTGTCCCCTCTGGTTGTGAATGGGGAAGCTGCTTTGCAAACAGAAGCTTTTTTTTTTTCTAATCCTGCAGAGCGTCCTGGCAATATTCCAACTACCTGATATTTTATATAGTCCCAAATATTTCCGGCCTCCTCCAACGCCAGGAGAAAATATCCAACATGAGATTCTGTGCTCACTCATAGATGTGTTATTCTGTCTGTGCATCAGAAACCTCCACATTAAAAGCAGTGCCAGCAGATCCAATCAAAATCCCAGGTTGCAATTCCTGTTCTCGCCTCTTAGCGCCGCCAACTGAAGATGATTTTGTTTCCTCCGTGCATCGTTTTATAGTGACGTCAATCAAATATGAGGTGGTGGTGAAGCGACATCAGCTCTTTTATACGTTTTATAAGAGCCCAACGTCTGTCACAGATGGCCGAAAAGACTTGAGCTCCTTTGGGGTGCCTTCCCCATCCTCGCTCCTCAATGTGACGTTCTTCTATGACTTCCAAAGCCGAAGTATCGAGGAACAAGCTAAAAGTGACTATGTTTACATGCAGTCAATATTGGGGTAAAGGGTCCATATTCCGGTTACTGAGACATTGGGAATAACCTTGCATCCATGCATGAGCAAACTGGGTTATTCCTGTATCCATGGTGATTGTAATCAATGGTGATATCCCTATCAAACAGCAATGCCAGGAGAACGTCTCATACAAACCCTGCTTCGCGTAACTTTATGCTCACCTTTTTGTGGATCTGTCTTCCAGTGTCATGATGGTCTTACAAGTGTATCCATCATCAAATATTTGGGTTAGAAAAGCAGTAACCCAGGGGTTTAAAAATTGGAATATGAGCCGATTCCGGTTGTTCAAACAGGTTATTGGTGTTTCCATGGCCGCCGCGCACCGGGTTATTGCTGATATTTGTGTTAAAAAAGGCTTGTTTGACTGCATGTAAACGTAGCCAGCGACCATCACGCTTTGAGGAGCTCAGATCAGCTGAAATAACTTCAAAGACTTCCTGAGGAGTGAAGTGGTCAGAGCGCGACACCCACCTTCCTTCCCTGGCGGCTCGCTCTCTGAGGCTCTCCAGCATCATCCGCACCTCCGCTCTCACCAGCTCTTTGATGGCGGGGGGGTCGGCCAGAGGGGCTCGCCGGGGCTGCAGCGGCGTCCCGGCCCTGCTTAGGCCCTCCTGCCACATCTTGTGCCACGCTGTCGCCTGTGAGAGGTCAGAACAGTGAGAGGAGACGAGCGCAGTGATACCAAAAAAAAGTTGCTAGATGACATCATCGACTAGTTTGCATAACTGGCAGTTTGAATGTAATTGTAATGTAACAAAGGAATAATGTCATGGGTGAGACAAAAGATGAGTAAAAAACGCCCTAAAACTGTGAAGTTACTTTGCCACTGCTGGATGTTCAGCTTACAGAAAGGAACAGGTGAGTGACTGAGACGCTGTGAGTCAAATGCACTGATTTATTAAGCATCCTTTGGTTTCATGAAAGTTTCATGACGGTAATTTCACCAGAAAAAGTAGCTAGATTTGTCACCAGTTGTTTTGGCAAAAAAAGGTTGCCAAGAGGATTAGAAAAGTCTCTAGATTTAGAGAGAAAGTGGCCAAGTTGGTAACACTGGAGGGGCGGCAGTCGCCCCACGAGCAGTATTTTCTTTTCTACAGCCCTGAAAGGAAAAAACGCCTGAGAGCCGCCAACACACTCGGCTGACAGCTCATGCGGCGGCTGCTGCACCGGGGGGACGCTCTGCTCTGTCAATAAATGAAAACATTTTGAGGAGTGATTTGGTGGTGGGGGGGCTGGTGGTGTTCACAATATCCTCCACACACACACAGCAGTGATGAAGGGATCCATCACCCGCCGTGTCCCCTGACAGCGCCCCCCCCCCGGCCCAAAAT
>CAESWR010002542.1:181118-195176 GCA_903171835.1 Mullus surmuletus | reverse complement strand
CCCCCCCCCTTTACTCTCCCACCCTGTGATTAGTGATCCGTTTACTTATTATCAGCATGTCAGTGGATGCAGATAAGCTGTCGTTGCCAGCAGAGAAACATAAATCAGACTTCTAAAACAAATGAGCGGTGGATGTACTCCGAGGAGATAGGCGGCCGTGATCTATTGGGGCGTTAAAGCCGCCTCGTATTATTCATCGCAGCGTACGGCCGGGGTCAACAACATGGCCGCTCCGGGAGTGAGGGGTCTGAAAGCGCGGTATTATTCTAGATAAATTTTACTGCCTTCAGCCAAATCGCCTCTAAGTGAATGATGTGCCATATGTTAACTTGATGTCTGCGGAAGGCCGGGAGGGTCATAAACCTCACTGATGTGGATCTGTAAAGGGAGGGGGGGGGGAGGGGACACACACACACACACCGACCGGAAGAAAAAAGGAAAAAAGTCACACACACAGGAAAATGTCCAGCTTCGGCTGGCTTCGCCTCACTTTATTTAATTCCTTAAGTACGCGCCGCTGTTCGCAAATCACTTCCGCTCGCTGACAAATGAATTCTCTACAGAAGCTCTGAAAAGGTAAGTGAGCGAAAAGAGCCCGAGCTTCCTGTGTTTATGACTTCAGTCGGCGAAAAGGATTTTTCCTCGGATGATCTCTCTAAAGTTGCTCCCCTCCCTCCCTTCTATCTGGATTTTTTTCTTTTATAGCTAACCGCAGCCACAAGAGGTCATCCAGCCGACTGTTGAACCGCCAACGCTCCGAGCGGCATGTAAACAAATCTGGTTTTGAGTCTTTTTTTTTTTTTTGGGTTGTTTATATCTGTGAAAAACATTTTCAGAAAGATTCCCTCTTCCTAACCCGTGAATAGACACAAATTGAACTGTATAGCTGTGTATATTTATTTTACTGCTTCGGGTGCAGCCGCCTCCTTCCAATTATCTCATTTGGATTCAGTAAATCCTCAATATAATATAATTTGGAGGAGCACTTTTTGAGTGTTTGAGGCATCGTCGGGCAGCTCACGCCGCGTAACACAGATGGGAAGTCTTCGGGAGAAGCAACATTCAATACAAATCTGCATCTGTTCCCTTGAAAACTCTTACAATTTTCAGAAATTCTCACCTACGAAAGCTCTGCAGAGCAAGAATGACACAGTGATGATTCAAATCACTGAGTTTTTTGCTTTACGGTTTACAGAAGCGGTGCCAATTTTTTTTATCCCCACTGAAAAACTGTCTCTCTGGTGACTACAGATGTTTGAGAGCCGCTTCTCCGCTCACACAGGATTGTTGCCCTTTGAACTTTTGCTGTTTTATGCTTGTTTCTTTGTTTTGCCGATGTCTATTTTTGTGTTGTTTTAAATTCAGTTTCTCGCTTTGCTTACGATGACAGTACAGTTATTCCATTCTGTATTATTTATGGAAATCTCTAACAATGCTTTTTTTGGACCTGCTGTGAGAGCCGGTTGCTTGGCCAGGTATCGCTATTCAACACCTTTCAGGTATCGACCGAAACAAACCAGTACCAAGTAGCATTAAAACTGGAATCAGCAATCGGTAGTTTTTTAAACACATTCAAAATGTATTGGTGTAAAAATCTTTTGAATGGGGAAAAGTGGGGACATTTGCACAACTGATTGCTTTCTATTCGCATGATTAATATTGAATGAAGTAACAAAAAGTATCAAATGAAGTACTCAATTGGTATTGGTATCGTTTTAAGGGTACTGGTGAGCAACAATGAGCAAAGAATAACGCATTTTTGTTGTATTTCGCAGAGAGCGGGGTGGAGGACGGCGTAACCTTTGACTCAGAACTGGATGCGAGCGTGTTGTTTGGTCGTCCGCTGAAGTGAAGATGCCCTTGACGCGGCTGAGCGCGGGGCTGAGATAGGAGACAGAGTGGAGATAAGGAGTTTTTCAGCGGCTGGAGCCCCAGGGGGCGCGTGAGCTCACAATGTGGCCAGTCAGCTTGGGGTGTGTGTATGTTGGGGTTAATGATGCAGCGAAAGTACAAAAGAGGGGATTCCATCATCACAGCAGTAGACTGTAACCCACGACAACAAAACCAAAAAAGAAAAAGATGTTTAACTACAACTCGATTAGTTTCACCAATTTGTGCTTGGAAATGAAATCTCAGCTGCGCCTCGAGCATCAGCTTGGACGCCGCACTTGTTTTGTCGGCAGAGGGAGCGCAGAGCAGGGGGGGGGGCGACCAAGGTTTTGGTGAAGTCACTTGACAGATGTTGGAGTTTGTGAATCAGTGTTTTGGCTCTCGGTTTAACAGCTGTGGGGTCATCCCGATGAAGCTCATTACCAAACATCAATTAAAAAAATTGATTGATGACTCCTCTGTCATTAGAGCAGCTTCTTCCAAAAGTGAATAACAGAGATTAATTTGACTTTTATTTCTATCCAACAACTGCACACAAGTGGTATGAAGTCAAATTGCAACAACTCATCTGCTGTGCTCTGTTTTGTCAAAAAAGCTGACAATTAGAAAGTATTTATGGATATGAAGACTAATTTCACATGCATTTCATGGTTTATACTTCATTTCATTTAGTCATTTTTGTAGGTTTAGGGAGCAAAAAAGGGAACATCTAACGAGAGTAACATAAGATAGCAGAGCTATAATTAGGACATTGGTAACACTTATAATGTAGCCCGTTAAGTAATTGCACGGTAAGTAGTACCAGCAGGGATGATGCTTGTACTAAAAGGGATGAGGCTGGTGCCATGCAGGAATGATGCAGGGATAAAGCTGGTACTAAGAAGGATGATACCGGCATCATCCCTGCATGGATGGATGAAGCTGGTACTTACCATGCAATTAGTGGGTATTTAACACGCACTTACTTGGTACTTACTGCGCTGTATTAAAAAGTGTTACTGTACATTGAAACCTCCACTTGCCAAGGAGGTAGTTTTAAAGGTACGTTACACCTGAGTGTTTTACTGATGACAAACAAACTGAGCTATCGGAAAGACAAAGACCTCAATACAGCGTGAACAAAGGACAGGGAGACAGCGAGAGAAAATGCTGCCAGCAGCACTAAAAACTTCCACTAAGCAGTTTGATTCATAAAAACCCTCCCATGAGCCTCTTTATCTTTAATACCTGACATGACGCTTAGACGTTCTGCTTGAGGAACGGCTGACAAATATGAAGTCTCTATTGACGGAATCTCAAACACCTTTGCTGAGATGCATTATGGCTCAATGAGTGCACTTATTATTATGCACTGACGATATTAGTGATGCAAAGTTTCTGCCAAAACTTTCCCTCGAAAAGTATTTTGTGATTGTGAAATTGGCAACAGGTTCACTTCTTTGCAGAACTTTGCGCAGCAATTACATGCATTCTCCATGTATTTGACAGCTAGTGGTATTTTCATCGGTAGCTTTTCTTTGTTGAATAATTGGAATGTAATCCTCCCCCTCACAGAATCTTGTCTATACACGGACTTGCGTTCAGCTCCCTTTGAAGTACCTTAATACACTTAATAAGTATGCAAACTCTCACTTCTCATGTCAAAACACCCAGTTTTAACTGCTCAGCAGTCGCTGCAATAGATTTTCAACTTTACACTCACATGCTTAGAGAAATCTAACATGTTTTTTTTGGAACCGCCATGTAAAATCAGCTCATATTCTGCTGAGCGAGAGCAGTGATTTAATGATGTAGATTATAGAGATCAGCGTTAATGATTGGCAGATGATCAAACTCGCCCAAATGACAGAGAGGTTTACTGACCTCGCACACCATCAAAGTGCAAGTGCTTTTTAATCTGATCAGTAAAGAAGTTTCGCCCCGTCATTTAGCCCGACTGATCACGGAATATCGACTGCCCTCCTCTTCAGAGACGCCGTCACGCAGGAAGGCAGATGCTTAAAGATGGAGGCAGACGGATGAGTCGACTCTTCAAAGGCGTTTTCTATGTTTGAGAGACATCAGCAAAGCAAAAACACTCCGGCGTCGACTCAAACGCTATCAAACTGAGACGACACTCTCCGAGTCCCGAGTCGAGTTGGAGGAGGTAGTGATGCAGAGTTTTGGGAAGACAGCTTGTTCTTGGATAACAAGATCTGTGATGAGGGGAGCGGCTAACTGGCAAAGAAAGAGCTCTTTTAAAACACACTGAAATAAATATTATAAATCCGGTGAACATCAATGAGTTGGTGAAATTACATACTTAATTACATCACACGACTCAACATGTTCCTGCACTTCCGTAATTACTGAGCAGATTCCCTCACGAGACTGACAGCTGTTGTCCCACTGAGTCAGCTGTCCGTCTCAACTGGGTGACAGTTTTGAAATGTAAAACTTCAAAACACAGCCTGGTAAGTACCTAGTGCTTGACTTCTTTTATCTATGTTTATTTATGTGAATTATACCTCGGTACTACCAGATTGTACCTTGGTAATACTGGGGATGCAGGTATCCTCCCCAGTGATACCTGTATAGGGCTGAGTATCATTCAAAATCCTTTGATATGTTGTCGACTTCTGTACCTTTGTTTCGATACTGGTTCCAGAACAATCCTTTTTTCGATATCGGATGTTTAGAAACCAGTTTGATAAACAACAAAATACATTGTCATTACAGCACAAATCTTGTATCTTGGAGCGACACTCTAGGCCGCCATAGTTGTTGTTGTTGTTGGTGGTGGGGTTGGCGTTTCGGAATTAATCCAATCTGGGAGGTGGTTTCAAAAATTAGTGTATCGGACTCGAAACGACCATACGACAAAAAACGTTGGCGTTTACTCCTAAACCCGTCTCCTTGTGGACATGACCTTGGGTATCGGACTTTGGCTCGAAAAGATCAGAGATTTTCGGTTGTTGCTACAAATATATCGAAGTTCGGTACCCAGCCCTATACCTGTAGAAGTGTATACATAATACATAAAAAGGGTCTTCTTCATTTTCCAGTCGTATACTTATTATACTATAATAATTCATGATGTTGAAATGTCCCCCCATTGCGGGGCACAGGTATCATCCTGTACTTATACACCTTCACCTGGTATTACTATTGATGATACCAGCATCATCCCTAGCAACCGTGTAAGTGATATACTTAAACCAGATGAATATATTCATTAGATGGATATGTAGTTAGATGAGTAGACAGTCTAGTTTGAGCTTTAACAGAATCCTGACTGCAGTGACGACAGAAGAAATAGCAGTGAGCTAGCTCATGCTAACATTGGCTTTATATCAATTGATGTCATTACAGAAAAATGGCAAGATATTTTGGTGCATAAAAGACCAAATATGTACGAAAGCTGTGGAGCTGTTCCAACAGATCACGGTAATACATATAACTGAGTGTACTTTTGGACGACCGCCTCCTTGTCCACAAGAAATAACATTGTAAAGCTGACCTCTTGTCACTGATCTTTGCCCTTTTCAGTGAATAAAATACTGTTGCACTTGCTGTAAATGGATCACAAGGTTGCTTTGGCTCCCGTGTCGGCACTGTGTTTTGCCCTTCAGGGTTCTTTGAAATCCACATCACTGTATGAGCAGCGCTCAAATGGTGCGGTTTTCCTGAGGATGACAAGAAAAACTGCACACGGTACTGGACCGCGACAACAATGCTTGTTTAATATGCAGCAAGGGCTCTTGGGGTATCTCTACAACAATCTGCAGAGCCAAAAAACTCACAGAAAGCATTTTTTTGTTACCCTTATGCTGATCTTGGTCAGTTTCTTGGATCATCACATAATGCATGTTAAATATATTTACATGCCTTGTTTGGCCAGTGTGCAACACTGTGGCCGGTCTGTCACAAAGATAGTGAGCATCAGCATCTATAAAGCGATTTCCTCAGCATTAAATATTCAGCGGCAAGTCTCCATCACGGTGCCAAGAATATTTGTTCCTCTAAATAAGAGAGGATTATGTCAGCTCTGTGGCCTTTAGATCTGCTGAACAGGCGCTCTTACAAAGTCAGTCGAAACACTCCAAAGCCGTTCTACCTACATTCTTCTTTGCCTTCTCTCAGACTCCTGATGAAATAAGACGGCGGGCCAGGACACACTTTAATACGTGTTCTGTGACTGTACTCACTCGACACACACACACACACCAGTACTAAAGGATGTCTCACACTCGAGTTGGCTCAGGACTTGAAGGTAGGAACACACACAAGCACACAATTTCATAGCAATATAATGCCCTTTCCACTTAATTTGTTCCAGTGCCGGAGCTGGAGCGCTTGATTGCGAAGCGTGTGGTGACGGACTGATTATATATGCCGGGAGTGAAGCAGAGGCACAACATAACGTTCCGACAAAAAGACACTCGCAGGAGCTATACGGCGCAATAACAATCAGCGTTGCCTCAGTGTTTGGAGACTAAATATTGTTAAAAAAAAAAAAAAACCCCGGCGCAGCGATGGCAGCCCTGCAACAAAGGGACATCAAACTTTTTTTCTTTTTTAACACCGTCTGGTGCCTCTGTAGTAAATCCACACAATTTATCATGTTTTCTGCAGGATGTAAATAGCGTCAGACAGAACAGCTCCAGTTCGTCCGCAGCAATAAGGAGAAGGAAAATAACACAAGAAGGGGGGCTGGGAGTGGGGGGGGGGGGGCATGGGTTTGATCTGATGCCACCCTGTTCGCCTCCCTGCCACTGTCTCAATAAAAAGTAATTACTCGGGGACTATTGTCTTGAATCCATTTATATTGGTCGTGGTGGCGTCGCGCCCCCTCCTCCCCCACCTTTCGTAAACGCAATAAGGCGAAGGAGAGTCATCCAGCATTTCGGCAGTGCCGGCCGGGCCGGTGTGCGAGCCCCACCTTCGCTCATGGAAAGATAATCAACCCGCTGGAGTGTTTAATCTCAAATATGTCTGCTGAACCATAAACCGCCGCGTGGTGAGGAAGAGGAGGAGGCGGCAGCGGATGCAGGGGCCGGTGGGCGTATTTCAGCCCCTGACAGCCCGGCACATCTCCTCTGTCTCGGACTTGACGCGCCCTGGCTCCAGAGGGAGCACCGGCCTTCTGATCCAATTGGTTTGAGGAGGGGACGGGGTGCGGGGGCTTTTGTATTCCGACCGCGACTCCGCCGTGAGATGATGGAATCGTTTTGGCTGATGGTTGCATTTTGGCTCTCCTGGAGGAATGTTCGGTTGGGTAGGCGCCCTCCCTCTCCTGGGTTTGAGTCCGACCCTCCCTTCCCTCCCTCGGCTGTCAGTGCCTGTTTGGCAGCTTGGTGGTGGTGGTGTTGGGGGGTGGGGGGCTACTCCAAAAACATAGCGGGGAAAAAACAGAAACAAAATGTCGAGTTACAGGAACTACGGAATTGCGGGATATCTCAAGCTAACGGTTTGATCTCGTTACCCTTGTCATAATAATAATCATCATCAATATAATAATAACGCTGAATCATGGGATAGCGCGTTGGAACACTTCACCTCCGTATCAAAATTTCACTGCTCAATAATTCATTTTCATTTGGCTATTCTTAGGAGCCAACCTTTACAGTCCCATTCACACTGCTTTCCTTTTTCTTCTAAACACAGAGCGGCTGCTTCTTTGCCACCGGTGCTTTTAGCTTTTTTTAAGGTGCCTTCTGTAAGCCGCCGCCTTTCCGCTGTCCTCATTATACCCTCTTTATATGATAAGCCAAATAGCACCAAGACGTCTCTGTGAGATACCGAAGGCCATTTGACTAAAGGTTATTTTAAAATGAAATGTCACTATTCGCCTTCGGTGGCTGTGTGTGTGTGTGTCTGTGTGTGTTGGGGGGGGGGGCGTCTATTCAAAATTTACCGTCTTGTCGCAGGAGACGAGAGGGGGGAGGGAGCCGACGAAAGGTTCTCGCGCTGCACATAATGGTGCAAATTCCACACCAATAAAAGGTTTAATGTTCACATTTGGACATAACGGCCCGGCGGGGAGGCGTTAAGTGGCAGACAACAGAGATAACCGGTCTGGAATTTAATATAGAAGCTAATTACCTAAAAAAAATAACAAGGTCTGATTGAGAAGCAGCGATTTCTCGTTTTCCCTTTGGTCACCGATGAGCGTTTCGAGCCGCGCGGTTTGATATGTAAATGCACATCCAATTAATAATTCATGCACGGGGCGTGTCGCTAAGGTCAGTCGCCCCGGTATTTTCGAGACAGCTCTACACCTGCTAAGTGGTTGTTGAGGAAGCTAATGTTATTAAGCTCAATGTAGGAAATTAGAGCACTGGTCCCAGTAGGGTCGGAGTCTTGGAATGTGATCAGGATGCCGTGAGAAATGAGTTTGCAGCCATCTGCTTGCCGCTCGTCCCAATATGCTTCGGGAATGCACGGAGGAAGTCGAACCCGTTTACGGCCCCAAAAAAACAATAACAGAGCCATGGCTGTAATATAATCTCAAGGTGGGCGCGTACTGAGCGAAACAACACGTTATTCCAGTCATTAACCGGTTGACGGCGAGAGCTGCGGTAGAGCGATAATCCCTGCACAAAGGCTTTGGAGGATGGTCTCCGTCCTCTCCAGCCGCAATGAAAGCACGTGAGCGAAATTATAAGCGACGGATTAAACGGTGAACCTCGAATGCAATATTGTTACTATTTTAATCCCTGTATTAATGATTGTAGGCATTTCTCCTGAGTCGAGCTAATTGTAAAACATGTTTTACACCCAGAGACAATTAACTCCGACTATGAAACGTTAATGAAAAAGAAGAAGGAGAGGACTTTATTCATCCAATCCAATCTCCATCAGAAATGTGATCATAAAAAAAAAAAAAAAAATCAATCTTTTAAACTGGTGCTTCATTTGTGGAAAGTTTGCGATATTGGATTATAATGGATTTGATTTAATACGTTTGTTTTGGAAAGAGGAGGATAAGAAGTGATTTGATCGTAAGAGGATTTGAGCAAATTAGTTGGTCTTTGTCGTGGAATCTTCTTCTTTGCGCCACATGCTGGGAAAGATTTCCACATCGTGTGCGCATTTCTAACCGATCGCCATCGTGAGGCCACTGCAGTACGCCGGCCTTCCCTCCCTCCCGCTCTTCGCCGCCGCTCGGCTTTGTCTCGAAGCCGCCCGGCAACACTGCGCCTCTGTAAAATCCTTGAATATGCAAAGCCCCTCAGTGATATGATGTGACCCTGAGTCAGTTTATAATTAAAAGGAAGCTGCCCTCCATTCTGCTGTGTTTTAAAGGTCACACATATGATGGGAGGAGGGGAAATCCTTCGCCTCCTCTTCTGCATAAGTCAAGATGCGAGAGAATGGGAGCGCTGCGAGGCAACAGGACGTGGTCTTACATTATTTCATTTCTTCCTTTTCAGTGTTTTTTTAGCATAGCAATATACATAATTCAAAACAGACTTCTTTGCAAGGATTTAATCTAAAGAAAGAAAAAAGGCAACATTCTTGAACGTATAATTAGATGTTTACATGGGAAGGCAGAGCAATTTGATTTAATTTCTCAGTGTCTGAAGGGTTTGTGTGTGTGTGTGCGAAGCTGCAGTATGAAAGGAAATTCAGCTTGAATATTTGGCCTTGAGCGCGGTTCATCTCGCTTTTATGCAACCGCTGACATGATGAATATAAAGCCCTCAAACACAGAGCTAAATCATTTATGTACGTCTAGACGGCTGTATGTCACCAGCATCCACTGAAAGGCCACCTACACCTTCAACTCCACTCTTGGGTGAAAAAAAAGATAACAAGTGAATGTTTGGCAATTTTTTAAGTGACTGGTGAGCTGTTTGAAAATTACGGAAGGAAGGAGCTTTGTGAACATCTGCTAATCTCAAATGATTATCTCACACTGAATCTTTTCTTCACATTTTAATCTCTCACCTTCAGATGATTCATGACCAGCAAAGTCATTTTGATGGTAAAAACGTGTGAATACTTGAGTGGAGCGAGTTTTAAAGCTGAGAGATGTGCTGCGGGTGTCAATGAGGCTCATAAAAGAGCTCTGGTCTCCATCTCCCTCCGTCCTCATTATTGGGCGCTTTTCAATGCAATGAAAACATTGATTTTTTCCCCTCCATTTCTTAGATGTCATTTATGAAGATTTTTGTCAAGATGAATCAAACCAGAGCTGTGTTGGTGAAAAAAAAACTGGGCGATTCCAGAAATGGATGAACATTCGTTGATGGGTTTAACTGATTAAAGAAGAATTTTTGTCTCACAAATCTGATTCGGGAATAAATATATCATTTTTTTCTCGATGCTTGCAAATTTCTCCTCCTTTTTTTCCCAAGCTGCCTCACTGGCAATCAACAACCATGACCCGTGCGACCCGAGGCTGTGCTGACCAAAGTCTTTTGCAAAAAAGAATCCAGAGAAAACCAGAACTCTATTTGTTTTGCTTCACAGCCATTTAAAAATTCTGCTTACCACACCAGTGCTATTCTAATGGAGACGGTTATATGTTATACGTGTGTTAAAATGCGGCGCAAAAGGCCAGTAGATGAGGAGAGATTATAACCAGACCCCGCCACCCCCTCCCCCACACACACACCTTGCTATGATTTGGTGTATTGGGGAGTCTTGAAAAGCAAAAACTTCCCAGACTACTTTAAGTTAGGCTGTTGAAGCTTTGTGAGGTCTCTCCCCGGCCCGGCAATCCATCATGCGGGAGGACGAAGGAGGATGGCCATGATTCCCTGAATTACCTCCCCTCCAACACACACTCACACATTCCCCTGAGTCATCTTTGGCCACCACACTCTCTCTGGGAGATGCCAGGTGGTGCAGAGACTATTGAAGTACTTCTACAATGTGTTTTTAGAGAATATTCGCCTTCAGTAGACAATTACAACTTCACAAAAAGGGGGCTTACATCTACGGAACATTTATTCCCATTGTGAACCACTATGAGAAGCAACACATAGTTTATTATGGTTCAATCAAGATAAGTGAATAGACTTCGTATGTTATTTCAACACACACTCAAATATTCACACCGTTGTGGTTTGGGCGCATCATCACAGGTGAAGTCTGACAGCTTAGCGTGAAATCAAAACCCGCCATTAAAGTCTGACTCTGTATCCTTCAAATTCAAACGTCCAGTCTCATTAGCTTTAGCTGTCAACATTTGCTATAAGTGATTAAGCGCTCAAATAATTGAAGGATGGCGCCTTTTGTTGGCAAGAACACAGTGATTTTAGAGTGCGAGGTTGATAACTATTGCGCTGTACCTGCGAATGAGACGAGCGGTTTGACAAATTGGAGATGATTAAATACATCTGACACATTCATGTAACAGCTGCAGCCAACTGTTTAGCGAGTCGACATATGTGCTGGAAAAAGGCCCAACATTTTAATAAGGCAGTTGATATGTCTGAGCATACAGTCTGCAAGTCTTAACTTCGAGTTGTGAATTTTAACCTGTAACCTCCACATATTGGAGCAGCATACCGCATCGTCATTGACGGCCAGCCAAAGCATGACAAAAAACAGAAAAACAATAATCAGAACCTATTTATGTTTCCCAATGATCCTCACTAGGGGTGTCCCAATCCAATATTGATATCGGCTATCTGTCGGATATCACCAAATAAAATGAGTATCAGATTATATCAGCCTGTATCTAAAATCTCCAATATAAGCAATCAGATACAAGCAGTCTATTCCAGACTCTGCTGCAGCACTTCTTTATGCAACCCATTGGTTAACAGTAAATGGGTCAGTTTTTCCTCATACCTACTGTTGCTGATTATTGTTCTCTTTGAGTAATATCAATTGATCAAGCCTTTTCTAACATTCCATACCACAAGATAAGTAATTGAAGTATATATGAGTCGTGCTGATATTGGATCGGATTAATATCGGCCAATACTCAAGGTTGCAATATCGGTACTGTATCGGAAGTGAAAAAATCAGGACACCCCTACTCCTCACTAAAAAAAGAAGAAAGGAGTGCAGGGAGATGAAGATTCGACCAGAGGTTTGTCAGTGTAGGAGCTAAATGAACAACTTCGGAGACACACCAGCCTGTTAAACACAGTATTCAGGGTCAAAGGTCTGCGTCCTTGGCAACAAACCATCTCTAATTGCTGCTACGTTGTAGAAATAAACAATATGTCACCGATCTACGAATGCACACACAGAAAAACACCCTCCACTGCTGACATAAAAACCCCATGGAACATTATATGACATTTCAGCATTATGGCGCGGTGTAAATAGCGAGCGAGCAGCGTGGTTGGGGGTCAGGGTGCGCGCCCGGCCGTTATCCCCATTAGCCTCGCAGCACCTCCACTCCCCGCAATCCCAGAGAGGCGATTAAATGTCACAGAGCTGTGGCCTTGCTGATGGAAGCGTAACACGCTGTCCTCACATATGTAGTTCATCCTCACCTCAGATCTAACAAAGTGATTTTGAAAGGAAATAAAAAATACTAGCATACCAAATGGCATACTCTACAGTGTTCTACTCAACGGAAAATACTGACATTTTTGTTGACAACTGAGGTGCTGAAAGGATTATAAAACAGTCCGGGTTCAGGGAAAGGTTAGGATTTGATTTCGCTGTGTCCAAGTTGGGCTGTTTCCCAACAACACTCCTTATCTTTCAGTGTCATCCGGCGATAAGATGATTATCTTTGCGCTACTGTTTATATTTACACAGATCTGGAAAACATCTGGATTTAATTCACCTGCTCTTGTAGTAATTTGTGAATTAAGCAGCATTTTACTGGAATTTAAAGGATACTTTGTGTCTTTAATCTGTGATTTACAACAGGCGGAGCTGATTAATTATCTTTGAGGGAAAAGGACTGGCTATGACTGGCAATGAATCACCATGTCCGATTAAAGTGCTGGAAATTACTTAATTACTATATCAAAGCTCTGTGCCATTAATTCAGAGCTGTGTAATATAATGACGCAATTATCAAGTAGATAATAGCAGATACTCCTTTCTTTTGATTCAACATCGTAACAATGGGGGATGTAATGTATACTGCTGTTGTGATTAGATATTACGATTAACTATTTTCAACACCTTGCAGCTTGTATAAACAGTATCCACAAAAAAGAGCTCATACGCAAGTTATTAAGTTATTTTTCTGTTGCTTATTTTATGTAATAATTGCTCATCAAGATGCAGTTCCAATAAAGTGTGACGGATTTTCCTGCTCATCTAACTGGTGCTGCGAGCAAATCATGGAGAAAATTAACTGGGGGGCAAATGTGACCCCTGAAAACTTCACGACAAAAACAATGAGTCACTCAGCGCGATTGGCCGATCAGTTACACGCGTGAACGTTTGTCGCACACAAGCTTTTGTTGTGTAAACAGGATTACTGCGAAATCTCGGAGGATCTGGTGGGCTACAACCCCCAAGTAGACTCTATTAAGAAGACTTGGGACTCTATTGATTCACACATTCAATGAAAACAAAACAAATGTACAAAAACAAACAGGAAACCACGCATTACCATTTTCTGTCCCTGTGCTCTCTTATACAGCAAACCGAACTTTGCTTCCACCTCTAACTCGCTCGAAATAATAACTGGGAAAAGAAGACAGAGCATTGTGTTTTTCTCAGAGCAGAGGTCATGCCGAATGTCTTGACAGTTAAGTCTGAAACGCAGTACAGTTCCTCTCATTGTTAAATTTTTAAAAAAGGCATTTTTTTGCTCCCATTGACAACGCTGTCTGTTTCACCAAATCTGAAAGGGATCATTTTGTCTTAGCTGATATTCAAAGAGATTCTCCTTTGAAACATGGATTTGTCCTTTCTCATATCCTCTTAGGTTTCCTTACATCTTTTTTTTTTTTTTTTTGCTTTTGCTGTTGATGCAAAAGCAAAGATAAACAAGGTGAAGGTCAGAGCGAGGCTTCTATAACACCGACTCTCAAATGACACTCAGTGGCCCATCACGCAGCTGCTACATTATAGTCCATCATCAACACTGGAGACAGCAGCGTCCTTGATGCCAAAACAAGCCTCTAAACTATGTGGCCACAGATACGAGGCCTTGAGGGCCTCCAGCAAATTACCAGCAAACTTTGAAAATAGAAAAAAAGCAGGAAGGCATTTCTGCGATCCTACAATGTGCATGACCTGTTAACGGATATT
>CAESWR010002542.1:163865-177406 GCA_903171835.1 Mullus surmuletus | reverse complement strand
AGAAAGGCATCTTAAATTATGCATCGCAAAAATGTCAATTCGCTGTTGCAACATGCTTCAAATGACATCCGTGCACTTAAAGTAAACACGCGGCTAACGTCCGGGGCTCTCTCGCAGGCACGTGCGTGAGACCAATGTGTCACAAAACGGGATTTTTTCATCATTATAACTTTTGTCGGGGATTAGCGGCATCTCTCTCACCGCATTTCATCCTTAGTCTGCGTTATTGATTGAAACAGCAACAACAACAACAACTTTCCACAGGAGCTTTTGCATCTGTCCAAGTTTGACTCGTGTTAAAAGATGAAGCAAAATAATTCCAGTTGGATTCCAAAAAGGTCGCTCTGTCTTTCTCCAACAAGCGCAGGAGTTTAGAAACTCAATCTATAATTCATCAAACCGCGGCGAGCACAATCGCATCAAGCACTTTGCACCTGGGACTCGGTGAGGTCGAAGGGGATAGTAAGGAAAAGGAACATTATTTCACTGTACGTTTTCCTTGGCAAAACGGCAGCGGCGCTCCGGCAGACGCTGGAACGAACGCTACAGAAGGGCAAAGTGGAGGAGAAACGGGGGAATGGAGAGTTGTTTCCCATCAGATCAATATCCTATTCCATGGTCAACTGCGCCAAAACTCCCTCATTTTCTTCGCTTTTTTTTTTTTTCTTTAAGAGGGCATTTTGGACATTTACCCGCCATGAGGGAAAATGCTGAAAGCGAAAGAGAAAACTGTGAGAAAACATCTTTATTCTAAGAGTTTTTGTTGGAATATCTCGCCCGGGCCGGAACCTTTTCTAGCTGATAAGAAAATAATGAATGCAATAATTAAATGGCTTTGTTGGCTTTATCACCAGAATAATTTAAAAAAAAATGCTAATACCGTCTTAAGATAAAGAGCACCCTGGACCAAATATCCGGTGCCCCTGCCACGATTTTCCTGTTTAACTTTTTTCCATACGTTAAACTCATAGAACAAAAGGCCGGTAGGAAGCAGCTTAACAATGAACTTTTAGCAGGGTTAATCAAAAAATACTCATCAAATCTTCATGACATTTTGTGGAACGGTTGGACGTAATCCAAGGACCAGTCGTTTTGATTGTGACTGCCCTTGACCATGGGAACTTTCCAAGAAGTCAACTGGAGAAGGTCAGCTTTCTATTTTGAACTCCTAACCATATCTGTATGACATTTTGTGGGTTGGTTGGACAGAATCCAATCAATTACATTTAGAGTTCAAAGGTCAACATCATATTTTGCCAATAAGAACTAGAAAACACAGCTTGTCCAGTTTTATAAATGACCAAAAGTGTGGAATGTATTTTTAAGACTTCTGAAAATACATTTGGCGGAAATTGGTGGTTCAAGTTCAGCATCGACTTGAACATTTCTTTGTGAGATTGTGCTGCAACACAAATGGATTCTTTATTTGTCAACCGCATATAAAGCCCCCCCCCCCCACCCCCACCCCCAGTTGAACGAGAGCAAACTGTGTGAATGCGGAGCTGCAGAGTCCTTTTCCAGTCGATACTTGCAGGTGGATATGGAGGAGATACAGGAGGGCAACAGTGTGTGTGTGAGACTGTGAGGGTCAGGGGGGTGGAAGAGAGAGGAAGGAGGGGCGGTGGGGGGGGGGGTCGCCCTTTCATATATATAGTATCTTGGTGGAAAAGTGCAGGAAGGAGCCGAGCAGAGGCTCACAATATTTGCGGGTTCTGGGACCAGATGTCAGCGTGTTTTTATGTACTCAATTAAAAAACAACAAATCTATATCAAGATGACTTCAATCTTAAAATGCACCTAAAATATTAGTTACAGTTGGATGTACAGATTTCTCTGGGGAGATGTGCAAGTTTAGTTTGCGAAACGCACATAAATGCTTCAGCGTCCAGTGACGGAGTAAGAAAAAGGCAGGAAATGATTTGGCTTGAGGTTCCCCGACAGGATTAATCGGTAACGGCATCTGACTCGGATCAAGCCTGAGCTACTGCAAAAAAACAAACAAACACCTCTCACCTTTTTCTCCCCCTTTTCATTCCTGTGTCTCCACAGGCTCTCCTCCCATTTCACATGGCAAGCCGATGGCCAACAAACAAACAAACAAACACTGGCGCCGGTCCGGAGCGGGCAGGCGGGCGGGGCGGACAGAGAGCAGCAGGGCGGAACAGCAGGGTCCCGTCCATGTGACGCCCACTCACCGAACCTCAGCCAGTAATGCTGGATGCTTAAAGAGATAGTTCCTATTTTTTGACATGAAGTCGTATGAGATCCTCACCATCAGTGGGTTCGTCAGTAGTGACTTTTCCCCACCGCATCCCGTGAGCGGAGTTACGGCCGGAACTATTTTCCCTCCCTTCTTATCACTGCGCATAGCTTTCCATCAGCTGAAGGAGGAAGGTGGCGAAAAGAGACGCGAGAGATGTGTTGTAGCGGTCTCCTTCCTAACATGTAAATGCCATGAAACTGATAGAAAGTTGCGTGCAGTGATACGAACGGAGGGATAATAGCGCCAGGTGATTGTGAGGTCGGACTTTTTCGCAGCCAAGAATTTGTGATGCAAATGTAATGCACTTTTGAATGCATATTGTTTTTTGGAGCAAAACACTTTATCCGTGTGACCCCAGCAACTAGATGGAACACTGAAACTGGGCCAGAACTCCGCTCACGGGACGCAGTGGGGGAAGAGTCACTGCTGATGAACGACACTGATGGTGAGGATTTCATACAACTCCTGTCAAAAAGTCCAAACAATCCCTTTAAATGTCAAGACCAGCGGATCGGTGCGGCACATTTGAGACGAATGTACACTGTGTTTTCGGATGTTTGTGGTGGTGGTCTCATCACAGAAGCCTCCAAAGCAACATGAGGTGATTATAGAAATAAGGGGCTTCATAGAAACGATGGTGGACCGCGCAACGCGCTACACAAAACAGCATTTTCATATCATCACTTGAGGTTAATATAGTTAACGGAGCAGCGGAAACACATTATGAGGAAAAATTAATTTGTATATTTGTGTAATTTTGAAGCTCAGAAGCACTCGGGGGTATCTAAGGAGCCCCCCAGGAGCCGTTGTTGCCACGAAACGGTTGTTTTCAAAGACATATCTGTTAGCAAAGATGAGGCTGGACGGTGGAAGGTGGTGGATTATCAACACTGACCCCCTCCTCCTCTTCCTCCTCTTCCTCCTCTTCCTCCTCTTCCGCCCCTCCTCCTCCTCCAGGGGCGCTGCGCTAAAAGGTTCCGTCATTTAACACTCGAGCAAGCACAAAAGGAAAGTGCTCCTCTCAGAATCCGGTGGTCGGGTATAAAGATTTAATCAACCATTGTGTCAGATACATCAGGAAAGTCGCACCTCTGATATCGTCAAAGTCGCACCTCTGATGTCTTTTCCGAGCGGCCACTTGCGCTATTTCGCGTCAGACTTGTTTGGACAATGTTGGTCGAAGTGCAGATTTAAACTCTATTATTACCATATTGGATCAGTGCAAGTGTAATTCCTGTTCGAATTAATAAAGAGCAGCAAACTAAAATTTCCTGTCCTTGAGCGTTTGTTAATGAGTTTTGGGAACAAAGAGCTGCAGCCTTCCTGTGTTTGGTGATGGGAAAGCGTATTTTTAGGCTTGCATAATTTACAGCACTCTCAAATCAATACATCAGCTCCAAATTAAACCACAGCCGGGAGGAAGAAATTAACCCCCGCTACAGAGTGCACCTGCGTAGATGCTTTTTTTAACAAGCGTACATATCTGGACTCTTGACAGGTTCAAATGCGCTTTTTTTGGGTGAAAGATACATGAGTAATTTCCACTTCAAACAAAGCCCCCTTTGAACGTAATCACAGAGAGAAGTAAATGTGGGTAGTTTTTGCTGATTCGTACAGTTGGGCAATGGATCAGTCTATTTGAAGTGGAATAAAAAAAAAGCTCTACCAGAGAAAACTTTCCCAATTCTGTGAAAAAAATTACCCTCCGCCTCGTTTGGAACGAAGGTTATGCTGTGTGTAGTGGCTTACAAGTAGATGTGAGAGTGTAGAAGCATTTTAGTAATATCAGCAACACATATTTATATTAAATAGTGCACATATTGGACATATTTACATCGCACACCCCCCGAAAATTAGTTAGCCAGGGGGTAAAGGGTGCAATATTTGCTTTGCTTCGGTCGTCTATTTTGCTTGTTCTGCACATCGGGGAGAACCTGCAGCTACAGCTAAAGCAGTTTGGCAGCGGTAAAAACCCAGAAGAGAGGAAATTCCAAGTGCGCCTCTGGCTCTACTGATGTTGCTCTACGCTGTTGAATCATATCACACCCTTATGCGACTTTCCTTAAGACCCTTCCCCTTACAACTATGACAGAAATCTCACAGTCTTGGGCAGTTAGCTCTCGGGATGAATGCATCGTCCTGAGGGGGGGTCCGATCCACACTGTTGTGGAACAGGGCCTTTAAATCCCTTTTTGCCCGAGGGCTGGTATGATGCAGTCGATGCTCAGCGAGCGGTGGACGAAAGGAAAAGACAGTTCTCTGGCATATATTACTCAAAGCCGAGCTGTGTTTGCGATGATCGGCAGGTTCACAACGTTCGGGGTGGTAGAAAAGAGGCAAACAGCTGCAAAGCTATGAATGATTCAGTGCAGCTGAAGCAGATTTTCGTCTCCGGTGTGTTTGCTGCTGAAGTGGTAGATGCAGACAGGACGTAACATTGTCAGCTTTTTGATTAAATTGGTAAAAGTATGTGGTAGTTCACGCCCACGAGGGTGAAACACAGAGGAGGGCAGACATCAAACATCACTGAGGGAGCGGATGCAGCCCACCAAGTGCAGGATCTGAGGAGGGGGAGCCACTCCTCACAGATGTGAAAAGTCATGCGATTATTGGCTGGAGTTTGATTCTCTTTCGCTTTAGCGGAGCATCCTTGAGACCACAGAGCAAAAGACATGTGGCCCCGGAGAAGAAATGAACCTCTTTCACAAACAGCTTTACCTTTGAGAACTGGGAGGCTTCACAGATGCTCTGATAGAACACACGCCCTGTGTTTTTGTGTGTGTGTGTGTGTGTGACTGTGTGTGACTGCCAGCATCCCTGCATCAAGAGACGACACAGCACGGCAGGCGGAACCAAAGGTCTGTTCCACAGAGGGAGTGATTAAAGCGTTGCGCAAGGCCCACAGGGAAGAGTAAGGACAGAAAGAAGAGCTCATTACCCATGAAACGGAGGAACTCACAAGCACACACTTGCAGAAATCACTTTGAAAAATGAAGATTCTTGAGCATCTGCTCGACCGTACAAAGTGAAAGTAAATATGTTATTCATTTAGATAACTTATTTTGATTCATTACGAAAAAGATAAAGCACAAAAGCAGTCAGTGCAAGAGTTGAACCATCTGGAAAAAGAATTTCGCTCCATTTCAACATGAAAAACTAGATTTTTCCAACCATATTAATGCTGACAATCATACATTCTTTCAATGTAATATCAGAGGTCACGGTCCTGTCAAAGTTTGAACTGGAATTAGATTTTTCTACATAAAAAAAGCAAGTCCAGATCAAAATCGGATTCCAGGTTGCCGGGCGACGTACCTGGTTGATGATGTATATGCCGTAGTCAATCCTCTGACGTCTAAGGATCGGGTGGAGGTAGTGAAGCCAGTACTTTAGATGGTTTTCCCTGTGACGGAACGGGATGATGATGGCGACCTAAAAAAAAGAAGATTGGTTAGTTTTCTTACTTAAAAAAAGAAAAACAAGACAAAGCACTCACTCAAGGTGTTTTTGTGCTGACACGAATAATGAAATGTGAGACCGTTGTTCTCCCTTCTGTTTAATTACTCTGAAAATGAGCTCCTCACCATCCTGCGAGCACCTGTTCTGTGGAAAATCTTCCTGGTTTGATGTTACAGCGTACATACGGATGATCCCATCATTTATGAATGAATAGAGCGGTTAAAGGAAAGAGCAATCGGTGGCGTTGCAGATGTGCGACAGATTCGGGTCGCCTGGTCTCTCAGTGCTTTGAGTGGGCTGCTCGAGCTGTCTAAACGCTCCAAGGTTGAGCTGTAATTTGCTGTGTAAATTCATGGTAATTTTGCGCTCAGATGAAGATTGGCGTCAAATTGAACTTTGCTCCTTTGTAGTTAGGCGCTGTCCTCTTCCAGAGGAGGCACTCTGACCTCGCCTCATTGTCATTCGGAGGAGGAACTAAAACACATCTTGTTCGCAATGAGAGAGAGGGAAAAAAAACATGTTTGAAGCTGTCCAACACACTGCTATTCCATCCACACTACTGGTTGGCCTCTATAAATTTAATGCATTATTGACCCGCTGAGAAGAAATGGAAGGCCGTTTCTTCCAGTGACAGAAAAAAGAAGGCGGAAAAAGCATCATAAAAAATATATGCCAGTGTTTCATCAATTTTACTTAATGTCTCAATCTTTACTTGAAGGCTAAGAGGTTATAATTTTGTTATATATTTGACATTATCACAATCTGGGTGCATACATTCTAAAATGTAATCATTTTATTTGTTTTATTTATTTAATAACTCCCTGTTAAAATAGGAAGATATGCATTAAACTGGAACGAAAGGTGTTCCACAGGGTTCAATTTGAGCTCCACTTCCTTTTCCATTATGCATATACCAATAACATTCCTTTATCTTTGAGAGACTGTCAGGCCTATTTATACATAGATGAGGCAGCAGTGCATTACTGTGCGTCTCACAGGCGGGAAGCAGCGGTGCTCCTGTTATGTGCTGCAAGGTTTTGTTAACGACTTAACGAATGCTGATAAATCAAAGCCATCTCCTGGAGTCAAAATCATGACTGACCGTACTATTTCTGCTACATACGGTTATTATTCAGGTAAGCATTGGGATGAAAAACACTCAGCTCTCATATAGATAATCATGTGTACTGCCTCAGGGTTGAATTTTTTCCACATTTTGTAGAACATGAAGCTGCCTCATGTCTCATGTCTGATTATGTGATTTACAGACAGACATCTTCCTCGGGTTTACTCAGCCTCCAGAGTTATTTCTGGTGCACAGAACACATCATTATATCTTATGTGATTGTTCTCCCCTCCAGGAGAAGCATTAAACTCACTAGTAGGTTTTTTTTCTGGAACTAGCTTGCTATTACACTTACTGACTTATTATCAGGGTCTTACTTTCAACTTCAATTCTAGGGGACTGCTTTTGATTTTAGTGCATCTGAAATATATCTAAGCAACCCAAAAGAGCTCCTGAAATCATTTTTGGAAGCCTGATTCCTCAGTTTTGAATGTCTAAATCATAAAGAGAATCATGTAAATGATATTTATTCAATAAAGCAGAATAAAGCAAGATGGAATATTCATATACATGGCGAATAAAAACAGACCTTCCATCGAGGACGGCAGTCGGGCGGCGTGTAGCGGCCTCCCTCCGTCACATTGGGGTTTTCTTTCTGAACTCGTTCCATGGTCATCTGGGAGCTGAACTCAATCAATAAACGCCCCACTGAGGAAATAAGAAAAGAGTGCAGAGTTAGCAGGACGAGGAGAACAATGAAGAGGACGAGTGTATAAATGAGAAGTAAAGTGTGTGTTGGGGTGGGGGGGCGGGATGATGGAAAGAAAGAAAGCAGGAGAGGGAGCCCGAGCTGTCGGGAGCGTGGGACAGACAGTTTTAAGCTTCAAAGCAACACCCTACGTGTATCAAAGCAATCTGTGAAGAAATAATGGTTTCAAGGGATGCGCTCTGCATAATGCAGCATTTAATAAGATGCACTGGATTTGGAAACATATTCCTAAAAAAATAAACAAAGACTTTGAAGTCAGTCGGTGTAAACACAACATGAAAGGTAATTACGCCGTGCTCAGTGATGAGGCAATGCCATATGTTATATCTACAAATCTATCCATCATTCCTTTGAGTGCTGACAGATCGAATACTAAGTGTGCATGCGACTCTGACTTGCACTAATTTGAAAGAAGGCTTCGCTTTGAATCCTCGGCCCCAGACGGTGAAGGCAGGCCCTCATTTCAGGAGCCAAGTTCATTAAATTATACAAGCGAGCTTCGATGTTTGGGCTCTGACTGAATTCCCTGCAACTGTAGCCCTCCCTTCAATGAAGCCCACTCAGAGAGGTCCTGTGGGGGCAAAACGTCAATCGTGGTGCATGATCCTCTTCAAAAATGTATTGACCACCAATCACATTTCGTAAACAACCATATATATCACTGAAAATCAGCGCATGTACAAACAAAACTTGACCATGTTTGTATGGAAAAAAAATTTTTTTTTACCATAAATAATAAAATGGTTCAACATCACACAACACCATTTGGGTCCTCCACCTACTTGATTCTCATATTTTTGACAATGTGTGGCATTAGTGGCAACTTGAGTGTCTGCAGAATCCAGATTTTGTTCCACTCATCTCACAGCGTTCCTTCAGATCCCACAAATTCATGATTATCTGAAAATATCTGTTCACCTCTATTATGCTTTTCTCTCCTGTTGGACTATTTTGCCCTTAAATTACTTAGAAAAGTCACATAGTGTTGCTTTAATACCACTGTTTTAATCACGGCTCATTCAAAGTGACCAAAAAAACTATTAAACGTATAAATAAAACACTTATTTAATGATGATTAATATAAATACAGAGGGTTTTTTGGGTCACACACAACATCTGTGCCTTTAAGACTCACCAGGGGACCGCGTGTGCATTAACTCACAGCTGAAAATAGCCCCTAAAAACAATTAAGCACTCGTGTTTGAATACTGTTTGCTCAGAGCTGCTGTTCGAAAATTATTTCAGCCTTTTTTATAGTTCTGGAAGGAAGGTCGTACGCTTGAAAACTAAACACGTGAAGCCTGGGCTCGACGTTGGCGGCAGGCACAAACGCTCATGGCTGCTCCCCCGATGGCCGGGCTCTTAAAAAAAAAATTCGGTGGAGAGGAAACGGTGCTTCACATGAGGATAATGGCGCATGCTTTCAGACGGGCTCTCTTCAGATGGATTCGCTGCGTCGCACTCGGCCGTGCTTTTATAAGTGGAAAGAGTGAAGAGGATGAAAATTTTTTAAAAAGGGAGACTACATAAGCAGAGCGACGGTGCTGCATTCGAAAAAAGGCCTTATCCCTCAAGACGTCTTCTATGAATGACCTGGCGAACGCCCTCCACTGCACATGAGAGCGAAAAGACAGTGAGACGGGCGAGGGTGGGGGGCACAGGTATACGAGTTAATAATCCACTTAGCATTGATGGACCGGCTTTATGTTGAGAGGTCTCCTCCAATCAACGCTCCGCCGGCGGGAAGCGTGATCGATCCTAACGAGATTACATGTTCATAACACACCTCTTTATCGCAACATAAGAGCTGAATACAAAGAGTCCCAACTGCCCTCTTCACCGACCGCTTTCACCTCAACTTTGACACCGTTTACAGCTCATCTTCAAAGAAAAAAATATCAATCTTGACTAACACGTCGGATTTCCAGGTGGTTACTACTAAAAATAAAAGGATGTGATTTATTTGTATTTTTTTCTGAAGCGGCACAAATCACAGCCGTCCCCGTAATCTGTTTTAAAATCTAATAACCCACTTCGGAGTCCCACATTGAGGCTTTATTTGGGGCAAGTGTTCCGTCTCGCGCAGGGACACGAGAGCGTTGTGTGTTTTCAGTGCACTGTGTCTCTGCAGCAGACCCACTGAACACACTGTGGTCTGCACACTGGAGCGGTTTCTCCTCCAATGCCGGGAAAAATCCTGACCGCACTCAAACTTTCCAATCAACCAAAAATGGGTTTGAAGGGCAGAATTGATACGGAACTTCAGGCTCCGGCGTTTGATATTTGAGTGTTGACCAACAAACCTCAATCAGATGAAATACCCATTTCACTATGTTGATTCGTTTTCTTACTGAGAGCTGGTTGACAAGATCGATACACCTCTATTAGATTTGGAGCGGGAGCCAAGACACTGTTAGCCTAGCTTAGCATAAAGCAATAAAATGGAAATAGAAAAAAAGCTACCAAATGATGGCGTTTGACTTTTTAACCCCGTCAATACGGCACCGACTCAAATCTTGTCCTGAGGGGTAAAAGCGAGATGAAGTGATGCACTTGACGATAGGATTACGGTCACTGCACACACAGAACATACATAATGCGGAGAATGCATAAATTACGAGAGAGAGAAATGGTTGCTTGGGAAAGAAGAGGAGAGAGAATGTGGAGAAATGATAAATGAGAATTGTAATGTGCGGTAGGTTGAAAGCGTCACAATTATCACACACACACACAGAGTTGACACAAACACAATATCTAGCCTATATGATGATATTAGAGTAATAAATTATAATCACAAAGCTTGATTGCTCTATCTAGGCCACACGCTGCACTTCGGGGGATACATCAAACATACACACACACACACAAAAAACAATCCTCCCACAATAATAACAAACCAAAACTCCAAGCTATTAGGTTAGCAGCGCATGTACCGACACAACACGTTGAGAGCGGACCTGCGGCGGTACACACACACACTGATGCACACACAGCCCATTTGAGGCGGTGATTCAGCCTGGGTCAGGCTTGATAACGAGGGAACAGAAATAGGAGAAAAATGGGAGCAGCTAAGTGTTGAGTTGTTTCCGAGGGATTAGCGTGACGTGTCGCCCATTCACAGTTTATGGGTTCCTCCTCCGCTTCGCTTTCTCTCTTACTGTCTCCTGTTTTCGATTTGTTGGGCGCTGCTGAGAGACCACTGATCACAGCTACCGCCCACACTTCCTGTACACGCCACCCCAATGCCCTGCCACAGTTCGTCCACCACTGGACGTAGAACTGAAGAAAATAGAACAGGAAAACTCCACTGAACAAAAAGTTGTCTGGACAACATTGAGCAAACGCATCTTCCGGACCCCCAAAACCATTCTCAGGTAGAGCAGAATGAAAGTTGTTGGACTTCTTTGGTGGACTTTGTTACAGCAGCGGATATAAAGAAGAAATATCTCTCTCCACTACATCTGGATGTCCGGATTGTAGCCTCTCTCAATGTCTATTTATCTGGAACATTATAATCTGGAAAGCAAAATGATCATTTGCACATTTCAGTACTTGAGTTACACTCGAATGGCGACCCAACCTACAATAAATTAGAATTATCCTGTGAGGCGCCTCCTTGGTTCCACAGCAAACGCTGCATTACCATAAATACATGTTTTTGCCTCAAAGTAAGCTAACCAACTGCAACTACGAGATTTGCAGGTGCACTGCCAATGTTTTTACTTTATTGCATTTTTAATCAGAGAGAGCTGCTCTGTATGAATCTGCTACCACCTTTTGGGTTCAGTGTGTGTAGAAGTACAAGCTGCAGAGCCGGGGTGTGTGCTTCACTGCAAGTACCTGCTGAACATATGGCGGTACACCAGAGCCGTGTGTGGGCGGACGGACTGTCGAACACATCTGCAGGAAAATGATGGATATTCTGAAGGGAGTTTGGACAACAGGTCTGACATGAAACATAAGCGTTTGATATCGGCAGACAGTCTGCAGGAGAACATTGCTGATCAGGTTTCAAAGTTTTTTTTTTTATGACTGAAACTTCTTTCAAAGCAGAAAATCTTCACAGACTGCAGATATGAACTGTCAGAACCATCAGCTTCTCCATGCGTAAATTGGCAGTCCGGTCTTTACAACGCAGAATAAAGTCGGGTGTGTGGATTATCGTTCCTTCATATGCCAACTGCATTATCTTCGCTTTTAGAGTCGAACTCTTACTTTTCATGTAAACGGGAGACACATTGTTGACGTGAAAGACAAATAAATGAGCCGTGAATGGACAGTTACAAACATCAACGATGTATTTGCAATTCAAACCAAAGTCATTTTGACATTAATTTGCTTGTCAAAACACCAACTACATGGTACGAGCCATCAAATCCGGAGCGAACACACTGTTCTTTGACACACTCTGAGCAACACTAGAGAATGGGATGAAAAAAAAGGAAAAGAGAAAACCCAAAGCATTGTCTTTTTCAGCAGTACGTATGCCACTCTGCCTGGAATCTCTCAGAGGCTAATTAAAAAAACTTTGAAACGGCGGTTCTGAGCAGTGATAGCAATCAAATCTTTAATTTCCGTTGCATCTCAGTGTTCGGTGTTCACATTCCCTACACGGCACTGAGTGCCAAATTAACATGGATAGGAAAAAAAAAAGATTCCCCGCGCAAACACTGGGGATTAAAAGCGGTTATTCCACTTGATCCTGTTTGTCAGTCAGTGACATAACTTTCATCTTTGCTCTAAGCTCATGCACAGGACACCGCGAGTCGTCGTGTCCTTGCCGAGTCGCGGTTGGACCATCTGATGGCGTAAATGGCACAACAGGCTGCTTGTTAATCAGCGCTCCTGTTCTCAGAATTTTTTTTTTGTTGTCTTTTTTCTTTTTTTTTTCTGGTGCCTTCATGTGTTACTTCAGTGACAAGTGAGGCTCCGCCAGGGTCAGGATTCAGGGATGGGGGGGAAAAAAAGTTAATAATTGAGTTAGCTTCTTTGGCCTTGGGATGACAACAGAAATGAGAGTGGGAGAGAATTAATACATGTGGGGATGGGGGAAGTAAAAGAGAGGGGGAATAAAAGGGGGGAGGGATGGATCCTCCTCTCCTGCTGCCACACGGGCTCCGTAACAATGCAGACTTTCAGCTCGCTGAATCTTATTAGCCCGTCCGCTCTCCTCGCTCCCTTTCAATCATTTACAAGTGCCTCCACCGACTGTGGCGAAAGAGAGGGAGGCGGAGAAAAGACAGGGGGGAGAAAGAAAAGCCGATGCGCATATTTCTTCCTCCTGAGCAGCGACTACATTTTTCCTCAATGTACAGTTTGTTGTAACCTTTCTCTTCCCTCGCCGCCTCCTTCGCTGCCGGTGCGTCCTCTTAAAACCATCAGCGGCTGCAATCAAGTGCCAAAGCCCCGTCAGCGTGTTCGTGTGAATTCGCCGGATCAAAGGATTACAGGCATCTAAGAATCTCCTCAATACATGCGGCTGCAGACACGCGAACCACCGCGTCATCGGTTTTGGTGCGGGGGTGTGTTTGTTAGCGGCGTGCGGGGAAAATAAAAAAAGGGGCCGCGATGGAAGAAGGGTTTGCGGCGGCCGGCGGACAGCGAGCGCCGAGGGAGCCAAGCCAGGGTCGTTGCCGTGTCATGTGAGACGTGCTGGCGGAAAGTAAAATCCAAACAATAAGGAGAAAAGCATATGTGTGTCATAGACGGGGTTAAATTAGTCCGTTCTTGAAAGTTCTTGAAAGTTATGCAAGTTTTGTGCTGAAGGAATGTCCTTATCTGACGGCATAGACTCTCTCACTCAGATTTACCACTTGTGAATGCAAATGATCAAAATTTTTAACACGGTTGTAAGTATGATGAATATTTACAAAAATGGTAAAAATTTGGACCACTTCCGTTCACAATGTTCTCAGTGGTTTCTCTTAAGGACATTAAAGTACTTCCAAGCAATAAAGCGAGGCAGAAACGAGCTTTTTCACCAT
>CAESWR010002542.1:141689-162772 GCA_903171835.1 Mullus surmuletus | reverse complement strand
CTCAGAGCGCGCCGCCGCCATGCGCATTGGGGTTCCCGCAACGCACCGAGAAAATCATCGTTCACATCAGAAGACAATTTAATTAAAAAGTGCAGGTCCAGAAAAAAATAAAAAATCTTTTGTGTTGTCTTTGTTTGAGCTGCTGTGTATAATCTGTGCCCGGGTTTTGTTTTCGCTTCATAAGAAAAGGCACAGACGGCGCCCGAGCTCTCAAGTCTGTTTGTCTACCGAACGGAAATCGCGGGTGACGGCTTCAAAAGTCACAAACCTTGCACAGTGTGATTTTTACGCCTCAGTGAAGGCTAATTCTAACCTTTTTTTTTTTTTCAACAAAAACTCGAGCCAAAAAGCATCAGGCAATCGTGTTCACGAACAAGCTGCAAGGATGAACTTTATTTTTTGTTTAAATGTCAGACTATTTTTCATTATTCTTTATAGATGAGCTATTTATTTGTATCCATTTCTATGTTTTCATTTGCAATTTTAATTAAGTGAAATACCCCTGAAATATACAGTAAGTGTGTGTAGGTGGAGCGCAGGTCTGCTACTATACAAAAAGAACATTATGGATAGTGAAGAGACAACAGAACTGTGAGATGAAGTCTTAAATTAGCACACAGGATTATTTACACATGATTATTATATGCACAGCCACAATATTTACTTACATCTTCGTTTCTTTAATATTACCTATCATCAATTTCACTAGCCGGGTTTTAATAACAGCTGTGTCTAAAAAAAACAAACAAACAGGCAATTATGTCAATGTAATCCTTGATTGTAATCATCTATTAATCTGGAATTAACCTATTCCAAGTAATCTAGGGACAGCAGCCACGGCCGCGGCGGATCTTTGGAGGGAAAGCGAACGTTTCATCCGCACTTTGCCCACCAAACAACGGGTGTGTGTTTCCCTCGATGCTGGTTTTTGGATGGCGTCAGACAGACTGTTCCCGCATTACATGATATCAAATCTGGCCCGTCGCTGCATGACTGGCAGATGAACCGACACGAGCATGCCAGCGTGTGTGTGTGTGTGTGAGTGTGTGTCTTTGGCCGAACAGCTACAACTCTCACTACCACTGTCCAGCTGGCAAACGGATGTGGTGGTTGGCACGTAGGCTGAAACACACTCTTGCACACGCGCACACACACACGCTGCAAACACATAGAGGACACTATTCTCAGAAGAGTCAGCATCCTGAAAAAGCAGAGCACATGGAGAGGTCAAGGTCGCGACATCGTCAGTAGCGCATGGTTTGGCGTGTTGAGGGTGGTCAGATATTAAATGGTGCGGGCTGTTATTCCGCCGAGCACCATAAACCGTCCCTGCTGCCGCGGCTCTCGACAAAGAAAAGCACACACTGAAAATACGTGCGGTGTCCAGTGCTGAGATATCAAGTTATCTTTCTCGAATTGATTTATAAGCCCACAGACAGAAATGATGTTGGCTGATACTTTTATATGGTCTCACGATGAGATAAAATCAAGGCTGCTATATCATGAGGAGCAAACAAAAACAAATGCAGTCATAGGAGTATTGTGACCGTTATGCAAGCAGCTTTGATAATCTGAAGGGTAACCAAGGAATGCGAAGGTGGCAACCGAGAAGTTGATGCTGAGCTAAAGAATACATGACTATTTCTATTATCTTGACTATACTATAACTACTATACCTATGTACTTGTAATACTATACCTATAACTATATCTATTATTATCTTGAATTAGTTGTCAATAATTCCCTTCTGACTTGGTTGCTAATGAAGTTGATGTATCTGATTTTCCTGTTCTACGCGGTATGTTTAGTTTATTTTGGTCTCAGTGAATAATGTGTAGAAGGGAATGCCTTGACATGGGAAACATCTGTGCTGTTTACAATTCTCAGGTCAAAGGTTATATGCTGAGTTTAAACTTCATGAGATGCCACCAGCTATAAGAGATGCCACCAGTTGTACAAAGAGGCCTTTTTTCTGTTTGATGAGGGGGAGTTTATAGATAAGACAACTGTATTAAAAGAGGTTTACTCAACTGGACGAAGAGAGAGCGCTCAATATTGGCCAACAGAGGTTCTCCCAGATTGGACATTTGACATTGTATTGTTGTATTCTGTAATAAAGTATCTTAATATACAGAATTGCACGCGTCAGCGGTGGCTCCTTCCTTTACATCAACGCATCAAAAGACACAACAAAGTGAATTGTAATTACTGTAAAGATAGAGATGACTTGCAGTCAATGCAGTCATGTAAGCTAACCTAGCTTGCTAATGTGGTTGGCCTACTTTCTGATTGATAGCGTGTGTGCAATTTGCGTACTCTCTCTTGTATAAAATATCGTTTTATAGCTAATGTTCAATAATATCAGTATAAAATCACAGCCGCTATAACATACGTAGCAAATTTAACCTAACCCAAGAATATTGTGACCACTATGCTGGCAGTGTTGGTGATCTGAATAACCAAGGAATGCAGCTATCCTTTGCTAACGTTGCAAAGTTAATGTTAAACTAGGAGAGTATAAGATGTATCTTTAAATTGTTGTCAATAATTCCCTTCAGACTTGGTTGCTAATGTAGCGAATTCTATTATTCTGTAAAAATACAGGTGACTACGATGCAATAGCTAACCTTGCTAACTAATATGATTGACATAACTTTCTGATTGATAGTGTTTTGAGAATTTGTACGCTGTGTAAAGTTTTTTTGTTTTTTTTTAGCTAATAACATCAGTGCATTGACCTCAAATTCAGTTACATTATATTGAGTCATCATATGGTCTGTTAACATTGTGGCCCCCAAAATTGGTATAAGATGAATTACCTGTACACATATTTTCAATGGCCAGGAGCAGAAATAATGAAATATTCTCTCCAGAAATACACATGAAGTGTTTTCACAGTTAATTTTAGTTCTAAGATTTAATCTCCCTGTAGTTCGATGTTTAGAACATTGATCCGATACTCTATCAGGAAGCTGTTTCTTGCCCGGCTGCGACATTTGACATTTCTGAGGGCTGTTATTAGTCAGTTTGTGTATGTGTGAATGCACATGCACATAAATTCATCCAAGAGTATCAGCGACAGTGAATCAGTGTCCCTCTGTTCTCGCCCGTCTCCATCCTCCTTAATCTACTCTCCGTCTCTTCTCCACAGAATTCGCTTCCACCCGCCGCCACCATTACAGGCCTCCCAAATGCAAATGCTGAACAAACAGACAGGAGGCTCTCGCGCTGGGGTTCTGAAAGAAACATGCCTTTTTGAATTAAATCAAAGCAGCCGGATCAAGATGCAAACAGGAAGGTAGGAGACAAATAAACAAATTAGGCCGAGAGCGTGAAAAGAGTGTGGGAGGGCAGCGGGGGAAGTTTTTGGTCAGAAAAGTCTCTAATAGCAAAGGTAGGAGTTTCCAAATGTTGGTGTCTTGTAGAGAGGAAATAACAGTCCCCAGCTAAAAGGGAGCAGCTATAACGAATCTAATATCACGGCTTGTTTTGTTTTTTTTACTTGTTAAAGTGTCGCACCGGCTTTCTGGTCTCGCTGAAGGCCGAGTAGATGAGCACAAACAGGAGTAATGGTAATCAAGGTGGGTGGATTTGCACAGCGCAAACAGGGAGACGCGGTACATCCTGAATCCCTTAATTGCATCCCCATTCCGCTCACTTGCAACTTCTCAGTGCATTTTAAAGCAGATTCAAACACCGGCGAGACACTGAAACACAGTAATGAAGACAGATTTATAGGCTTTGAGGACATTAAAACCCTCGTTTCCGAGACTCCGAGGTTTTACACTTTTGTCTAGACGAGCTCGGTAGGAAAACACCATCGCAAGTTAACCCAACGGGAAAGTGCCAAAGTGTTCGATTGGCCATCTTGTCTCATGACATCACATTACAGCAAACGATGAAGGCAGATAAACACTTTTTTACAATGAGACAATCCTGCATGGTTTTCGCTGCAGCTGTTACCAGAGTTTTTTTTGTCTTTTTTTCCCATGTCGAGCTACTCCAAACACCACCTTGGCCCGCCGACAGCGAAATGGACAGATGCATGGAGGGAGAGTGTGAATAGAGAGACTGCTGAATGACAGTGACTGAGGCAGTAATGATTCAGAAAATAACAGCGATGAAGACTGAGATAATGCAAGGTGAAGAGATAACTGCTGCTGTGATGGCGGTGAAGCAGCCACATCAGCCCACAGCTCCACATAACTCCTCCTCAAGGATACAGCTTCCATCATTGCTCCTGACAGCAGATAATAAGGAGAAAGGTGGAACGGCCTTCGTGCAGGCAGAGATGATCAATTTCCAGAAAAAGGAGATACAATCAAATGAGGAAACCGGGATGTACCCATATTATCTCAAATCCAGATAAATTGGGGATTGGATTAGAGAAATGCTTCAGCCAGACGTCACATATTTTCTGATGACATTTTTGAGTCCAATCACTGCTGGAGCTTCATGGGTAAACAGCATTGCAACAGTAACATGTCATCATGTAACTTATATGTGGATATTTAGGCACTTTTGGAACATTTAGAGGTAAGAGTAGTGTTGTAGTCAAGACCGCACCAACCGAGACAAGACATTATCGAAACTAGAGAGTATCGAGACAAGACCAAGACATTTGGAGGTTGAAACAAAGACAAAACCAAGACTGTATATATCAAAGAAAAATCACAACAAAACAGAACAAATGACCAGTATCTTTCTTAATCAAGTATTTTTTAATAATTTTCTTGAACATTTTGCATTTTGGTGCTTTGCCAGCTATTTTGACTCATTTTCAAGAGAAGGCAGCAGCTGCTTTCTTCTTTTCTCCGTTATCACAGTGCTGTTGCTACTACAACACTAGGTGTGAGTTTTAGTAGCATTTGATTTCTGGGTGCCTATAAAATCCTGATATCAAGTATAATCATCACATAAAGAATCTCCTCAACTCTTCGCTATTACAACCAAAAAAAAGCTTAATTTGACCTCTCACAGTGCTGGCAAAGCAAGTCGTCCTCTAATGATTTTCTACTATAGTGCAATTACACAAAGTGGAAAATGACTGGGAGGGCAAAGAGCGGGCAATATGTTTTAATTTTAATGTCTTGCCGCTGCATGATCTGAGCAGAAGAGCTGCTGTGCTTTTTGTGTTTTCTTTGTCTTGTTTTTTTTTCCAACTCGGCTCCAGATGCTTTCTGTTTTCCCCCTTTAGTCAATTAGGAAAGCAAGCGAAGAAAAACGGCTACGCTGGAGTCTGTGTTAAAATTCACGGCGACTCTAGCAGCAGAAAACACAATGAATCAAGAACAACCGGGGAAGTGAGACGCTCGTTTACTCCGGTGCGGTGCATGGCGATAATTAGGAGCCATGATGAGTCAAGGAGGGAAAATAGAACATTTTACTTTAAAAGAAGAATAACAATTTCATAAACAAATTAACGAATTAATTGAAATGAAATACATTTTTTAAATGAAATCAAATTAAAGGAAATCAAATTAAAGGAAATTAAAGCAAATACAACATTTTTTTGTATAATTATAATAATGGTTACTATGAGAAATAATACAACAGACGGCACGGCTGGAGTTCAGTGAATTGTGCATTGGTTTCTTAGCGCCCTCGTGCCAATTTGGAAGGTGTTGTCCTCAAGTGTGTGATCTCCAAAATATCTGCGCATAAGTAATAACACAAACAAACAAGAAGTCAGCGCTCAAGAAAACACGCCTGTCTGTTTTGTAATGCTTCTTGTGGCCATGTTACTGCATGCAAAAATCACGTCATCCGAGACATCAACTGCTTCCTGGCTCCAGAGAGGCCGCAAAGGTGAGGAAAGGGCAAGAGACTTTTAAGGAAGTAGGTAGGAAGCTGCTTCAGAGGAAAGACAATTAAAGAACAAAAAGAGAAGATTTTAACCAGAAGTGCATTGAGAAAAAAAACAACAAGCTTCCTATATCAAGTATATATGTGACAAGTAAGAATCCATGTTGCCCCCTGCATGACTTTTTATCTCTGTGGACACGTCGCCTTCAGCGTGTAATGTACATAGTCTCCTCTAAGTGTCACTTGCATCGCATCAGTTTGCATTCACTCTCCCTCAGTGTTTGCTTGGCTGAGCCCGGAGGTCTCGGCGGCTCGGCTACAAAGCCACGTCTCTCCCACAGTGCTGGCAGCAGCCCCCCACCCCCCCCACTCCTTGCCTCACTCTGCATGTGTTCTGATTAGTTGCAAAATAGGCAATTATTTGATGGAAGATGTCAACCTGTGAGTTTTAAATGCAAGGAGGGTGGTGGGAGAAATACGCTTAAATCTTAATTGTCTATTATAGAGAAGCGGCGCTGAGATGGTCGAGTGTGGAGAATGCACACTCCAAACAAGAGCCATGTGATATTTGATAAGGACCATGCTGAAATGATTCAATATGAAAATGATACAGGATATAAATCCTTTACATTACACTCAACATCAGCCATACAAGTTAAAATACACATATATAGCCCATATATATTTCTTTTTGATTCTGATTTATAAAAGTGGGTGTGTTTATTCATCTAAATAGTATCACTTCTGTACCTATAAGTGTGTTAGCCTTATCTTTACATGACTCTTTCAAACTTGGGATTCATTTGGTAACTCATTCTTCACCCCCGATAGATTATACACAAAAAAACCACAAAAAATTGCAAAACCTGTTATTCTTTCACCCGCTGGGTCCTGGGGTTTGTGCGAAACTCAACCCAGCGGTAAGTGCAGTTACATGCGCACAGATATTGGACTAGTCAAGGACTAGTCAACTAGTCAAGAAGCCTCCCCCGCTAGGTGGTGATAAGCACTGTTGTACCATTCCGGACACACCGGTTGACCTTTGACGTCACACCACAACAAAACATAAAGTGAGCCAGCAAGTTTACGCGTCAGTACTTGGCATACTGCTTTTATCATTTGCCTTTGGAGCAGCTTAGAGCCACGATAAGCACCATGTTATTGCTGCTGAACACGACAAAGGTATATTGCGACGGACTAGCGGAGGAGAGCAATGAAAGCAACAAGGAAACAAATTCTGTATTGCACCTTTTAATTGCATTGAATTCCACACATCTCCAGGGTGTGGTATGTTGGAGCGGGCCGGGGGCTTCTGGTGCTGGTAGATGGGGGAGCATTAGCTCTGTGATGGTGGTGATTTGTACTTGATAAAAACAATAAAGCCATGTTGTTTTATAAAAACGTTTTATCCTTGGTATTACTCTAATATAGTACACACTGCACACACGGCAACAACAGTATTTAGGTTCGGGATGCTTGTCATCGGCCCCCCTTCCCAAATGCCGAGCTGTGGGGGAGACGGAGTTGAAGGTAGCATCTTACGTGGATCTCTGTTGCCATGGCAAACTGTGGTAAACAACTCGGTCTGGTGCTTATTTGGTCACGAGTCCAAGTCAACTCTCAAGTCTCCAAAAAAAAAAAGAAAAGTAGCACGTCGCTTCTGTTGTAATGACTGTTTTCTCATCTGCAACAATAATGAGAAATTAATGGGAATATTGCAACCACAAGTGTTGCCACACACCTCAGTTCCCCTCTGCTCTTCCTCTCACAGACTCTCACGTATCTCCTGCATGTCTGTCTATCCACTCTCTGAGCTAACCTGCGATCTGGTGCCTCTGCTAACTGCTGATCCTGCTAGCTTCTCTGCACACACTTGCACATGTTAGGCTACACTGTGCAAAAATCAACAACAGACTTTACATTCTGCCTCTCGCTTTAGACCGTCTTTGACATTTTTGAAACCAAAACTTATAACAGATGGCACCGGAGCTACTGCACGTCGTCTGCTCGCTGCCATGGTCATCTGAGGTAGTGGATGTGCCTTGCCCACCAGATGTACTACAACGTTACCATGACAGCAAGGTGTGTGTGTGTGTGTGTGTGTGGACGTGCGAGACAAAAAAATGTGATGTTCACGTTTTCAACATGTTAATTTGCAAAAAAAATTGTTCACGAGTCTCAAACCGCGAGTCCGAGTCAAGTCTGAAGTCTTTGAGGACGAGTCTCAAGTTAAGTCTGAAGTCCCTGTGTGTGCGACTGGAGTCCGAGTCTCAGACTGGAGTCCGAGTCTCTGTTGCGTAGTCGAGCTACGCCAGTAATTCGGCTTTCTCGTGTGCATGTAACAGCACTTATTTCCAACATAACCACGGCTCCAACTGCTCACAACAGCAGGCAGAGTGAAACAGGCAAAAACGAATAATAACTAAATATATACAGTATATTTGTGCGTGCGTGCCTTCTGCAATGCCCCAAGGTGTGAAGCAGCATCTCGGCTGGTGGGGGGGGGGGGTTTGCACTCCGCATTGTTTGCCCAGCCGGGAGTCACGACAGGCCGGTCCGAACTTTCACACCTGGTGTCGCCCTATTTATGAACCTTTTGCGCTTACTGTGCTATAAAACATTTTCTTATTCAGCTGCAATGTACCTGCACACTTGAATGATTAATGCTTTGAGGCGCAGCTCAAATCGGAGCTCAGCAGCACCTGTTAAAAGCGCTTTGTGTCGGACCTGGCGGTACATGTGGCGTTGCTGTTTGCCGCCGCGGCTCTGCATTCATATTCCGACGTTTTTCCACCTTTGTATCTTAGAGGTGTGAGAAAAAAAAGAATAGGAAATGTTTCAAATGTGTTTTCTCAAACTTTTTCAGGCGTCAACACCACCTTTGCTGCCTCTGTGTCTTGCAAAAAAAGAAGAGAAATAACTCTAACCTGCACACGGAAAAAGCAGCGAGAGAGAGAGAGAGAGAGAGTGTGTGTGTGTGTGTGTGTGTGTGCGCCTCTACACCTGATGATGATATCTAACTGAGGCGATGAGAACAGACGGCGAAATTCCTTCCAGCTCTGACAAAACACACACCTTTGCCAATTCAATTACAGACACACACACACACACACACACACACACACACAGGAGTACGCGGTGAACAACTCAATAACGATAAATCATCGGCTACATTACAAATTGGCTGTTTTCACGTCTCGTGCCGCTACATTCTGCCCCAAATAGCGGCCGGCCCAGATTTGACGGAACAAAACGCGGTAATGAAACGTTGGCTCCGGTGGCGCTCGACTAATGAGCGCACGTGTGAGTTAACGTCAACGCCAGGGCGAGCGCTTTAAGACTTTCCGCCGCCACGCGTGTTTGTGTGGGAAAACATCTGAAGCGCTGCGACGGATAAAAAATGTAAATGGCCTCATTTCATCAGCGGCTCAGCTGGCGATAAATTGGCTCTTCAATTAACAGAAAAAGAGAACGTCTACTGAGGATTAATTAATTTTCAGGAATTGTGATACTGTGTGATTATTAGCGGATAAAGAGCAATTGTATAGCTTCAATGTTGACAAAACACCACGGTAACACACTGAGAGGAGTTTTGATGTGCCCATCCCCCGATTTAACTCACACGGGAGTTCAGCAGGAATGAATGGATGGAGACTCATTCTCTTTTGCCGCAAGACTAGAAACATTCACCCGTGTCCTTGGATATGAAATAAACGTGTCAACCAGCCGTGCCATTTAGAAAGTAAGCTACATTAAAGGTGCAGTATTTTACACCTAACATTTAACTATTAGCTTATGCATGCTAGCACTACATGGCTCTGCGTAGCTCAGTGGTGGACAGAGATTTTGCCGACGGATGCTGAGGCTAAAGGTAAAGCAAGTCTTACTAGATGCTAAGGCTAAAGCTAAAGCATGGAGAATCCTACCAGCTGCGAATGCTAATGCTAAAGCTAAAACAAAACTTAAAGAGAAAGGTTCTCTCCTTTGTTTTGGTCTGAATTGCTGTAGTTTAGGGCGACATCGAATGGTAAAATATTGTATATATCCACTTTAAAAAAGTGAATGTAGGAATTTCAGAGCCTTCTCTGATCTACCGCCCGTGTGACAACAACACAAAGGTTTGCGATGTTGTTGGCATGACGACGCTGACGCGGTGGGAGTCCATTGGGGCCTGTGAGGGAAAATAAAATGAGGAGGCGCCTTTATTTGCTTCACAACAATGGGAATTTGAATGGGACTGTAAGCACTACAGGAGGTCCACCACATCCATTCTGTTGATAATGAGCCATCAAACGCAAACTGTTTCTTTTTTGACGAATTACGTTTGATAAATAGAAACGAGAAAGACAAATGAGCAGCCTCTCTTTTAAATGGAAGAAATGGCAATGTACAGTTACTGGGTAGCATGCTCGGGCTCACTTAAACGTGTAAAGAACATTCTTAACAGTGTAGTGAAAATGCTGAAAGTGCCCAAACAAACAAACAAACAAAAGAACGACCTCGGGTAACCTTTACAAAGTTACACTGTTACACTGTTCACCACAGCCTGAGTTTGGGGAATAATCTAATACTTGGCAAAAGGTCTGCCAAAGCCACACAGTGCACATGCGCAACACACACCCGCACACACACATGCAGAACTATTCGGACTTTGGCTGTAGCTCAAATGGGAGCTGATTTAACTGATGTAACTGCAGTTTTGCTTTTCTGCCGGGTTGAAACCCCTGGCAACCCGACTCTATCTGTCTCCAAAGGCACGGTGACAGATCCCATTTCAACCGAGTGCTCTGAAAGACCTGAAAGCAGAGAGGGGAAAGAAGGAGGGTCGGGGGGGGTGGAGAGAGAAGGAGGAGAAAGAGGAGGAGAAATGGATAGCTGAGGAAAGATATCGAGTGAGATGGAGGGAGAAAGTACGGAGAGGGGGTGGACAGAGAGAATGAATGCCGGCAGGGAGGGAGGGAGGGAGTACAGAAAGCTTGTTCTGTTGCTTCTCCATCAGCGCCCGTCCTCTCCTCCCTGCCCGACCCGCTCTTTCATATCTTGCCATGGCGGGATGAAGAGAGGGAGGGAAAACAGACGAGGGATCATCAGCATCTCTCAAGGTAATCGGATCTCCCCGCCTCCTCTGCCCACCCCCACCACCACCTCCCACCATCACCACCCACCTCTCCCTCGCTGCTGTAGAAACATGGGCGGTCCTTACAGTGGCCACAATGGGAGCAGGTGGTGCGAACTGATTTTGTCTGTATTCTCATGCATTCATCAGTTAGAAAATATAAACAAAGCCAAAAGAAAACACACATGCACAAGGAAAATTCCTCCGTTAAGGTGGTGTTGGAGCACTCAAGGTGGAGACTGAACCTTGCTTTCCACAACAACCAGTCACTTTCAGTCATTGGTAGATTGATTATTTCCCCCAAGTCTCTGCCTTCTTATTAAATGTCTTCATGTGATTTCAGTCAACTTAGAAACCACATTCACCTGAAAAAATCCACATCAGATTTTGGTATAAAAACAAAATTAGATTGAAATGAGTGGAAATACACAGCTGCCGATGCACCAAGCAACAAAGACTCAGGTGTCTTAAGACAACAAAAAGACCTACTTCTATTTTTGAAGATAAAGAAAAAATAGCAATGTTGATTTGTCGCATTGTTCTGCTTCAATAAAAATAATGAAGGGGATATTTTAGTTGTCATATGGTCTGACTCAAACAAGAAAACTCTCTCTCTGTTCTGTCTTGTGATGATCTCCGTTGGATGTATACACTGTTAGCCGTGTCTTCCCGCTGGCCTTGGTCTCGGTTTGTGCCGCTGTGACTCCCACCCAGCATGATGGTAACCTTCACGAACCCGCACACCTGCCACAGAAGCCACCCTGACACACACGGACTCCTCCGACGTGCCCCGATCCACGCTCGAACCGCGTCGACTCGCCGCCTAAGCCGAGATGATTACTCCTTCTGACACATCTGGTGTGCGCTATAGGCATCAAATCACGCTCGGGAGAATAACGTAACGCTATGTGACACGAGCGGAGAAATGTCACTTTTTTTTTAATCTTGTCACTCACTGCTGAGAGATTCCTACGGCTCAGAAGCGGGGCTGCCGCACACAAATCCGAGGGAAATTTCTAAACAAGACACCGGCATCAGTACCGAGGTCGGTTACAGGATGGAAGGTGAAGGACAGGCAGCGTGGTTAGTTATTAGGCCTGCTCGACATGTCCGACTCTCTTCAATCACATGTACCAGTTTAAGCTATAAACTGGGAGGGAACCTGCTTTTCTGGAGGCATTTTGTCAGAAAGTTCCTCCCGAGGCACCTCAAATGGAAAATAAAGTCAATAACGCGTCGGAAAATAGCAAACCGGAGCAACAAAGAAGCAGTTTTGCAGTAGTGATCGCCTTTGTCCGGATGCTGAATGTAAACTGGAAGACTCGCAGACGACCCGAGCGGACGATTTTGACATCTCACAGATAACACGCACACAAGAGAGATGAAAAGTATAATTTGCTCAAAGCGCTCGTGGTTTGAAACCTTATTGTCATCTGGACTTTGAGGACGACTGAGCTCTGGAAGGGATGAAAGTCAACACACCTCACTGCCCTGAAACTTCTCATCATTTTGTGCTTTGCAGGGGAACATTGGGAGCAATGTTTAATTGCCGCCTGAATTCAATTCAAGGGCGACGATTCCTCGACCGGAATGTGAAGGTCTTAGAGGAGGACATTGGAGGAGGATTTCGCCAGCTGCAAAAAACATTTCGTCTGGTGCAAATTTGTGACTGACATTGACTTCTTATAAAAGCAAGGTCCCGCGTCTTGCTCTGATTTTTTTCTTTTCGTTTCAGGCTTACATTATTCTCCGAGATGAGTCTCAGAAGTTTCTTGCTCAAAAGGAGATGCAGATGCTGCTTTCAGCTTTCAGCCATGTCCTGAAGCTGCACGTCCCAGACGAAACAAAAAAGAGAATATATTGTACCCAATCTTATTTGAGAATCAGTTATTTGATTTCAAAGAAAATGGCGACACCCTGAATACACTGAATATATATAAACATATAAAGGCTTTAAAATAAAATGTATGATAGCAGCCTTTTAGGTTGTCTTCTTCACCAGGTTTCCGGCTTTATCTTGTGATTCTCTGCCAAATTGCCACATATAAAGTTAGCCAGGTCCACTATGTTTGACATGGTTCACCAAGAACGCTTTGACATTGGAAATCAGATTTATTGACTTGGGTTCCGAGTATATCTGGCCTACCTGGAATGCTGGGATACCAGTGGGACATTGAAAACTACAAGGCTGGTGATTGAACGGACCAAACAGACACATTACTCCCCAAAGAAAAGAGAATATGTGAATTTTGGCAGGGAGCGTACAAACGCCAGGGACACGTTACCAACAGATATGAACATATAACTCGCAATATCGTGTGTCTTGTAACCAACCAACCGTAATGTCACATTCTGAGGTCAAGAGAGTAAAAGAGAATAAAAAAGGTTGAAAAAAAAAAATCTCCAGTGGTCGTCGTTAATTATGACACAGTCTGGTGTTCTGCCATGTTGTGCATCAGCTCAGAAATCCACGCCGATCGGGTGGGCTCCTGCATAAAACATCCCACCTAACTGCGAGCGATGAGTGACGTATTAAAAAAAAAAAACAACAAAAAAAACTTGAGAAGCCTAAAATATTCATCACGGTTGCAGCAAGTGTGACGAGAGGGGAGAAAAACGATGAAGGGAAAAGGAGGGGCGGCGGGGGGAGAGGTGAGCAGTGGAACGTCTCTCCGCCAACAGAAGCCCGAGGGTCTCTGGCCTCTCTTGTTTGCACAAACACCACACACACATACGCAGTGTGAGGGTTTGTTTATCTGGAACTTTACTCCCATTGCCCCCCCACCCCCACAACCCCCTCTCATGATTTGAATGAATTATTAATACGGCCTCTTGTATCTTTCTTAGGTCTAACGCCGTCTACCGCATTAACCCGGCGTGAGAATGCGGTGCAGGCGTTTCGGCAATAAACTTTTCTGAATATATTGTGATTTAATGGGGGTTCGGGTCGCCAGAAGCAATCCATACGATCGAAGAGAGCTCGATCTATCCTACAGCGGCTTAAGTTTCCGCGGTGCGGAAAACATGAGGTGGAAAAGGCGGCATGGGTGAGACGAAGAGGCCGACTGTGATTTATCGCCCGACGTTTGCTGACACAGATGTTACGGGGGCCGGTATTTAAATGCCAGACTGGCACATACCGCCGCCGGAATACATCACGGCGCCTTCGCCCCCGCCAGGAGCTGCTGTAGCGCCGCTTTTCCGCTTTGTTATACTGTAAAATAAATAAATAAATAAAAAAAGAGGAATCAAGGCCGCTGCCGGTGAAGTCGAGAGGAAAGAGATGGGACATATGCGCGTCTCACAGGAACAAAACGAAAAAAACAAAAAACAGTTGTGGGTGAAGCTTGCCGGGTTGAGCTCAGATACTGGATGTGAGCGAGGCTGGCGAGGGGCCGAGAGGCGGGGGGGATTGTTTGTGTCAGCACAAGCACCGACATTTGCATAGTAGAAGCATCGCGACGAGAGCTTTGCCAGTGGACGGACGGATGTGGAGATGGACGGCAAATGAAATAAGGCTAGACAATAATAAAACCTAATGTGGGGTGGGGGGGGTGTGGGGGATGCAGGAGGGATAAACACACAAATGCTGATGAATAAACCGCGTCACCATCCGTGTCACCTGTCATATGCACTGCTGGTCCTGCTGGTCCTGCCCTTCACACTGGTGCTCCGTAACAAGGGCACGCTGCTTTTTGAGGAGACGACGGCCACAGATTTAACATTCATCCAAACATTGCCACACTCATTCGCTCATAAGAGAAGGAGCTTTGCTAATCAGTAATCAATTCAGCATGTAATTGCGAGGCCTGAGCGTGTCCACTTTGAATGACTGCGCATTTTTGAGGGTTTTTCCGATATTTTGACATGAAATAGCAGGTAAACACAGGTGCCACTGATGAAGGTTCGGCCCACCTGCTGCTTGATTATTTTGTAACAGCTGTGTTTACCCACCACTCCATTTAATAATAACAAATAAATGTCTAACAATGAGGAGCGAATACATTCTTTTCATGGTTCTGTGCGTATAAAAGTAAAAAACAAAAGTTGAGATATATTTTTCATTTTTCATCACCTTTTGCTCCCTTAGATTTATGGTGACAGGTAACTGGATAAGAAACGGCATTTTCTAACCATTTTCTGTTGTGTCTTTATTACAACAAAAATGGAGGCGGTTTCAGGATCCAGCTGCAAGGATCGCATCTGCCGCAGTGTCTCTTATGTTCAGATTTGTTACAATACTTCAGTTGGGGGGGGGAAGAAAAAATAAATCCCAAAACATTCAAGTACTAAATTTCTTTCCAGTCTTAATTTGTGTTCTCTTCTTTCTCCGGTTATCAAGTTTTATTACATTAGCCGAAGCAGTCCACTGAAAAAGAGTGGTTTTCTTACAGCGTTTTGCACTGCTGGAGCTGTAAACTGTCTTTACCCCAGTGGAAAGTGGGCATGGCGACGGTTTTTCCCAGCAAATTGGAATGAAGGTGAATGATGTATTTCTTCTTGTTCAAATTTCAATTATCGGGCAATCATGAATTAATTCCTTTTCTTTAAAGAGATGAAAAGACAGTGTTCCGACGCTAAGTTTCCGTAATTCATGAATTCATGTATAATTCTTTAGCTGAATGAGAGATTAAGAAAGTCGGTGGCTAATAAAAATGAAATTACTCTTTTCAGACATGCATATTTTGAAATCACAGAAAAGTACAAATTAAAAGAATATTCCTCTTTCATCTGAGTGAAGCTGGCTGATATTTGATATTTGTGTTCACGCCTCCGATGTTTTTTGCAAGTTGTTTTCCTCACTGATCTCAGATCTTTTACAAATGTGTGGGTTAGTCCGTGTCTCTCATCCCGCCTCACCTCACTGCATCTAAAAAGATAAACTAAAATTCACATTTAGACCGAGCGCGACCTGGACAGGCAGCTTTGCAGGAGGTGAAATACGTTTCCTCACACAGAAGAGTGTAAACATTCTCCAAGGGCAGGCAGGTTGAACAACACAAATCCCTAAATAAATGTCCACGACGTAGCTCTCCTCTCACTTACTCTTCGACTTCTCCTCCCTGCTTCCTTTCCTTTCCTTCCTTCCTTTCACCCTCACTCATTCCCTCCTACACCAAACATCTCTCGGCGGGCGCTGAGGAGAGAGGGCTGATTAATAATTTGTGAAGTGTAGAGCGAACTTTTCAAGAACCAAAAATTTATCAAAATAAAATAAACAAGTGCTATGTCAAGACTCTGGGAAAAAAATAAAAATACTGCACTTATTACTGTAAATATTACTCACAGCATGAGAGATTACTTTCTTGTTTTATGTGCAACTTTTACTTAAAACCACAAACATTGTGAGATCAAATGTGTTTGCTTGGTTGCAATTCTAACTTAGCAGCAGCAGCAGTTAACTTTTAAAGGTCATGCGAAACAAATAAAACCGCCTGAATCAGAATTTTTCTTCGAATCACGCCGTGGCAGACAGATTTTTTTTTTAAAAAGAGAAGCAAACTGGTATGAATTCAAACCCTGGATGTTCCCTCGCTACGGACGACAGAAGGCGGCACAAAAAAAAATGAAAGAAAAACAACACAAGAACACACAATATGCAGCCTGTGACAGAAGAGTCGCGGGAACACCAGCGCCGAGCACGCAGATGGCCGAGTCCCAGTCCAAACGCCGCAAGGCTCATCCTGTATCTCCGCCTAACTGGGGCAGAGGAAGAGACGGATCGGTTCCAGACCAGATGGTTTTAGCCCGGGAGTGGACGAGCCCCCCAAGAACACCCTGCAAAAATCCAAACCCTCAGAGGACCGGTCCCTAACTCGCATCCTTGGCAACGCATCATCACTTCAATTAGGAGATAATGACTCCTTTTAGCTCCGCCTCCCTGCTGACATCTTGTTTATGAAGTGCAGATACACACTCGTTGCTCTCATTTAGAGGGTTTAATCTTTGTCATAAGCGATGCAGAGAAGCCCAGGACGTGCGTCCGCCGATTGTCCTGGCAGGTTTCCAGGGGGACTTTTATCCCCCGTGGCCTCGACCCAATACATGTGGAAGTGCATGCATGCTTTGCATTTGTGCAGCTTATGTGCACACTGCAGTTCGTGTGTGTGTGCGTATGTGTGTGTTTGTGTGTGAGGAAGGAGAGAGAGGGGAAGATAAAGGCATTCTCCAGTTCAAAGCGCTGACCTAAATACAGGTGCCACGGTAATGTAGCATAGTGGATCTCCTCTCAATAGCCTGAAAAACAGCTATTCAAATAAACCCAAAATTCAGAGCTGGTACCTTCAGGCCCGCGTTTGTGCACTCAAAGCCCCTTTTTTGCTAAATTTATCGGCATTTTTATTAAGAAATGGGATTTATTTTTAGAGGAAAATGGAGGTATAATATCGCAGTTGGTGTTCTTCGGTGATTAAAAAGCAATGTAGGCAGAATCTATAGCCAAACAAAAACAAACAACAACGAAAGAATTACAACACGCGGTTTGTCAGGTTTTATCCCAACTGAATTATGCGCGAAGCTAAATCTGCCACCTCTCTGTCAATAGACGGAGATATAAAGCACAAAGGGAGACGTAGGACGAGGTGACAAATCACCACTTAAGCTTCTGCTTGCTGCCCACACTGTGGAACAATGTAGACCTGGCCATATGTGCAAAAAATAAAGAAAGAAAGAAAGAAAATTGAACACCATGACAACAGAATGTAAAATATGGTGTCTCTCCGACTGTTGCCAAGCATATGCATTATACCAAAAAAACTTTCTCTCACAGTGAGTTAACTCCCCTGAGGTCGATCCCTTTATGATGGCTTTGGCTTCGAACGATGCCTTTAATGAACGATAACTCGTCCGACTTTTGCAAGCAAACAAACCTCCACCCTAGCGAGCAGAAATCTCCTCTGCGAGCCAAAAAGAACTTAAAGGAGAGTGTGTGCGCTCGGCGGAGAGTGTGTGCAGAGAAACAGCACAAAAACTTCAGGAAGTTTTTCCAGGACTTTTTGTGGATGACGGCTTTAAAAACTGCTTCAATATTGTTCAGCCGGTGTGTTTTGGGTTTTTGCACCTTCAAAAGAGTAATACAACTGCATCACGAAATCTTGGCCGCCAAGTCTGACCTCGCAATCACCCGGTACTATTTTCCCTCACTTTGTATCAATGCGCACACCTTTCCATCAGCTGAAGGAGGCGGAAGGAGACAGCTGTGATGCAAAAGAAGACGTGCCGCAGCGGCTGTTGACTGTGCGCACAGTGATACGAATGGAGGGAAAATAGTGCCGGGTGATTGCGAGGTCGGAAAAATCTGAACTATCCCTTTAAAGGCAATGTGCTGATATTGTGCATCTGTGGCGCAGACCCCCATTAATAGCAATGGGAAAAAAGGAAGAAAAAAAGTGGATTATGTTTTCAGTTCACCAGATATTTTGTCATTTTAGTGTAGTGGAGACCACCGGGCACCAAGACCGAGACAAAATCAAAACTGTGTACACAAAGAAAGATGATCACTAAGCAAAACAGCGAGAGTTTTCTTTTGTACATTCAAATAGATTTGACAGCAGCAAAAATAACCCCTGCATTATTTATATTCAAGCAGCTCAATCCAACAAAGAAAAGGTATTGTTTTGGTTTATTTTCTGGAGAATGGGTCTTTTTCTTGACCACATTTCCTGCTAACGAATGTCAAAGAGTTAAAGAAATCATTTCAAAAACTATATATATTCAAATTGTGTTGTGAAACTACATTTGATGGAATGGAACAATTGTCTTAGTGTAGTCAAAGACCGCTTGAACCAAGGGCCAACTTTCAAGGACCACCGGGCACCAAGACCAAGATAAGACCAATACACATCAAAGAAAGATTTTCACAAAACACAACAAAACATATAAATCCAATTTAAAACAACAAAAATAGTGAGTTGTAGCATAATGCAACAAGCCAACAAAGCTATTTTTGTTTTTTTCTCTAAAATATTGCTCTTCTTCTTGACTTCAGAACCATTTTTCTTGGTGCAGAGGCCGTTATTTCCAATCTTTTCGAGCATTTGAGGAGTTTTTTTGTTTTTATCCCAAAATCAGATGTGTATTTTTCAGGTGAATGTGGTGAATGTGGAATGTGACTGAAATCAGATGAAGACATTGAATATGAAGGCAGTGGCTGCAACTCGAGGGAAGTAATCAATCTACAAATGATTGCAGGTTAGTGGTTGTGGCGGAAATCAAGGCTCAGTCTGAAAGTCCCCTCTGGTCTAGATAAAAAAATCCCAAATTCACTCAGGCCAAGACCGAGACAAGGACGAGTCAAAACGCTTTAGAGGGTGAAAGAAGATCAAGACCAATCTCCAGTACTTCGACATTCCCTCTTATTTCTGTCAGTAAGAAAACATTCTGGTCAACACTCTCCGAGGCTGAGGGCCAAAACCAGAACAAAGCAGAGGAAGAACTCGCGCTGGTGAAGTTGAACTACAGGCAATGCGGGGACGGGGAAAATAAAAAATCCCTTAAACACTTTTTACCTCATGACTGGTGAACTGTAGATGAATTTAACAAGCTCTGGCAAAATGCAGCTGCGAGGCGCGGCGGCTCGCGTCGCTCTCGCAAATCTCCTCTCCGCTTTGATTTGGGTGAAAGTAATGGGAAGAGGACTGTTTACCCAAAATATTGTTTCGCAGCGTTTGGCGCTCGAATACCCTCGCAAACAGACGCGTGCACTCGGTGGACTTTTGTGCCGAATGTTTGAGGGGAAAACAAACGGGAGACGGCGGGAAATAAATAAACAATGTCACAGCTTTCACGTCGTCTGTCAATAATTCATCCGCTCGGCAGATTCTGTGTCGGCTTTTCGTCTGCCTTTTTTTTATTGGGCAGTTTGTTTATATTTCTTCCCCCACGTCAATTGGTTTGTTTGTTTGGTAGATCGTTGCATTTCGACGAGGACCTTTGCTTTGCTTTTTCCACCTTAAATCACTCTCGCATCCATTAGGAATCCGAGAAAACCTCCCTATTTTCATTATTTAAAGAAGAATTAAATCCAAACGCATCTCTCCTGAATCTCTTTGGAGTTTTTTTCTTTATTCTCCTGACCTCGACTAACACGCACGCTCATCACCGACAAGTCAGCTGAATTTTAAGGGGATCATCAAAACGCGACGGGCCTGAGAGGGAACCCGGAGGAGGCAGACAAATCCTTTTTAAATGTGCCTACTTTAACGCGCAAACACAGTTGGAATCAATGAGCTTCCGCCGTCTTTGGGGGGATAATATGCAGAGCCACATCACACACAAACACACACGCATACGCACACATCCCTTCACTTGGGTGACACGGGGACAGGGTTTTTGGTTTTTTTTTTCAACCCCACATGATTTGAAATTGTAAATGTAAAACCACCAATCTATGCCTGAATGTACGTCTCCACAATCCATGCAGTTTCACTCTATGCATATATTTCACCTTTTAGCAGTGTAGAATACACAATAATAGAATACAAATGTTCTGAGAATGCTTATGCAAAGTGCTTCAATACAAACATGATAAAGTGTGTCAAACTCTGTTGGGTCCTTTCAATAATCTTTAAGCTTAAAGGGATAGTTTGCCTTATGTCAGGGCCTGGTAGTGTGCACTGCACCTATCAAACGATACCTGCAATCAGTTGTTTTTGTACCCAAAAAAGGATTCTTGACCCTTATAATAATGAAGTGATAATCTAAAGTAAACTTCATGGAAAATAAATTGTGTTGCTTTACTTTCAGATAGATCACAGGGCCAAATCAATGGACGCAGTGGAGGAAAAGTCACTGCTGATGAACGACACTGATGGTGAGGATCTCACACAGCTTCATGTCAAAAAATCCAAACTATCCCTTTAAGAAAAAGATGGTTATACAAGTGACCTGGAAATGTGTTACATTGCAGATTGAGGACTCATAATGTCATTCGAGCTCTGTGCTTATCTCAATGAGGACAGCAGCACACTCTTTAAGGAGTACTTGGTCAGTAATAGCATTTTAGTGTAAGCTTTTCACTATTGAACTTGCAGCGTTTTCTTTATTTCACTTCTTTTATTCCCACCCGGGAACTCAAATATACATTTGAGATCTTTCAAAAGGTGCTGATGTCCTTGGATGGGTCCTTGGATGGTAACAAACTCTCCTCAAAGGTCCAAACACT
>CAESWR010002542.1:119139-129977 GCA_903171835.1 Mullus surmuletus | reverse complement strand
GGACATGAGTGAGAGGGAGTCTGGGAATGTAACCATCAACACATGAATTAGTTATGGGGGGGGGGGTGCATGAAGATTCGCTTGAGGTTCATTCTATGGCAAAACAGAGATGTTAAAGAGATGAAAAAAATCCTTTAAAAAAGAGAAAAACACTCCCTTAAATGTGAATCTGCAACATTTTGGGCCCAAATTAACAAATGAAGCATCATGAGCCATCGTATGTTTGTTCTCGATGGCTTTTACAAGCAAAGTCGAAGAAGAAGAACAAGAAGAAGAGCATTATAAGGTCGTCCTGGCCACCAGAGAGCCTTACAGGGTTTGGAAAAGTTCTCATTGTTCTTCCATGACAGCCACCTATGGCCATATTTCACGCTGTCCGGAGATGAACACAAAAAACAAATCACAGCCGTGTTTCCATGCGTTCTGGGAATATAAGGGAGGATCGGAAACAGCTGCATGTTTCTACCTCCCCATTAAGCACCACTCGTGTCCTAAAACACCGAAACGTGCACCGTAACTGAGATTTTTTTCTCTCTTATTTTGTATTTAAAGTGAAAAAAAAGTCAGGTTACACAATGTGCTCACAGTTTGCTGCTTGAATCCCTGCAAAAGCTGTTAAGTTTGGAGCCATTCTCCACGACGGGGCGTCTCGAACGCCACAGAGCAAAGTGTTAAAGCTCCCCCAACCACCATCACCAAATGATCTGTTCATCAGCGTAGTCCAGCTCCGGAGATTATCTAATCTATCTAAACTTAATCTATGATGAGGGAATGCTTGCGGTGGCCAAACACCCAACTAAAACACATGTTGTTTGTGTTGTCCTTTGATTTGTTTCACAGCTGCGGCTCAACTCTTATAGGTTGCGCTCTCTCTTCACACATGCTCCCCAAATTGTTTTTCCTGCCCCAATTAAGGGGAACCGAGCCAACAATGCCTCTTAAATGCTAAAATAGATGTTCAGGATTAATTCGGGCCGCTAATTTGCTTGTATCACCAAAGGGCAAGATACTATAATATGAAAAAAGTGTGAAGTAAAAGGCAAGCTATGACCTTCAAAACCACTTTGTTGCAGGTACAGCTGAGAGCTCACTTCAAATAACAAATGAAGGAGGGAAAAATAGAACCAAACATCCCATAACATGCTCGCCGTCGCAACCCCCGCCGCTCCGTCTGGTCTCATCCATCAAAAAGTTTCAACTCCACAACGCAGTGACGCAATCGCCTCACACACTCCAGCTCATATCTTATTATAGACTCACAGATACAAGTATTGATAAATAAATATTTATAAAAATAAATAAAGTTCAAGGTTACGCAACCAGCAACAGACAGACTTTTTCTGCGCAGAAATACGCCAGGGTTGGATTTGCTTGCTCACCCGTGGGAGCGTTACGTCCCGCACTGCGCCGGCAAATCTTTCTACGGTTCATAAAACCGGTTAAAGGGATAGTTCAGATTTTTTTTACATGAAGTGGTATGAGATCCTCACCATCAGCTGAAGGAGAAAGGAGGCGGAAGGAGGCCGCTGCGACGCGAGAGAAGACGCATCGCAGTGGCCTCCTTCCAGGCACGTAAACGCCGGGAAACAGCTGATGATGGTGTGCGCAGTGATACGAACGCAGGGAAAATAGTGCTGGGTGATTGCAAGATGGGACTTACACTCACAGCAAAGAATTCATGATGCAAATGGATTACTCTTTTGAACGCATGTTGTTTTTCTGGTGCAAAACGCTTTATCCGTGTGACCCCAGAAACTAGACGGAACTACTTTCTGCAACACCGAAACCGGGCCGGAACTCCGCTCACGGGACACAGTGGGGGAAAAGTCAGTGCCGATGAACCTCACTGATGGTGAGGAGGGGGGAGTCAGTGATGGGACGTGATTGATCCAACTATGAGGTTTGATTTTACTGGCGGCGCTCTCTCACGGTGGCTTTTCTTTACGATCCCGCTGGATTTATCTAGTAGGCTGGTGTGTATATCTAAATGTGTGTAAATGTGTGAGTTATGTGGTTGTGTGTGTGGGGAGGCAGTGCTGTGTATGGTATCTATAATAAAACATACTGTGAAAGCAGTGATTGTTTTATATTGTCTTATATGTAATTTCCCCATCGTGGGATAATAAATAACAATATATATTGAAATTTAATTGTGGTTTTGTGATAAACAGCATTTAGTGGAACCAGAATGTGAGAGCTAAATTGTTTGGATTTGTGATTTTTTTTTCTTTGTTGCAATGTGAAAATTAACTCCCACCCATCCATTATTGTGTTCTGTTCTTCCTTAACAGATTCACGGAGGGTTGGCACTAATCTCTGCTGCTAACTATTGACAGGTAACTATGATCTGTTTATATTCTTTCCAATGATTAAAAAAAAACTGTGGCATACAAACATTTGCATATGAATGAACAAACCTCAGAGCAGCACAACTGATGGCTTTACTTCCGTCCTGCCGTTTGTTTTTGGAGGATTCTGACGGCGACGCCACCTGTGATTCCTCTCAAATGAACAAGGTCAACAACGATCCGCTCCAAAATCAACTCCGAAGGCTCCTCAAAATCAACACTGACTCTCAACACAGACTAATCGAGGCAACCGAATTTCGGCTCATTTACTTGTGTAATCAGAAGGCAGATGTTCCAGTATTGAACAATATTTGCACCAATAAATGAGATCGATGGTGACTCTTTGTGACAACTTCTTTAATTGCTCATTAAATCATCCTTTCAGCCGGTCTCCCTGCACTCTATGTTTTTGGAGTGAAACTTAGCAGAAAATAGGACCGATGTGTTTTAATGGGAATTTCCAACTTTAATTTCAGTGCTGGAAAACACTGAATATTCAAGTCAAACATCTGCAGTGATGAAGTGCGACCGAACATTTGAAGGGCTCCAATCAGTGCGATTATCACTACTCCAATCGGTAGTGATACTGAAGCCCAATGTTGTACACACCATCTACTCATCATACACTCCGGATCATTACCGCAGCAGGTGATCACTTAATGGAAAACTATGTACATGTATAATTTTGTGTTAGAAAGATTAAAAAAAGCAACATATTAGACGTCAGACAGCCAAAAATAGCTGCTAATTTATGTCTGTGTGTAAAGTAAGTCTGCCTATTGAATGTGTGTATCTAATGTGTAACATGAACCATCCTGCTTACAGTGAAAACAAATATTCCCTTGTTGGACAATGAAGCATAAAGTAGTTGCGTAAAGTAGTTTAAAGTACTTGCAAGAGTTCCAAGGCGTTTTGAGGAAGCTCTATAGAAACCTGCATAGAACTGTGCAGTTGGAATGCAGTACATATCCAGTAAGATGTGTCCTACTGAAACCAAACACCGAAAGTCTGTCTCTACTTTGGTTTAAGGTTGTAATTATAGACACAAATCAAACTTTTGCCATTTCCAACAAAGTAGCCGCCTCGCCCGTTTGCGCCATGGCCACTAAGCGCACTATCTCAGGTATTTATGTCCATTCAAATTGCTCAGAGTAAAGTTAAATCGCAAACCCAAAATAACTGCAAAAACTTTAAACTCACTGCATTACACACGAGAGACGCCGGTACGTTTGCAAAAGCTCGCAGGCAAATGAAGGAAAGGAGTGTGCAGTCGTCTTCCAGCGGTCAATGCATCATCGGTTAAGAGTTTGTTTGCCCCGAATCTCCACCGCAACTTCCTTATTTAACTACACACAGCGGGCTCCAAGGATGGGAAAACCGCTTCTCTTCCGGCCGCTAACAACGTCCTCTGTGTGTTTCACGTCCAGCGCCGCTCTGTGCTTTATTTCACGGAGCAAATGAAAAGCTCAGGGAACGATTCCACGAAGCAAAAGTTGCACTGAACGACACTGCGGCGCACGATAAGACGGCGGGAAAAAAAAACCGCCCCAGAAAAACAACGAGAGGTAACCGCACTCATGAGCAGGAAATAAGATGAATTTTTGGTGTTGTGTGTTGGTCGGGGCAGAAACTTGCTTCTTGCCGCCCTCACACCGGGATTTACTTTAAATATATTCTTCTCTTTCTTTTTTGGTGATTTGCCTGAATCACTTATGGAGCGGCAAACCACCGACACCATCAGCCTTTTGTGATCTGTGGCTGCTGTAGCTGGAGTTGCGTTTTGTCGAGGAGGCAATCTGGCAATCTCTTTTTTCACTTTAGATTCCAGGTCATAGAATTTCTGCAAAGGGTGAACTGTTGCTGTAAACAAGTGGACCAAACCTTCTTAACAATAATAAGAATCATCATCATTTTTTCAGCTTTTGAAATGAAAGAGAGATCCATCCAAAACAGCCGGGTACTTTTAATTCTGTAATTTGCTTGACTTTTATCCTCCCGAAATGAAATTGTCACCTTCGCATCCCTTTCATATTCTCAGAGGTCTTATCTATGGAAATACTTCTCCTCAGCGCATCGACAGCACCTTTTTTTATTTGCTTTTGAAATATTGCTTTCCATTTTGTTTCATTCAGTGGCGCCGTGTTTTTTTTTCATTGAAGAGCCACAGTGTTTTTTTTTGGTCCTAAAAATCACTCCTCCATCTCATCTCCCTGTTTTTTTTTCTTTTTTATTACTGTCTGCATCTGTCGGTGTGCGAGCGAGGCGAAAACAATCACCCTGCGAGAAGGAGCGAGCGGGAGGGGAGGGAGATGACGGCGGCGTGGAGGCAGCGTGTCTCGCCATTCATCAATGGGAGAGGCTGCTTGTTAGAGCACGCGCGTCTTAATGGTCACCCTGAACCCGGAGGAGCGGGATGAGAGGAGACGTTTTATTACCGCGTCGAGGCGTCAAAATGCACATGGGTGAAGGGGGGGGGGGGCGCCGCCATGACGACGAGCGGCAACAATGAATGGACCAAATGAACAACCGGATGGAAAACACCATCGCGGTGAACGATGGCGACAGAGCGCCGGCAAAAACAAACCATTTTTCGTAATTTCATGTCGCTGAAATGGAGTGACGTGTCATTGAAGAGCCGTGTGAGCCAAATTACGGAGCCAAAACATATTTTTCACACATGATTTGAAAACCGCGTCCTTCAGCGAGACCCCGAATCCCAAATCGCTTTTGATGAACAGCATTGAAGTCCAGCGTCGGTGTTTGAATGTTAAAATGAGGCGCGATGGAAGTGAAGCACTCTCGGCTGTGGTGGAGAGATCGCCCTGCACTGCTCTTTTTGAAAAGTATTTCGGGCATCAACAGAAGTCTGGGAGGTCTATTAGGAAAACACATGACAGACTTTCAAGGTTTCACAGTTTTGAGATGATGAAAAACTAGATAGAAAACTGAAAAGCATTTTGGGTACTGATGCAAACAGCTGGATTGGACATGGCAGCGCTGGTCAGTCTGTCAATATACATTCAATGAATGAATTCTGAACTATTCCGGTATTAGAATTTAATTTATTACTAAATAATTCATAATGTGTAGATTGATGCAAGCTATGGTGGTAAATGTTTGTGTTAAGGTGCACGTCATTTATTGAGGCAAACATCTCAAAGGGATAGTTCAGAGAGAGATGCGTCGTTCATCAGCAGTGACTTTTCCCCCACTGCGTCCCATGAGCGGAGTTCCTGGCCCTGTTTCGGTGTTGCAGAAAGTAGTTCCATCTCATTACTGGGGCCACACGGATAAAGCGTTTTGCATCAAAAAACAACATGCATTCAAAAGAGTAATACACTTGCATCAAGAATTATTTGACACAAACAAATCTGACCTAGCAATTCCCCAGTACTATTTTCCCTCCTTTCGTATCACTGCGCACACCTTTCCATCCGCTGAAGGAAGGAGGCGAAAGGAGACCACTGCGACACCAGAAAAGACGCATCGCAGCGGTCTCCTTCCAAGCATGTAAACGCCGTGAAACAGCTGATGATAGTGCGCGCAGTGATATGACCAGAGGGAAAATAGTGCCGGGTGATTTATCCTTGTGACACCAGCAACTCGACGGAACTACTTGCTGCAACACCGAAACCGGGCCGGAACTCCGCTCACGGGACGCACTGCGGGAAAAGTCACTGCTGATTAACAACACTGATGGTGGGGATCTCACACAACTTCATGTCAAAAATCAGAACTATCCCTTTAACTCAACATGGGGTAACACTTCATAATACAGCCCAGTGAGTACCTAATACTAACATGGAAAGTGCCAGCATCATCAGGTACGATTCTTCGATGAAAATGGGTGTATCTGGAAATACCCGGGCAAAGGAATGTGTGTACTAAGCACTGCAAAGTATTAGTATTCTGTGTTATAAAGTGTTAAATTACCCAGTGCTCTTCTTCTGCGGTTTATGCGCTTTAACCCACCAGGTGGATCCACACTCGGCAGGGATGGAGCGATAAAATATCCATGTGCAGAGGCGCCGTCACCAGAGGGGTTCACATTCCCGCCAGAGGGAAGAGCTCGCTGAGGAGATAGCGCTGTGCAAAGATCAGCAAATATAGGCCTGTATAACGCGATCAGCTTGAGCTATTAATTGGCCCGAATATGTAAATCACGCAGGGCCAGTGCTGACGGTGACGGTGAAACATCGCTGCGTGGAATGACATGAACAGCGCAGAGGAAGGGAAGCAAGGCCATTTTAATGAAGTTATGGCAGCCATTATGTTGTCAAGAGCCCTTTGCTTCCGCGGCCGTGGCGGCGGCGGCTCTCCGGGTGTGTGGGAGCGCATACAAATGTGCTTCAGAGGGGAACAACCTTGTTTATTTGCTTGATTGAAAATGGGCTGTTTTCCTTTCTCACGGACGCGTGTTATTTCCTTGGCTAATAAACGCAGTGATAGGTGAGCAAACGCTGACGAGAAACATGAACTCCGGCCTTTTTCACTCAGGTTTACCTTGAGGAAGATTTTCAGATTTTTTCTTTCCAAGGTTGATGCCATTTCCCGTGTGATTTGGTTCCCCAACTACAAATCTTAGATGGAATTTTGATATATGGACACACAAAGCACAAGGCATCCTTGTGTGCTTCATAAATACATTGATTTATTTTTCTCTATAATCTAACCACGAGATTAGCCCCCCTTGCTAGGAAGGTGCCGCCCACTTCCTCCATCCTGCTGTTGCATCTTTTAGAAACAAACACTTAAAGAGCGGAAAAATGCCGCTCGACTAGACGTGCTGTCAGTCACATCGCCGCTGACGTCACCAGAGGTGCCAGCCGGTTCCCCCACTTCCTTTGTAATGAGCGCACATGAACACAAAATGTGACAGTCGATAGTCCGGATCACATCAGCTGAGCTTCGGTTTTCAAATCGGCTTAGTTTTGCTTCAGTTAACACATATTAACCCTCATCCTCATCTTGATCCCAAAAATAACCACGTATCCAAGCACGCATACACACAGATTGCTGCTTCAATTCATATGATCTGACTTCTGCTCTGGTGGGGAAAAAAAATGCTGCATAATGAATATAGTTTCCTGGCATAAAATCAATGCAAACGAGTTCTGCAGCGTTCCGCTCGTCATCAATCTTAATGCTAATTTGTTAGCTTTTTGCAATGTAATAGACTTGTGAAACACAAACAGAGAAATATTCAGATTTCTGCTCAACAGCCATTAAAAAGGGGACAATCTGTGAGCAAATAGGAGGAAGGTATTAAGATCGCATTTTTCCAGGCCTGAGTGGTTCCGTTTGACCCTTTATTACGCGGTGCTTGCTCATATTTACTTTTTATTAACAGGTTAAAAGGTGCTGCGAAACTCACTGAGCAAATAGGGAGGACGGGGAGAGGAGGGCCAGACATCACAGCGTTCCGCGTAGGTTTTTAAAAAAAAACTTTTTTTGCCAAGAGGTGGAAGGAGAAGGAAGTGGCGCCGACTTTCCTGATGATTTCTCCCTCAGGGCGCAGGCGTGTAAAGTTCACGGGTACCAGGGACATCCATCCCTCCATTCAAATGACTCTCCGCCTATGAATAAAACAAGCCCGCACCTCCGTGGTCTGGAAGTGGAAAATTCTGAGGGGGAAAAATGTGCAACGGAGTGTGTGAGTGTGTACAGACGACACGCATGTGCGCTGTACACGTGTGAAGATGTACTCTAACATGAACTCAAAATGAGACACTGCGGTTTAATAAGCCGCCGGCTGACAGTTCGGAGGTATTCATATAGAATTACAGTTTCCAGCTGGTCAACCCCCCAAAGGACATTTGGGCAGCTTTTCTTCCCCTGCAGCCACCGTGACGAGGATAAGCAACTCCTAAATTGATGAAAGGGCGAGCGGGCTACGGGCTGTTTTATTTTTTTTGTAGTTTTATTTAAAAAGTTAATTGGCTGGGTGACAGCCGGCTATAAAATGCAGCTGAGGCCGAAGAGCAGTGGGGGGGCCAGGAGGCGGAACGCCATGAAGGGAGACGAGGTGCAGCTTTGAAGCTTTTGATGACGGAAAAAATAAATAAAATACAAGCAAATGCTATATTGTACTATTAAAATTAAAGGGGTAGCAGAGGACGTCAAGCTACAATGAAAGGAAGATGAAAAGAAGGAAAACCTTAGTCCCAGAGTGAACATAATCACAGCCATAAAGTCAGTGAGCAACTGTTTGGCATTGACAGTAAAAATGTAACTGCAATTTGGGTCGGTATTTGGTAAAAAGGGGCTGATTTGACGATGCCAGCAGCGGCTGTAAGTATATTTCTTAAAGCAGCCATTACCTGGAAACCACATTTGGAATTAAAACTTTAATCAGCCCTCACACTAATTAGTAGGGATTATATCGGCCTGCATCTAACATCTCCAATGTAAGCACTCTGATACAAACAGTCTATTCCAGACTACTGATTTATAGATGTTATTTTTCAGGATCTTCAAATTCATTTTTTATTGATTTTATTCAATTGTAAGATATTCTTGTGTTTAAGGTTAAAATGTATGTAACCCATTGGTTAATAACAAATGGGGCAGCTTTGCCTATACCTACTGTTACTGACTATTGTTCTCTGTTTGAGTAATATCACTTGATCAAGCCTTTTTCAGGCATTCCATAACATTCCATACTACAAAACAAGTAATAAAAGTATGTATGATTTGTGCAGATATTGTACCGGATCGATATCGGTATCAGCCAATACTCAAGGCTGCAATATCGGTATCGCAGGTAAAAAAGTTGTATCACGACACCCCTACTAACAAGACAAGAGCTGATATTTATTTGAGTCAAAGCAGCTTCCCATGTGGCTTTTTTTCTCATCAACTTCAATAGAAGCATGCAAATTTAGTTTGTTCTGCTTGGTGACGTCAACGAGAGAGGGCTGTGGGGCGGCGGGGGGCGGCTGGGCTTCCTTGCCGAAGTCCGCCCCTCCCACATCCTGGACTTTTGCTGCTTTTGTTGAAATTGTGAATTTCCATGCAAATTTTTCATAACAAGCCGCCATCTTCTTTTGCCAAGGAACCGTTTACAGTTTGACCTTTGATGTGGCAACTGTAAAAAGACACGTCAAAACGGCATATTCTATTGTGGGTTGGTTTTTTTTTCAGAAGAGCGGTATAATCAAGCACTTTTATCCACACAAATCCAAATGACCCAGAACACGCAGTCGGATTCCGTATCACCGCCGGATCGCTTGCGCTGCTGGATTTGGTGAGGTGTTGCTGTTGCTATGAACACGTTGCTAAAGCTGGTCCGTAAACCCCCCCCTACCCACCTGCCTCTAGCTTATGCTCGAGTCACACCCAGGGCGAGATGAGGTATATAGCATAATCTTTGCAAATTGTGTCAAGACTTTACATTATAAACATTTTTAAACAGGCATAAACACCAGGTAATGGGTCCTTTAAGACATCAGGGAGTGGCATGAATACCCATGAGGTGATAAAGAGGGCTCTGGTCTTGCTGGATGGATCAACATTTGTATTGGGTCAGTGTCATCCGGTTTTTATCGCTACCTCCACACCTGATATTGCGTTGTTAACAAAAGCGCCGTCGCAGTGAAACACATCTGCCACAAAACTGCTCCGTGACACCATCTTCACCAACAGCCTGTAATCCCGCTATCAAAGAAACCATCTGACACACTGCTGAACACATCACCCACGTTGTCGGCAGGGGTCAATAAAAATTATGCAGGTATCCGCTGTGTTTCATGCCTTTGAGCCTGGTACAACAAAAACGACGACGGGAAAAAAAAAAATCAATAAGCTGTGTTCCTGTATTGCTTGATAAGGGCAGATGGGTGCATCCTGTTCTGTGTCTGTTATACCACAGAAGAAGACACTTAATTCTTTCTAATTGCATCTGATTGGGAAAAGCCTCTGTGGAGCGTCCAATTAAAACAAGGTCTGAAAAATAGCTTTTAACCTCCCACGGAAGTCAACGTATATCTGTGTGTGTGTTTGTGTGTACTACAACGTCCACATTTACTTAAGTGTGTGTGTGTGTGTGTGTGTGTGTGTGTGTGTGTGTAGGAGGAAGGAATTAATAGTAGGAAGAAATAATTAGGTTCAATCTTAAGGGACAGACACAAAGACGGACGTCTCAACATAATCTCCACGGATCAAAAACTGAACACATGTGAGGCCGCGTCACTGAGAGAAATAAAGATTAACACTCACACATGATTAATTAAAACAGTTGTACTTGCAGTAAAATGTCTATTTACAAGTGATTATTCATTGTCTTTATTCATCGTTTGGACGATGAAATGTACAAAGTATACTTTGCTTTTATTTTGCTTTCCTCCGCTTCCAGAGAAGTGGAAAGGCAGCGACCTGCCGTCAGATGAGGAGCCATTAGTGTGACCTATTTTGCATTTGCTTGTGGCTTTATCGTCCTCTTAATTTGTTGTCTTGTTCGAGTTGTTAGTCACCACAAAATTAGCTTCTTTT
>CAESWR010002542.1:107709-119117 GCA_903171835.1 Mullus surmuletus | reverse complement strand
CAATTTGGTGCATCCAAATGGCTGTACAGTCATATTAAAACATGACTCCTCAAATCTGAGAGGCAACAACAACTTTAATAACGATATGACTTTATTCTCAAAATAGCTGCTGAATAATATTCAGTCGGTTTACTCATCAAATCATAAATAATTGTTTTAGCTCTACTGCGTTACTTGACTGCTTTCACTGCATAAAATATCAAAAAGGATCACCTCCCTCTGAAACGCTTGTCAATGCCTATCCTATGTTGTTGTTTTTTGATGAAAACGCTGATTTGCATATTGTAGCACACATAAACACACACACGCACACACACCCACACACACACCCACACACACACATACACACACACAGGATATAAACTGTGGATGCTCGCCACTCATACAGGCAGCACCTGTCAGCTGGTGTTCTCGGACAGCCAAGAGCGCGTGTTTGTCTCTGCCTCCCTTTTCTCTCTGCCTTTCCTGTGAGAGTATGTGTGTGTGTGTGTGTGTGTGTGTGTGTGTGTGTGTGTGTGTGTGCGACTCTACCTCAGTTCAAGGTCTCTGCTTTTTTTTTTTTTCTCCCCCTCAGCGCCCCTCACCTCTCCACCTGCTGTTCCTTCCTTCACTCCTTCCCGCCTCTCTGTCTGTCTCGCTTCATACCAACCATCATACCAGCATCCATAAGATCTGTCTCTCCGGCTGCACCTGTGACTGAGAAACAGAGCCGGTCTTTCTCTGCCTTCCTGCTCATTACAGCCCCCAGGCAGCCACTCCATCACAGAGAAAAGGGGAGAGATAAGCAACAAGAGTACACCTGTGCTTGGTATGAATGCCAAACCCTGAGTCAGTGACAGCCAATTCCAGGCCAAATAATGGAATCAGTGAACCCCAGCTTCAGACAAATCAAGCTGACAGCTTTATCTCCCACTCCCAGTTTCAAGGCACGTTACAAACCTCATTATCAATATGAGAAAAGCAATCAGCTTAAAAAAAAAAGAAAGAAAGACAGCCAGAGACACCGCCACAATACGCCTTTCGAGGGGTGAAGTTTACAGAGCTCATTTACAGATGGAACAGGTAGGAGGAAATGAGAAACATATTTTCAATTGAGGAGTAAAATGCCTGTGACTGTTGTTCGACAAAGGGAAGAGACAAAAACTACATGAAGAGCAGCATTAGCATATGTATTTTCCCTATTTAAAATGCACAGCACCACTTTGACGGGAACGTCAAAAATGACTTTATTTCCCAGAAGCACTTGCACACCGGCAACACTAGTACACTATACTACGTTCCAGAGAACTTTGAGAGCACATCAGAACGCTGCTTAAAAGCAACTTCAGTTGTATGACATCACACAACAGCAGAAGCATACGTACAGAACCCGCCATGATTGGACCCTGCACGCCGTTGTCTCTCCTCTTTGTCATTCAAACATCCCAGAAGGCTTCATTTCTCTTCTGCTAAATTTCTTAACATTTGCCACAAGAAAAAAAGCTTTGTTGTGGTCCTCCAATTCTATTTAACTAGGAAACCCAGATTTCCCCTGAACACAGCGTTACAACAGTCACTTGTATTCCGAAGCCGTTTCTCCGTGTAAAGTGTCACTCTTGTTTCTCTGAGTGCTCTCTCCTACATCCTCTTGAACTTCATGCCTTCTTATAACCGTAAAACTTTATTCTTCACATTATTTGAGCCTCCCTCTGCCCCTGCTGTGACTCCTCAATGGTTTTAAATGGCTCTCTTCGGGTGCATCTGTATGCAACTCGAATTCTGGATTCTTCAGTAGTGTCCCGACAGTACACTTGCGCTAAAAAAATTATTAAAAAATAGAAAGGATAATTGACATTGATTTGTCCTTCCCTGAATTTGGGGAAATTCAGTAGTCTTGTTCAGTAGCCCAATTCTGGTTTATTAAAGGATGTATCAACTAAAGGTCAAACAATACATCTGCTGAGATTTATTCTACCATCTGGAGAAAATAAGAAAACACTCAAATTGTGATTTTGCATGAAATATATTGTTCTTTGAAAATCAATATTAGCTCCTGTCTCCTTAAGGCCACCTCTCTACAACTCACCTTACTCTAACTGGCCTTAAAAATGCATGCATCTTAATAAGAAAGTATTAAAGGTGATTGGATGGAGCAACAGTACAGTTCCAAAAAGGTAGCAGTTGTCTTGTAAAGTAATCAATAACCAATGACTGTACTCAGAATCAATTGCTCAGAGAAGCCTGAAAACAGGCTTGAAAACCTTCCATGTTTCATATAAAAATCTGACATTGTAATAACATCTGACAGAAAACAAACATCAGAACACCGTGCGACGAGAGATCAGAATGAGAACGCTCGGTGTTCTATCACCGCTAATTCTGAATTATTGACAGCTAAGGGCCATTTCACACCTGCAACTCCAAACCCAGACTGGTGTTTTTCTTTATTACATTATGTCACCGAGTGATTTATCACGCATGTGGGCCGTGTCTCTCTATACCTGACTCTGATTGGTTTGCGGGGAGGCGTGCTGTCAATCACGCAGCTGTTTGGATTAAGGGAGAAAAATGAATGTGCAGATTCATTTCGATGCTGCCACCGCGGCGGTGGAATCTTTATCTTCTGGTGGCAGACCGCCCCTGTCTGCTCATATTCCCATCCTCATCCTCTTTAAAAATACCTAGAAAGAGTCTGTGTTTTTGTAAGAGTTTTTGCCAGTTGACTTTTTTATAACCTTGTCAGATCATATTTCAGTTAAAAGCTCTGACTTTTCCGCCCATCTGCGGCCATGTCTTGTGTCCCTTTTCACACAAGCAGACTGAGGAACAGCAGCCTACCCCCTGCACACCCCCCGACCCCCACCCTCGGCCAAAAGGATATTGAATTAAGAAGTGAGCAACACACCGCCATGTCATATCCGTAAGGGTCCCACACACACACACACACACACACACATTTCTTAGTAGCGGGCTACACACAAAGATAATCGGGCTGTTTTTGTCCTGACTTTCCCTCTTCTCGACCAGAGACAGCAACCCCAGATTATTTTATGTTTTTTAAGAATATTCTAGATTACCCTGTGGCATGAGGCATGTTAAGAGTGAATTTGTCCCAATAATCGTAAAGTCGACAATCGTAAACATAAAACTTGTTCAATATTTACGATCAAAAAATCTTTGTGTGTGGAGAAAGCCGACGACTCTCGCATCATGACTCTGTGAATTGGGACGTGGAACAGAATGTAACCAATCAAGAAGTGATCTGACTGAGGAACAAGGAGGGAGTCGTAAGCAAAGACAAGCATGGCCGACCTGAAGCATAAAGTTCGGTGGATTTCAGAAATGGAGGATCAGCTGTAGGAAGCCCGAGAATGTTTATTCAACATCTCCGCAAAGTTGTACCACAACTAAAACGCAACCCTCTTCTTGTAAGTCCTCCATGTTGAATGTTGTGTTTTCCAGTTGTTGCTATGTTTCTTCTTCTTCGTTTATATTAGATCACGTTTGATCACGCGAGATGTCTGGCTTGGAGGACTAGATTCTATATCGGTGGTGAGACCGAATCATTATGTGTTTGTGTGCTGTGGTGAGATTATCAGAGCACACCACACACAGTACGATCAAAACTGTTCAATGCCGGATTTTATATCTTCATCTGTGGGGTCTCTAACAGATAAAAAGTCTGTGTCCAGGGCTTTATACTACTCTCCAGTCATTTTGTTTTCTTTGTTGTATGTAAAAGCACAGCGAGTAGCTTTCCGGTAGAAAAGCAATATATTTTATTTTAGAGTGTCGCAACTCAAGGTTTTTCGCATAAATCTTATTACACCTCCACAATAAGATTAATTATGCTGAATCACGAACTCCGGTTAGGACGACTTGGAATGAATCCCGACAGGCAGCCAGCCAAGGAGTTGATAAAAACTCAAAAACAAGTATTTACAGAGCAAGTATGCCGTCTCCCACATTAACCATCTTTCCACATCGAGGAAATAGTTTTCTGGTCCATTTTTCTTTTAATTCACTGAGAGACACCAGCTTAGACACATTAGAAAGGCTCTCAAGTAGAAAAACTAATTGAAAACTAATTAGTTTTATGCATCCACTGAAGTTTTTAAGGTTTTGGTGAACTCTCACTTCAGGTAAATATCAAACTAGAGTGGGGTTTTTCTTATTTGGATCAGCTGACGGAGATAAAGATCGGCTGTTAGGTCTATTTCAGCTTATGTGGAATAACAACAACAGGACTTAATTCCCCCGCTCTGAGCTCTATTATCTGGGAGCATTAATGACAGAGAGGAGGGGGTGTGTGTATGTGTGTGTGTCCACTATGTAATTATAGATTTAGTAAACCCCAGGCTTAGTTTGACTGCATCAACCTTTGATTTGTTGGGTGGATGAATACAGATGGAAATGAAGTGTGTTTTTTCAGTTTGTGCATGTGTGTGTGTACATGCCTATTTAGGTGTCACTTCATCTGCAATGCTATTTTACGGCCGGATGTCACAAATGACATATCTCTGGCGCATGCAAGCAAGCACATGCAACATATATCGCTGCTCCGTTTTAGCTAAGCAATAATCATTCACAATAATTTATGGACAGTAAGTTACTACAACAATATTTATTACATTGAGCACATGTACATGCATGTTAAGTATACTGCTGTGGCAATATTTATATTGATTATTTATTAACATTTGCATTTGTTTTTCTTCCCATTTATCGCATTAGAAAAAAGCTAAATGCTACGTTTGAAATCACGCTGATTTTCTTGATGTATTTCGATGAATACTAGTCACAAAAATACCCTCTGTGCCTCTATATCATTTCGTTCTTCCATTTAAAGTTAGAAACAAAAAAGCGCAATTAGTTATGATTAATCATTGTTGACCAAGTATTATAATATTTTTTAATCAACTGACAGCCTCAGTATACTAAACACACAAAGAGGATTATGGGATTTATTTGAAAAACTGCAGCAAGTGCGCTCTATTAGTCAAACTGTCAGAAACACAGGATATTTCTTCATACTTTTTGATTGTAATTAATAAGTCTTACATTTTGTGAATGCTGTATCACTTTTAAGTGTATTTTGTTAATTTAGAAACACTGCAATGTCCGAATTCCATTTCTGAAAGCCACATCAATTTCATTGTTTATTTGAATAACCTGAAATTGAGTTTCTTCACCAGAAATTAAAACAGCAAACACATAAATAATGTTAGAGGTTTGGTGTGAATCTGTTCTGCTGCGTGCCTACATGTCACACAGTATGAATCTCTGCTAATAGCTTACCCACGAGTCTATAAGGGTGAAATACCACTGTGTAAATCCTTGACGTTAAATCCATTTTATGTTGCGGGCTGACCCGGAAAAACAAAATTATAGCCACACTTGCTCTCCCACTAATTGGAATAAGACTGGAGATGCATTTATTTACCGAATATAAATTAGGACCAACTAGCGCTGGGCTCAGATCAAGATCTCATCTCACCTATTCATTACTCTAATCAATGTTGTGCAAATCCTCCTGGTTTATGTTATCGACCACGACAAATACAACGGGCTGACTGAATCAACAAATCAACGGAATAAGTCAACAAAAACCCAGAGATTAAGCAGTTCTTGCGATACGAAAATATGTATGTGGATAAATATTGTATAACAAGCTAAAATAGCAGATACCATGAAAATGTTTTTTCTGCTTTCAAAGCAGACACGATGAAAGAAACAGAAAAATTCTGATCAAAATCATGCGGATAGTGTGAAGAAAGTGACAGTTACTCACCCAGGCCAGGGGGGATCTCCGGACATGGCGGCAGCGGCTTCGGGGAAGGTGTCTGATTGGTCTCAGGCTGCACGCTCTGCACCAGCTGCTCGCCCGTGGCCAGGTAGCTGGCTAACGTGGTGTTGGGCCGGGAGAGGTTGTAGTAGTACAAATGGTGCCCATTCCCCGCCGCTCCACTATTATTATTCCTGGATCCGTTGCGCCCGTTGTTGAAACGGCTGAAAAGGTCGAAGCGCTGCGAGTAGACGTCAAAGTACAGGATCATCATGATGAGGAAGTGGAGCAAGCAGAGAAGCAGGACGCCTTTACAGATGCGCTCCAGAGTCCGGCCCAACATCAGCCGGGTCATGGCCGAGGAAAATGGCCGTCAAGCGACGGCCCGCCACGACAAAGCTGACGTGGCGCAGCTATGGGCACGCACTCATCCCAGCGTCCTTGTGGGTAATATCCACTGATATTAGATAAGCGATAAGGACATGAAGTGCAGTGATAACCGACTATCGGACTACTGCGGGGGTCATTGGGTCACTAAGGGCGAGAAGGAGGCACCGTCAGCTGCATCCAAAGTCTGAGCCGCGAGTTTGATTCGGATTCCGTGTCCCGAGGTACCCTGCATGTCAAAGCTACTAAAATGTTATTGTCAGCATAGATCTCAGATGGTCCTCAATCTGGGGATTAAAGTTGTTCAGTGTCGTTGATAAATTTGCTGCAGTGTGAGACATAAGGCCCTGGTGCTGATGGATCTTGATAGTTGCGATTGGCTATATCCCGCCGTCAGAGGGTAAACACCTGGACATGGTTTCCGAAAGCTAAAAGGCAGTCCAGTCAGTCCAAAGGCGACTGCTCCCAATCCCAATCCTGTGAGCGATAAACATTCTTCATTGTGGACAGTCGACTTGCCGTGTTGAGAGAGTGTCACACACCTGAGGGAAGACAAAAGGCCGTTAGACACGAACTCTCTGCAAAAACATATAAGATCTATCTTAGATGCTTACTATCATTAATTACAGTCAGGTGTTTTCACTCATCATGCTCCGTTACTGCATTATACCCATCTTGTGCTGGCACTTTATGAGTATTCTGTGACCTTGTTTTCGAGCTATGCGTCTCGCTGAAAAGAAGTGAAAAGCGTTCAGAAGTTGCTCTCAGCAGAGAAAGGAGTACACACGAGAATTCCGCAGAAACAGAACTCACATCAAGACGCAAACAAACACGGAGCCTCGGCTGGAGCTGTTCGGCCGAATTGATATGCCAAGTCAATTTTCCAGTCAAGTGGTTTAAAAAGCATTTATGATGGAACGGACTGTGGGAATACACAGCGCGGCAAACATACGAGGAGAGCGAGAGCGAGAGAGCGAGAGAGCGAGAGAGCGAGGCACTCAGAGCTTTCCCACAGGCGATGGCTACTGTATGTTTACGACTGTTCCGATCAATGGGAGAAAAGACTAAGATGAGGTTGAAGGAGACAATAAAAATGTTGGCAAACTTCAAATCAAAAAGTAAAAGGAGGAGGGAGGAAGCGATACCAATTGAAATGCTGCTGGTCAGCAAAGGACGGATATCCGATGCAGGAGGCAGCTTCGATTTCCTCCAGTTGGACTTAACGTCAACGTGTACTCTGGGGGTGATTACTTAACATTTGCTTTCCAAAGATATTGATATTCCTGTGCTGATATATCACTGCCACATGCTCATTAAGGATAAAACCCATGTCTCAGATTGTTTTTAAATAATTTCATACTTCAATAAATCTTTGGCTTTGCTTAACCCGTGTGTCCACTGGTGTTACCCAATGGGCCACATATTGTCTCCAGTGCCATGTAATGACTACAAAAACAAAATTAAACATGGTGTCAGATTAAATATACTTTTCAATGGATTGGATTTACCATTTAGTAGAATTGAAATGTGAAAATATTGGTCATAAATTATACATTTCATGGCAAATAATATATTTGCTGATGGGGATGTCTGATGTCTGTCTGTGTATCTCTACTATTACCAATTGCTTCAGAAATGTGTATGATTGATTTAAATATGAACCGCTCTGAAGTGCTGAAAGACTAAAATGGTTCACTGGGGGCTATAACTTCAATCTACAAAAAACAAGCATTGGTTGTTGTTTACTACCATTTAAAACACAACTGCGCATCTGCAGGTTTAGGCAGAATGTCATATAGGGCTGCTTAGATTTAAATATCAAACATTCGAGAGTTTTGGCAGCATTATCGAACCTCAGCGGTCTAATTTGCTACATAAAACTGGCATCTGTGCAGGGCAGGGCGAGCAAGTTTGTCCAAGCGAGGAAACAAATCAGCAAATTTAAGTATACAATGATGGAGAAGAACAGCTGCCCGCTCGGGAAGTCGGCCTGCTTCTGCCAGTGTCTCGGTTTTGTCGAGTCTGCAACACCTGAGAGATGTGTGTGTGAATGTGTGTGTGCAACCTCTACTTAACGAGATGGATTACTTCTTACCAAAAGACCTGGATACCGCATGCCAGTCACACCATAATGCTTGTGCAGGTCAGGATTTATTACCAGGCTGTGCTGCTCCTCAGCAACTTAGCACGCTGGTATGTGATGTATCGAGGGGGAATTTTTTAAACACGAGGACAGATAATCAGTCAGACTGACCGAGGTGTCGCAGTGTTTTCTGCTTTGGATGTGACGCTCCAAAGCCTTTGCGCCACCCTTGCCATCCAACAAGTGTGTGCTATAATCAGCAGCAGAAAACAGGAACCTGAATCTATTGTTTGGAAGCAAAGCTTATTTTGCTCAACCGTCTTTGCTCTGGACAGCAGTTATCTTTTTTGGTCTTGAAAAGGTCAGTGGGCTGAAACAAAATGTAATAGAAGAGACGATCTCTTTCACTTGCACTTTTTTCTGTCTGATCATTTGTATAGGAGGTGATGCAGAATATTCACTTTGAATGTCATCTGCAGAGAGACGACAAAAGCTATGGATGAGCTCACGCAGTCTTTAATGCCTGCGTATGAGGAATAAAGAGCGAGGGGAAACAGAGATGGCCACAGAGATGCCGAGAAATAGATCCTTTATGTAACCGGTTTATTCAAGGATCTGTAACTCCCTCTTTAACAGCAGCAATAACTTTCATAACACTCCCAAATCACGTCATACCTCCACTGGAACCCACAGAGAGAAGCTACTAGAGTATGCAAAGTGGAATATAACTTCAGGATTCCATCACCAATGTGTGGTGCTGGTAAAAAGAAAGAGAGGACGGTCTTAGGAAGAGATTGTGAGCATCATCATCATCATCCCTCAGCGAAAGTGTGTCATAGCAAGTCAGTGCAAAGAGATCTGAAATAACTGGAGTAACACTGCCGTGCCTCTATGAGTCAAAGTGGTCATTTGTGCCAAATTTGGAGAGAACTCCCCCGAGGCGCTCCACAGATTTTGCATTAGCAGGAATAGCAACACAGCAGAGCAATAAAAATACAAGATACTAATAATAGCTTCAGGTTTAGAGAATGTGGCTAGGAAAGCAGAAAAGTTCTGACAGGTATATGTACCAGTGAGGAATTTGGCTGCTGTAAATGATGAAGATGTCATTTTGCGATGCTAATGGTAAATGAGCTGTGTTTATGCTGTGCTTTTTTCAGCCTCATAGGTACTCAAGGCGCTTCACATAGTACATGACCTCATTCACCCATTCACATTTAGACACTGATGCTGCCATTCAAGGTACCAACAATTTGCCTATCATCTGCATAACACTGGAATAAGGGGCAATATGTCACCAAGAGGAAGCACATAAATGGAGAAGAGGATCGGACCTCCAACTGAGCCTTGGGGTACTCCAAGTCAAGGTTATAAAAGATAAATGTATCTACCAGTCTTTTCATGTTTAGCTGAATGTTGTCAGTGTTGGTTAAGATAAATGTTTGAAAGACATTCCTGTGGAGAAACATTTTTGCACTCAGCTGCTGTACCTAGGCTGGGTAAGTGTCAGGTGATAAAAATGTCTTGTTTCAATGCATTATAAAAGACCTCTGTAATTTTTAAAATATATAAAATTCTTGCCAGTTTTCAGATCTGTACTTCATTCCATATGTTATTTGGTTGGGGGGGGCCTTGTCTATCTTTTTTAGATTTTAGAATGTAGCACAAATAACTTGAACGAACACCATGCACTACGAATTGTTGAAAGGTAAAAGTAACAGAAGTCACAACGGGATTTAAAAGGATTTGGATCACAAAAAGTGTTATCAACCCCCATCTCTAGGATTCAGGGCAAATCCGGGACAGGACCCGGCGGCCCAAATACTGCACATCACGTCTCCTCATTTCACCAAAATTAGAGCAGAGGTATGGCCCAATGGGCCAATCTGTGTAATTTGTAAGGATTTGTGTAGTACATTCCGGTATTTCCCTGACCAAAGAGATTAGAGAGCCCACTAATCTCTGTGTGTGAAGCTGTTATAGGAAGTGCAGCTTTAGTCACAGGGGTTAACAGCCGCACTAACTCATTGTTCAATCACGAGGGAGAGATCGAAGGAGTGTGTAGCTGGAGCAAGATCGCTGGATCAGGGGCAAATAACACCACTGTGCGCTGCCATTCATATCATTATTATTATTATGATCATATTAGTCATCTTCATATTTTGCCTGTGCGCCAAATGCTCCCTCAATGGGGATCCAAACAGTGAGGAAAGCACTAATATAAAAAAAATAATTCAGCATTAGTTCGTCCCCAAATGTGTACTAATGTAATTGCTGATGTGTCGGTGCTTCCCTGCTATTCAATAAGTTACTTCGTGATGAAGAAGCCCTTTTGATAAACCAAGCTCATGACGAATCCACCCAGTCATTAAGTAATTAGCCAATCCACAAAATAGGGTCAAATAGAATTTGTCGTTATTTATCCTGTAAAGACAACAGTCACCGGTTGCAGCGACTCCAGAGAGAGGAGGAACTGCTCTTATTTGTTTGAGATCATGGCAAACTGACAAATATTAGGACGTGGCGCTGAATGAGCCGTGTCAATAAATCACTCCTGGCTCCACTGAGTTATCATGCGGGTTTTGAGAAGAGAGCAGCATGCTTGTCTTACATGTTGACTATTTTGAATCAAGTTCAAAAGCAAAGACTCATAATGAACTTAACAGTGCATCTTGATCTTCTGAGAAAATTAAAAAGTAAAAGGCAGCAAGACCGGGGTTCCAAGAAAGACTTCAACCAGAATCTGATATGTTGCCCTACCAAAACTAAAGCTTTTAATAGAATATTAAAACATATCAGTTAAACCAACCCTAAAAAGAGGAAAAGAGAGAGAATGAGAGAGAAAAAACTAGACAGCCTGCCATTTATCTTTCATTTTTGTTTTGGAATTTTTAGTTCTAATATCAATGCCAATATATTGTCTAGTGTTGTTTTGATCATCTCATCGCTTTGTTCTTTACGGGCTACATGCTAAGTCGGCTCTTTGAACTTGCCGATTAAATATAGACTGCATATCTGGCATTTTTCATGCACGCACAAATTCAAATGTAGGCAGCCCGGAGTGCAGCTATGAAATCACACAAACACAAATGTCTTGAAAGATGCATCTCTGGTGACAAAGGAACACAGTGGGTGAAAAAGATGAGGCAAACATATTTGAGCCCAAGCCCCCAA
>CAESWR010002542.1:70986-86307 GCA_903171835.1 Mullus surmuletus | reverse complement strand
TTTTTTTTTACAGCGGGGAGTGTGGAATCGCAATGTGTATGTGGATTTTGGCTGTTTGCAGGCCCTGAGCTGCAATCAAAAGTATACAAAAACACCCTGGTATTAAATGACCCGAGGGGGCTTCACAGTTTGCTTTGTGACTGGTTAGAATAGTAGTCCAACACGGCAGTTTAAGCAACATAACAGGAGTCCAAAGGGTTACGAGTCAGCAAAAGGCAGTGCAGACCTTTATGATGCTGTGACACAAGATCTTACCACCTTGCAAAATTATGGACAGAAAGATCATATCTTTTGTCATGACGGTTGGCAATAAAGAGTTTGAATGAACTGTCCCACGTTACAAAGTAATCTAAGTGCACTTGCAGACATTTTACTCTACAGAAAACTCTCACTCTTTATTCATTATTTGGTAAACTCATTGCTCACATAGGGGTAAAAAGTGTAATATAAACACTTTCATAAGTAATAAGCTGCTATGATAGATGCCAATTACCAATTAGGGATCTTACTCAAGGACATTTCAGCATGAATGCTACAGATTGTATCAAAATGCCTCTGTTTGCAAGCCAGTCAGTCTACACACTGACTAGTTTCAAAACATAATTGTTGGTGTTGCTGTATTGTTTTCCAAGACATTATCATTCAAATTTCAGTAATAAAAAGAAAATCTTTAATTGGTCTGACTGCAAACTCATGCCAGCATCATGCCTTTGTTTTTTAACTTGGCAGCCTTGACTTCTCAGTACTAACATTTTCCACTTCCACCCTTACACAGTGTTGAAAAGAGGATATGCAATCATTTTTAGAACTTTCAGAAACTTTGATTTGCACATCTGCTTTGTTGGAGGAAGTCTGTGTTTGCATGTGTGTGTGCGTGAGTGTGCACCCTTGTACTCACCAGGCTGCTCCCACCACAGACAGGGAGATGGCCAATCCAATGCCCAGGTTGGCCCACATGAAAGGAGAGGTTTCTGTGAGGAACCTGTGAGGAACCACAGAAAATATGAAAATTCCACTTGGGTCCTTAATAATTAATCTACAACACCAAATCATAAAGCCCTTATACAGCAACAGTCTGCTTCCTCCAAACCGAGACGTTGGTCCAGGCGAGCTTGATCTACTATCATACATTTAAATAACATCATAACAACAAAACCAAAGCCAACGTGATGTTCCTACCATCCTAAAACACCACAGTGACTTTAAAAATCCACGATAGGAGCTGGAACTGTTTGATAGAACGCACATCTGTCCATTAGTGACACAGTACACATGTTTAACATGATTCGAAGCACCAAAGTCAGGAATTTCAGTGTGGAAAATTGGACTGGTTGTCAAGTTAAAGGAGAGACTCGGGCGCCACAAACGCTTCAAGTGACCAGATTTGTGACGTGTGACTGCGTCCAGGATTATTTTGTGGACGGAGAAAGAAAACACTTACCATGCCACATCAAAGCGGAATCCGAGGTCAAATATAGTGTAGCAGATACCTGTGGAACAGCAAACAACAATATTTCAAATACAGATGTGCACAGTCAGTCACTTCTGGAGGTTTTATGGTGATTATATACATCAAAGTATATACACATACATATTATAGAAAATAGGCCATTAATTTATATATATTGAATGCTTTAATAGATCTGTTTCCTGAAGCAGCCTCCACACAGTCACACTGATGTGTTACAGAGCCTGTGATCGCTCACTCTCACATGAGAGCTGCACCAGTTCCTGTTTATGCTCCACTGACAAGCTAGCATTAGCTTAGCATAGCAAAGCACAGCCGTTTCATGCGACAATGCGCGTACAGCTTCTAAAGAAAACACAACACAACAATTCCTCATAAATAATGACATTTCTTCAACAGCTGCCGCGTGCCCTTCGTCAGAGCCTCCGAGCAGCAGCTGTTAGCACGGAGCTAACGTTAGCATCGCTGACGCCGCGCGCGAGCTCCGGCGGCTCGCGCTAGCTGCGGCGGCTCGCGCCTCACAGCTGGTCACATGACACGGGGAAGAAGCCCCGTCGTCTCCGCGGTGTTTTATCCGCCTTATTACCAGAGTAAAACCTCATATTTGTACACGAATGCGTGAAATAGCAGCGAGTAGCGAGGATGGAGCCTCTCGCGAACCCGCCTGCTCCAAAACACCGCCGCAAAACGCGATTATCTTGAGATAAATAGCGAAATCGCACGTCGTAATCGCGGTACAAACGTACGCGAGGTGATATTTGATTCATCGGACGAACAACAACACGGCCAGTGTGATGGGGAAAGCGGTAATCTTACCGACGATTAGTATGGTGGTCCAGAAGGCCAAAGTGACCCCCGTGTAAAGAATGGCGTGTCCGTTCATCATCCACTCCAACAGCATCTATTCGGCGGCGGCCTGCGACGACAGCGACGTATCTTTGCCTCAAATCTCAACTCTGACGCCGGTAAAAAACCCCCAGAACAAGGTAATCTGGCGTCAGAAGCAGCGCCGGTCGATGGAGGAGACGAGACGAGAGGAGCAGCAGAAGGAGAAGCAGGAAGGTGTCAGCTGATCCAGCTTGTGGAGCATGTGACAGGGAAGCGGAAGGCTGCGTCCGCGTCTTATTTCCTTCTCCTTCTCCAAGTATTGGTGGACACTCAGTTTATTTGTTCAAAGTAGAAGGGAAACAAACAACAACCTAACAATATAGTGGTTAATAGATGATACATGTTAAGATTTTAAACAGGAAAGCCATGCGTGCATTGAGTGAAGCTTTCCTCGCCGCCTGCAGTGGCGCATAGTGGACACTAGATGTCCCCATTGTCCCTCTGCAGAGACGCTTCATGTTTGTGGCCCGAGGATTGGACACTATTGAGCTGAGTGTACATAACATTTGATGAAACTTCTTCTTCTGCTCCTTTACTAAAAAAACTGTCAACTAATCGTGACATCCTTATATGTCTGAGGGTTTCTCAATTCTTTTGAATTATTTAGATATATTTAGATATATACACAGGCCATTTTGATTTTACATACATCTGAAATAGTTTAATCTTTGTTTATAACTTCATAAATATAATGTGTCTTTTTGTGCACCCCAGAGTGAAGTGATGCTGAATAATGATTTATCTCATTATCTTAACATGAAATTAATCAAAATGAATTCTATACAGTACTCATGATTATGTCCATACTATTTCCGAATGCCATTAAGATGCACTAAGGAAATGTACTTCAGATGTAATGTCTCTCTCACTTTCTCAGTGTCCTGGAACTTTTTATGCCCCCCCCCCACACACACACACACACCCCTTTCTTGGTCATCTCTAACCACAACTCAAACTCATAGCTATCAGACTGCCCACAAACCACAAAAAACACACATGGGATTATTTTGATTTGATTTACATCAGATTGTCAGTGGTTGGTTTAATAACATTTCAAAAGCCTGCATGAGTCAGTGCTTTTTTATATTGTGTGTGATCCTGAACCCAAGCCACACAAAGTACTGAAAAGGTGAGCAACATTTCAGGAAAATCCCTGCAATGCATCCTTTTCCAAAGTGAAAATGGAATTACCCATCGCCCAGCACTGTGGTCTTTTCATTCATGTTGTGTCTCAATAAATAATTGATGCTCATATGAATTTCAGCCTATATATTTTCCCCTGGGATGGATTTCAAAAGGTGTCGAAATCAATAATGAAACTTAATACCCAATAGGCATACCCTGGAAGGATTGATCCAAATTACATGACTCTATAGCTGCACTTGCTCGAAGAAAAACCTCGCCTCGAGAGAAATGGTTGATTATGTCTGTATGTCGTGAGCTAGTTAACCAGGGCACTAATGAGGCACATGCATATGGAATCACATCATATGAAGGTCATCTGTGTTGTCCGATGGGAGAAAAGTATCTATTGTTCATCCATTTTATTAAAGTTAAAGGCTTTGACATTTATCTTTAATACAAGTGTCATAATGTTCTATTTACATCAGGAATTTTCAAAGAAAATCACTGCTAATGCTAATGTTTGCAGATTTTCCCAGCAGATACTTGCTTCATCACACTCTGCTCCTCTTTTTTTTGGCTCTGAAAGCAGCAAGATGACGAAAAAAATCTCTCAGTTAAAATGTTTTCATTATGAAGTGAGACTTGCAGGCTTTTGGAGGTTCTTGCGTATGTCCTCAACATATGTGGCGTGCCAAGAAACTAAGCAGATTACAGGGCTGACAGACAGCCTCCCTGTAAAGCTCTAAGCCATATTTTACTCCTTTAGGACTTTTCATCCTTAGCATGTACACACTAACAGACATTATTAAAAATTAATCTTGTTTTGGATTAACGTGCATTTTTTTTCTCAGGGCCCAAGTCATCAATAAGTCACGTGCTGCTTCTTCAGGATTGGCTGTTATGCCATCACTATTTCATCGCTTGTAGAACTTGGAGCACTTCCCTGCTCTGCCGACATGTGACACAGTAAGGTTGCTCGATATGCATAATGCAGCTACGTTCAGACAGAGTTATCTTGGAATCACCGGGACTCGCTTTGCACGCTGAAGACGGACTGGAATTCAAACTGTCTAATTAACATACATCTGCTTAATTTAAAAGGATCAGCTGACCTCACTCTCACATTGTTTCGTCTCCCTGAGCTGACTGGAGCTCCATCTCTTTCTCTGCCTCACTAACCACTAACTGGGGGGGGGGGGCGGTTACTTTTGTTTTTTATTGTCCTGTTTTATGGTCGACTATTTAAGTACTTTTGCAATTTAAGTACTTGTAATGTAAGTGTTGCTACCTGAGCCACTTGCAACGAAATCTCGTTCACATGTGCACCTGTGATGTGTATTTGCATGACAATAAATAAAGACCTATCTATCTCTCTATCTCTCTCTCTACAATCTATCTATCTACTTTCAGATTTCAATGGAATGATGTGTCAAGAGCCTCTCAAATTCTAGCACATAACACTTGATTTAGATGTCTGGCAGATGCATTAGTCAATGGGATCTAAGAGCGAACACAAGCCAAACTATATTGACCAATCATTTGTCTGTTATTCAGGTTTTTAGATATAATCATCAAGGAGCGGATACCAGTGCAGCTACTTTTCTGGCGTTACCATGGTCACATGACAAAGCCATACATGACAAATTGCCATATATGTACATTTATATTGCTCATGCTGGGAGCAACAGGTGCACGTAGCAACCACTTACCGTCACTCTAGTTCCCATTACAGGCAACATTAAGTCTGGCTGATGGTGCTCTTATGGACAAAGAAATGCCTTCCCAGTGTTGCGTAAGGACTTGGATTTGCCTCCATGACCTCAACCCCCTCTCCGACAGTTCATCGCAATAACATCCACTGACCCAACAGCAGCGGCTGGCCTCAGAAATGCTCCTGTGGTCGAGCGAGATGAGTCCCTGCAGGCGGATTCAGAATCTTTTTGGGAAGCCTGCGACGGCCAGCTGTCATATCAGAGGGCCGATGTCCGTGCTTTTGAAAGGAAGCGCTCATCAATCACAGATGGGTGTAATAACAGGAAGCACTGGCCAACGGAGGAAAGCGCTGATTGCCCTGGAAACCACCGTGCCTTTTGTCTGACTTATCCAGACAGCAGAACCTGTTGGGTTTGGCATCTAAAGCAGCCGAAACTGAACGTGTGTTGATGTGGGAGTGACATCAAAGCATTCGTTTTATTTCACGACCCCATCGACATTAATGTCAGCATTCGCACCTCCAAACAAGCGTCCTTCTCACACTAAATGCCAAATGTGCATTCAAGCCACATCGCCATGGCGTCGACCCTGTGGCCTTTGCCAGCGGACGTCCTTATGAACGTGTTTACATGCACACTGTGTACCGTTCTGTATCGTAGCCCCCGCGTCCAAAAAAAACCTTGCACATATGTGTTGCGCTGTTTGTATGCATCGTCATGCCCCCTATCAGAAGGTGAACTGGGAATCTAAATATTCCCATGGAAACAAATGTGCAGAATATCTTACTCAATAGACTTATGTGCAGGGGCGAGGTGGACCTGCACCTGGTTACGTAACGATGGAGAATATACTGTAGTGTTTTTCGAAACTGGTTTCTAACTGGGATCATCCAGGCATCATCAGTATGTTTACATCATAGTGAGAGAATAATGTTTGTTTTCTCACCAATTTGGGGAATTTGAAATTTGTAAATCAAATCAAATTAACTTTATCCATATGGGACTTTTCATACATTCAGCAGTTCAAAGTGCATCCCACAGGTTAAAACAGCGATGGAAGATATAATCCAACCCTCCCATCCTCACATAAACATACTTTCTCTCTCTCTCACACACACACACACACGCATACAGAGCACATATTTAGGCATAGCGTGGCACCGAGACCTCAGGTGAAGAAAGAGCCACCTTTGGGAAACACTGGAGCTGAATTTAAATCTGAGGGACTAAAACAGTGAGAACAGGTAAAAGGCATAAGACGAACAAATTAGTAAAATGCTCTTTAGCAGGTATTGATAATCTAAAAGCAGAGAGATAAAAACCTTAAACACGTGACTAAAAAGTATTGAAAGGATTAAATGTGACAAGAAGAGGAAGAGCAGTAAATCAATAAATGAATTAATAGATGAATAAATAGATAAATAAATAGAATACATGCACCTTTCTGACAACAACAATTAAGGAAAAGCAACAGATGTTTCTATTGAGGCTCCACTGTCAAAGTGCCCGTGGGTGTTTTTCCCTGTGAACCAATTAAAACAGAATGATTATAAACACTTTACAGGCAGAAACATCATTGTGGGTTTTTATGATTTCTCTGTGCCGACTGTGTGCGATCTGCGGAGGGGCTTTCAGGAGGAAAGAAGCAAAACCGCATGTGAGGAATTAGGCTCAATGTGAGCATGAAAATGTCCGAGGCTTGTTCGTGTGTGTGTAATCAGTGCTCATTGACTCTGTGATTCCATCTGTGGATGGTACGGATGCTGCCCCCCCCCACACCCCCCGTGTGCGCCCTCGCCCCAGCCACACAAATTAACTGTCTTTGGTAAAGGTACATTGAGTCTCAATAATAGGCCGGGCTTTTCAGAAAGAAAAAACACAATATGTTTTTGTATTCGTTTCTCCACTCATCAGCTGTGCTCACATAATGGCGTGTTGCATTTCAAAGAATCACTCCGCTCAACCAGGAAATGACGAACTGATTTGTTTTTACCACTTTGCTCGTCTCCTCCCGGCCGCTTATGTTCTGCTAATCAGACAGGTGCGTTTCTATAAGCGTGGCTTGTTTTCCCATGTCTAGGGAAGGAAAATGCATTAAAGTGGCTGTGCAGAAAGGTAAATGAGATGTAAGGACATGTGCTTTACAAAGAGGAAGATTAATCAAAATACTGTGATGTTCGTGGAAAAGGGCTCAGAGTCTCAATCAAAACATGGGAAAATGTGCTTTAATAATGGCAACAGCATGAGTGCCGTGTATCAAAATATTCTACCAAATTAAGCAAACTGCTGATCAGAAAAACAATATCACTAAAAAGGTTGAATTTGTTATTTCATCCATTGAGCTGTGATTTCTTATTGGTCCTTTCTAAATCAGAGATTTACGTAATAAGAAAGAGCGACACCACCATTACATAACAGACCTGCCGAGAACATTTGAGGGTTTTATCAACCGCCCAGCCATCACAGTTAAACAAAGCAGTGCTATAATAAATACCCCGTCGGGTCTCATTTATAAATCTTCTCCAGCGTTTCGATATTGTAATCAAACACTCGCTCCCTTCTGCCTCGGATAATGTTCCTTGATACATGATGTGCCTGAGCGCTGGCGTGCTGGAGCCACAGGCAGGAACAAAAAACTCATGTTGATTATTTGTCCGCTGCCATGGTTGAATCTTATTCATTAGGAATCAGGGTTGTTTTGTATCTGCATCGCGCCCCCAAAGTTCAATTAGTAAAATCTGAGAACAAAGCAGCAATGACAGAAGAAATCGCAATGCATGATGTGTTGTTTGTCTTTGCTCTGCTCTGTTCTGCTGGAACTGCTGTTCTCAGCGTGATGTGCAGATCTGAAGCACCTCATCAGTCAAGATCGATTTAGATAGCTTTGTTGAGTCCAAGTCATGCTTTAAGATCTGCTGCTGATGATGGAGACACACATTGTTCCACTGAAGCTTGTATGTGAACAATCTCTCTTTGCCCAAGGGCTGCTAGAACGCTGTGACATCAGTGCTGCAGCGCCATGCAGCCACTGGCTATATTATATTACATTATATTACATTATATTACATTATATTACATTATATGATATGATATGATATGATATGATATGATATTAGGGTGTATGTATAATATTAAGATCTCTTACTTACTTACAATCTCTCACTGTTATTCTATTACTATTAATAGCAGTAGTATATTGATCATATTAAGGATTAAAAGCCTTTAATATCAGTTGAAACATGAGATAAGGAAGAAATTACACTTAACTGAGACCACATCTGAATAAGGTTGGATACGATCTCAAATGAATGAATGAATGCATGAATGAGATCGAACAAAACCAGGCAAAGAAACTGGCTGATACAACATTATTGACATTGTCAACAACCTCTTTTGCTTGTTAATCTGAGACCATTTCTAACTGTCAAGTGGCTCTTAGACGAGGGAATACACATGGTTCACTGCTGGTGTGAAGGACGCCACACCTGCTCTTTCACGGGCCAGCGGAGGACGACCGCTGTCCCTGCTGCTGCTGCATCCTCACAAATGCACAAGCTGCTGTCGTCAGCTGAATGGCTCAAAGGGAGGTTCGGAAAAACAAATCGCATATCAACTTATCCTTGAACCGCTTGCCTGATCTGACCTCCCTCGCAAGCGTGCGAAACAAACATCTTCGTCATGTCTGAGCTCCACATCAATAAAAGCAAAATATTTTTACCAAAGCCACATCCAGGGCACAGCCGGCCTCCGTACAAATTGAAGCGCTGCTATGGCTGATGTTCATGGATAAACTGATCAGTAGATTCCCGGAAAAGGAAGTTATGAACAAACAACCTTTCTGCCTCGTGAATATCATGTTTTTACCATGAAAATCTACATTGAACATTCTAAGAATCAACTCTACATCTGTCATTATATTTCTGACATCGTTTTGAGTGTAAAAGCTTCAATGCCGGCAACTTAAGCGGACAGGGTGACAATGAGGACCTTCAGAACTGTTTAAGTGGTAATTATCAGAATCGTATGAAGTGCTTTCTTGGCAGTATTTGGAGCGGCTGATTACGGGGCCGTCTCCTTTTATAGCTGACGTGTGCTGCGATTAAGACCATTAACTAAGTGGTGCTCTTTTTAGTCTGCCGAGGCCGCCAACACGGAGACGAACGCGCATTTAAACTGTTAATCCGCGACAGAATGTATCATATTTTTTGCCTCTGCCCGATTAAACAGTCATACAAAAGCTCAAAAGAAGTTCCGACATGAACCCAAACCATAACTGTTTGGGTTTTGTTGTTGTTTTTTTTGTGCTGGAATCGAATGCGCCCTGAATGACGGTTCAAAAAATGTCATTGCTCATCATCGGCAAGCATATTAGGACATTTTACGTCCCTGAAATGCAACAAAAGATGAGGGGAGTGACAGGGTGAAACTCAGACAGCAAACATTTACTGAACAAATAAGAAGCTCCGACCGCGTTCAGATGTTCCAACAAGTTCTGCCGTTACAGGACACCCCCCCCCCCCCCTCCGTTTGGGCCGGGAGGTGAAAATACCCAAGTGTCTTTATGTCTGGGCTCTTTCATTGGCATTTACATGTGAATGCGGTGAATCACTCCACTGTCAAGTGCTGACAAGGACAGAATTAAAATACTGACATTGATGAGAAGTTTAGTAGACTGTGAGAGGGCAGCAGCTCCCGGCTGTTGTGGACAGCAAGTGGACGGACCAGGGTAAGAAATGTAATTTGACAATATGTGAAAATGAGGTGTCTTCAGGTAGAAGTGTCTTGCTGGATGGACATCTAAGAACTTGAAGCTGGTGAGAAATAGTCTGAAATGATTGAGTTTGGTTACAGAAAAATAGCCAGAGGATCATCTTCAAACTTTTGGAGAGCAGATTTGTCTTCAAAGTTGCCCTCTTGAGTTAATAGTTTTTTTTTTTAGAACTCTGCTGGTTTATTCTTAAGGGCATTTCAAAAACATGGACTATGGGAATCCTGGAGGGCTCCGAGGAACACAGACAAGAAATCTGCCTCTAATCAGATTGTAATCGCAGCAGGAACGATCAACAAGGGATCAGACGCCGCGGGTGTGAGATGAGTGTGTATCGAGTGTGAGGGGCCGGAGGTGACGCCGCCGCATAATGGAGTTGGCTGTGAGTCTTCGATCGGCCTCCGTCTGAAAAGGCGATCAGCCCATCTCATCAGCACCGCGTCCTCCTCTCCAACCAATTTTGCTTCTCGTTTTAATTTGTTCTGTGCCATCCATCCGTCCATCCATCATGCAGCCCATTAGCCACAGCATGTTTCTGTGACACGGGGAGCAGGCAGACAGACAGACAGACAGATCACCAAGTCACAGCTGGTCTTTGAGGACGATGCTGATCTTGGGTGCAAACGTTTTCAAAATTTGTTACAGTTATGTAAAAGCTTGGCTGTTTTAAAGCATCTAGTTATTCAGCCCACCATCAAAGGTTGTAATGATCTTTTTTTTTCCATCACAGTATTTACATTTCTTCAAAAGGAATTTCTTAATTCTTTTTTTTAGAAACCCAGAAGGTAGTACCTTTGATTAAAGTTGAAGATATTTACACCCAACACGAACTGAGAAATACGGAACAAGACTTGTTACAACAGGGTCAATTCATTGCCCTCTAGTTGTCATAAATTTTAATGTATTATTTGTTTTGTATTGTTTTTATTTATAACTGTTTTTACCAAAATTATATCTAAAAAAAAGTGCAGATGTTTTTACAGAGTGAATAAAAAAAAATATTCATAGTGTAATAGATATTCAAAAATATTCCACCCATTCAGCCACTGAATTGATGGAGAGCGAAAAACTCGCTGTGGGAACATTTTGAAATAAACAAAATCTTCACAATAACACGTTGAGCTACTGCAGTCATGTAACATTGTGATCATACACACGCCTGCACACACTTACCATGCACATCACATTTTTCTCTCTGTGTGCCGGTCACACACACTCACATGGGGTCGTGTACATGCCGACATGCTTCCACTGAATGCCGCTTCCATGGGAGGACCTTCATTTTAAATCAGAAACCCTCATTTGGGATCAGTGTGAAAGGTCATCACAAATGCGCAAACACACATTTCGAACAAGGTCAGTGTCTTAAAATTCTTCGGGCGTCATCCGGGATGTTATTGTGGCTGTGTGTCCATTGTGTGGACTCACTGAACCTCTAAATTAAATCCGTCCACAGAAAGAATCTGCTGAATTGAAAATGCATCGTTCATAATGCAAAAGACCATTTAGAGAATGTCCTCCGGAGTCCGAAAGCATCCCTGTCATGACCTCACGTGGACGGGGAAATCAAAGATGCAGGATATTCATTTCACAACACAAACACTTTAATAAGAGGCCTGTCATATAAAACGTTATTCAATTTTACCCGACTCTCTTCATCCTTCCTTCACTGTGCATCTTTACCGCTTCTTTCCATTCGGGATTGTTAGCCCAAACAAACAAACCAAAAAGTAGCATTTGACAGCATTTTCTTAGGCTCTGTGAAATTGAGATGAACATTTTCCGCTAATGTCTAATGTTTAATAGACCGAAAGCCTAATGATTTCATCAAGAAAATAATCATCTCATTAATCACCAGTTGCAGCTCGTTAGTCTCTTACTTGGAAAATCTTTTGTAGCTTCCAAGGGATGCAACCTTCCCCGATTCTCTCTTTGTCCTCTTAAGGTTTGCTGGATTGGAAATGCTTTTAGACGAGCCTTTATCCCTTTTAATGTCAGGGATAATAAACAGTGCCTCTTTAGCATCCATTTGTTGCAACCTGATGATGTAAAGCTTAGACCTGGTCCCATCTGTTTACTTCATGCTATGCTGTAGACACCGTCTTTAGGAAAGGCAATTGTTTCAAATGGTATCCTGTTCAGAATTCCAAATGAATTGTATTTGATGGAGGTGTGTAACCTCGCCCGAAAATGTATCAAAAAAAGTAATCGATTAGTGAGGCATCAAATGAGTGCAAACTTCATATCCTCCACAAGACCTCTACACTTGCTCTAAGTTTCACTTTAGCTTCCGCCTTAGCAGCCAGTCGGGCTCTCTATGTTTCAGTTTGAGTAGTTGACTGTTTTGGAAATGGAGAAGTTTGACTAACAAGAAAAATAAAAAAAATACCCCAAAATACGGCAGTGTATCGTAAACGGAAACACATAAAACAGTCAATATCCAACCACCACGTACAATACAGACATGGCTACCATAAAGTCAACAAAAACGTACACTGACAAGACGCAAACAGACAGAGCTGGCTGTAGGTTATCCTTCCCCACACGGTTGCCTTCAAATGAAATTAAAAACATTCTTATTTGCAACATTTCGAGCGACCTTCAGCTAACGCGCGTAACAGTTTTGCACGAGGCCGAAGCACGCTCCCGCATGCACAAACACGGACAGCAAACTGAACACAAAAACAACATTCGCCCTCATCGTGACGGCTGCAACAGCTCCACTCTCACAATACTCACACACGATTCAGCCGACACATGGATGGGCACCGCGACCGTCCTTGGCCGAGCTTCTGCATAGATCACATGGAAAATAAAGAAAGAAAAACAATGACCTCAGCGCACAAACGGTTCAACTTGTGACTGCCACCCAGTGGCCGCTGTGCGCAACAACCACGCAAAGAAACTGTTTCTGAGGTCAGAAGTACACACTGAAACATGGACAGGCTTTACCACCCAGTTACTGTACAATCCTTGACTCTCAGCTTCTGTCTCTCTTTAGTAGAACTTTTATTGCTAATGTAACGTTTTCTTGGTTGGAAAAGGTTTTTGTTTATCTGTAAGGGGAGGAGCCACACCTTTACTGACTATTCAATATCAGTTTGTATGAGCAAAATACCAGGAGGACTGAATGTAAATAGCACAACCCTTTGTACACACTCTATTGCACCGACTATTATACTGTCTTTCCACAGACGGTATCGGTTCTACTCGACACTACTCGCATTTTGGAGCCAGTACTGTTTTTGGGGGGCGTTAAAAAATATAGTACCCCCTGGATGGCGAAATTCCCACGACGTCATATTCAGGCACTTCCAATTGTTGCCATGAACATTTATTTTCTTGTTAAGCTGCTGGTCCACTCGCTCATCACAAGTGGAGCCGTCCAGCTCTTTCTGATTGCGGTCTTCGGCGAGCAACGTGAGGAAGGTTTGTATCTCCTCAAACACCACGGCCTACCTATTTTTCTCTGCCATTATAACAAAGGACAAGAAGAAGCAAGAAGAACAGACGACTGCAATAAAACGCCTAGCTGTTTAAAAATGGCGTGCAGGTGATTGAGCTGCTCTGTTTACTTCGGGTGCAGCTACTGTGGATGACGCACTGACGCTGTGACGATTCTCTGAACCAATCAGTGTCTGCAATGTGTCTACGTCACCCTTTGCACCCGAAAGTACCGCGCTGCTTCTTTGGGACGCTGATGAAGCAGGTACGAAAAAAGTAGCACCAGGTACCAGGTACTTTTTCTCAGTGGAAACACTGGATTCTTGAACAATTCCACACTCTTTATTCAGGTTCCTTGTGAATCGGTCCCTCACTTTGGTATCTTTTGGTGTTCTGGATGTCGACACAAGTCGAGTTGTTTGTCCAGCAGTTGAATTTTTCTATCCACAGTCTGCCAGTGTTTTCTCTCCCCACAAATCCATCACCACAACCAGTCAGCCACTTATTTCCCCGGGAGCGAGTGCGCTTCTCCTCCATCTCATCTCGCTTCCACCAGCACTCATGCATTTCTGTCAGCTCTCTGTCCGTCGCACTCCCCCTCCTGCTCTTTCTTTGTGGGTTGGAGTCTTTGTCGATGCATCGCCTTTCCATTTCTTTTCTTTTTTTGCTTCGGCGTCTGCTGTTGACGGATTTTTAAAGTTCACTTCCTCGATCCTCAGAATGCCAAATGAGCCGTCCCAGCAGAGCTCAGAGTCTCCATGAATCAATACTCAAAGTCTGGTGTTGACTTGTGAAACCCTAGTTGAGATGGAATGCTGCACACTCTTTGTGGAGTTTATTTTTTTCTATTAAAGTTTTAAACTGGATAAAATGAGGATTTGTTTCAAGTGTTTAACAGGCTTTGGAGCTTTGACACGTTGCCCCCTGTGCCAATGAAAGAGGAGCTGCAGAGGAAATGCAGATTGATCGCCAGCAGCTTTTAAACACCTTTGTTTGAAATCTGATTTTTTTATGTATTTCAGTATTTCTTTTTTTAGTAGTCAAAAATGGACACTTTAACTGAATGTGAGCTGTTCAACCAAGCTCCGAGAATATGGCATAGGGTCCAAAGTTGGCAAGATGTCCAAATGCATGTGTGGACACCATGGAGACCTTGCCTACATGTATGTGTGTTGATGGCTCAGTTCTATGTTCATGGTGGCACAGTCAAGCCAAAATTGATATAAGGGGTTTAAACCTAGAGTTAGCCTATTAGCAGCTAGGGCTAATGATTAGCATACTAGCTAATATAGTGCCTGGTCAATAAATACAACATTGTAACAACTTGGTAACGAGCATGTTCCCACCAAGTTTTAGAGGACATAGTCTGATTTTATAGACCAAGGGACCATTCTTCAAAGTCTGTCAATGTAAAGACTCTACCTTCACTGAAAAGTTGAAAGTAATTCCGAGTTTTGGCCTCATCCTGCCCGGTCAGCCTTTTGAACGGGCTAATTTTTTTCCTGTCGGAGAAAGATCTGTCTGTGTTCAGCTTCTGCATAAATATTTGACACCAGACACCAAACCATGACGAATAAAAAATGCACTGTTGACTGAAATTCCTGACTCGGGATTGCTCCATCCCCTCAAGGAAAACTCCAACTCAGCGCCTCAGCGCAGCGGGACGTGGCGCTTGATGTGTGAAGCAGACTGCAATGAACCATGCGTGTTAATATACCGAATCATCAGTGCGATTTTTACTCATGTGAGAGTTCTTCCCCATCACGCCTTCAGGAAAACATCCAACAAACTGGTTAACTACACCTGTTTTGCCTGCAGCGTTTTCAGCCCAGAGCTGCAGGCAACTTAGAGTTTCTCTTTAAACTCAGCAGGCTGAAGAGCTGAAGGGCTTTTATGCATCGACTGTTCTGCTGCTA
>CAESWR010002541.1:117914-136550 GCA_903171835.1 Mullus surmuletus | reverse complement strand
TTCACCAGCATCACTCAACAAAGAACAATGCTTTAATGATGGCTAAAATCATGAAATGGTTTATACTTCTATTTTGATTAGATATGTGATGTCCTGAATAAGATTGTTGTGGTGTTTCTTTACAGACTCTGTAAAAAAGATAATATAATCAATATTAATAATATTAACTCTCCGGTAACCACTTCAACGGGCACATGTGTACGTGTGATTGTCTCTTTTAATTAATCAGTCAGGAAAGTTATTTTATAGTTTTATAAATAAAGCTCACAAGCAGTTTAATCCTCCGTGCCTGACTGATTACCATTGTAATGACATGAATTGGCTGAATCTGTATTTTGTGGTTAAAATTGTTAGATTTGGATTCTCAGCAAATGTACAATCTTTTACAATAACAAGATTGCACCATTAATGTGCTTGTGAATAATAAGAATCTCCTCCGTCATCATCCCTCAGGATTGAGCTTCTGCTCTCACTTTCCCCTTCGTAAGTACTACTACATTTCCTCACCAAAGACCTGGAAAGATGCTCAACTATACTGCAGAGAGAAATACACTGACCTGGCAACCTTTGAGAGCATGGAAGATGTGAATCAGCTGACCAGACCAGAGAACATTGTATTTCGCGTATGGACTGGACTGCATGATGACCCAGCATCCTGGAGGGGAACTCTGGGCAACGACTCCAACTCCTGGAGATGGTCAACAACTGGTCAACCAATCACAAGCCAATATCACAACTGGGACATTAATGAACCAGATCGAAAAAATGGAAAGGAAAAATGTGTGACAATGGATGGTAATGGAAGTTGGAAAGACATTGGCTGTGGTTTACTGAGACCTTCGCTCTGCTACACAGGTGAGAACAGATTTATATTAATGGTTTACATCAACATCCATCCACTAATGGCGCTTCTCCACTGCAGAGCACCAGCTCTACTCTACTCTACCCAACTCAGCACAGGACAGATACAGGACAGTACTAACTTAAGGCAGCTGGTTGTCATAGCGACGTTACGTGACACGGCCGTGATGAGACTATAGCTGTAGCCGGCCGGCCGGCCAGCCAATGCTGCATTTTGTGCCCACCACTAGAACATATTTAGTGCGCGGACATTTCTACGGATTATTGTCACATTTATCTTGGTTGCAGCAAACACAGGGATTCTCTGCTGTGGGGAATCCGTCAGCAAGTGGCGGCCACTGCTGGCGTCTGTGTTCACTGCAGCCCAGCGGCGCAGTGCTCTTCTTCTCTGAAGGAACAAAGTTAATGAACGAGAACCATGACAGCTTGAATGTGGCTGTTTGCTGGCTGATCCAGCAACTGTGACCGCTGAGAGATGCCTGCTGCGTTTTCCGGTTAAGCAGGATCAAATTTTCGAATCTGTCCTGCCCAGATAAACTGAAGCAGATTTGAATTCACGCCTGAAAAAAACATTAAACTGCATTTAGTGACATGAAACAGTGCTCTTTTGACATTCATTTCTCAGCTATGGATATATTCTGTGCATGCTGCGCATTGATGACAAAAGGACATTTCTCTGTGACCAATCAGTGGACTCCACGTCTCAGGATAGTAGCTTACTTACTTGATCACGGTAGAAGCAGGGTAAAGCAGGTACTAAAGAAGGCGTAGGTAGTACCTGGTACCAGAGACTTTTGTGGTGGAAATGCATCATTTGCAGGGTACTTAAGGTTTTACCCATGAAGTGATTTGGTGAGAAAATATATTCAATATTTTAAAGCCTAAATGATGCATCAGCAGAAATAACTAAATTCATCACGACCTTGTCTATTGCAGACGTCGGCCAAAACCAGAAAACCTATGAGTTCATCTCTACTAATGCAACATGGAGCGATGCTCAAACGTACTGCAGACAACACTACACTGACTTGGCCGTCATCGCCAACTCGGAAGAAAACACCAGGGTCCAATCTGTGATACCTGCTGCCTCTACTGAGTCTTGGATTGGTCTGTACAGAGTTCCATGGAGGTGGTCTGACAAGAGTCCAAGTACCTTCAGAAGGTGGAACTCAGGTCAACCAGATGTAAAAGATGATTACTGTGTGGTTGAGCTAGACAACCATAAATGGGGTGATTACATCTGTGGCTACCAGTACCCTTTCATCTGCCATGAAGGTAAACAAACATTCTATTAGGTGTTTACAGGCAACATTTACAGTTTACCTGTCACTCAAAATTTCACATCAAGAATATTTGAGGTGTCAGACTAAAGACACTAAATGCATCATAATGTTTTAATCAAAATGTGGCAACTGCACTTTTTATATCGCCAATAATTTTCATTATTGGGTCTGCAAAGAAAGATGCAAGTGTCTTGAGCCTCTCTGTTTGGACTATTCAGTCAGAAAATCAAAGACCACCATGAAGATAAAGATGAAGACGACTGCTGACCTGACTGATCCTGCTGTCAATGAACAGATCCTCCAAAAGGTACAGTCACTTCCACTGTTCCTTCCATGTCTTTGAATATTTCAAATAAAGACAAGAAAACAGATTCATATCAAACTGTATGTAATGAGTTTCTATCACTATGAAGAACAGTAACAAAGAGCTGCTGTGTTTCTCTGATTCCTCCTCAGATAAATGCAGCCTTGAAAAGTCAGGGATGGACTGACGTCAAGTTGGGATGGACGACTCCGCCCAGCAAAGTTCAGGAGAAACTCCACTGAACTCAACTCTCTCTATTTCGTTTCCGTGTGACTGGGAGTACCTATCCATGTTTTACTTTATTTGATAAATCTAAATATGTTTCAATAAAGTTTTCAGGATCATTATACAGGATTGGACATTTAATCTATAAAACTACGCTTGTCTTTAGGCCTAGTGTTAATCTTTGTTTAAAATAAGTTTGATAAGTTTGTGTTGCTACATGACATGATTATTAGTTACAGGACATGATTTGTTTTATTTTGAGTGTTTACAAGAATTTGTTCAGTTAGTTACTTAGTCATTAGTATACATATTTTGTTTCTGTGTGTATGAGTTTACTATTTGATGCATATAGATATTTTTCAATAAAGTTTGATGACATCATGTGACGTATTTTGACTGAGTTACTTACCACTGATGAGGCCTCTGGTACAGACAGTTCCTCATACAGATGACACAATAATCCTATTTCTCACTGTTCTTAAAGAAGAAAATGTGCTGAAAGGGACTATAACAAAAATACAGAACTTTGGAGCTATAACCTAAAATAAACATCTCTCTTAGTTTAGTTTGGTTTAGTTCATTGCTTTAAAATGTACAGAGACAATGCATATTAATGCATCTTTGTAAATATGCTCGTTTAGCCAAGTTGGCTAATTTTCAGCCGTAGTCTCTGGGGTAGGTGGCATGAGCACTACAATAATTAAAATACATTAGAAATAAACTCATTGAAAAGGCTGTCTGACCAAAAGTAGTCCTTCTGTTTGGAACTACACAGTCCCTTCTACTGACAGACCTGGTATGCCTGCCACTAGATGTTTTCTGTTTTATAAATGCAACAAGAAGAGGAGGAGCTAAGCCATGCAGAATCGTATAGATAAGATAGGTGTCTTTGAATTTAACAACATTTTCCTAGCTCAGTAGGTTCTGTTTTGCAATGAAAATGACAATGCAATGACTGATGATGAGCATGAGTCTTCCTGTCCAGTACTTTTACTGTCCAGAAACGTATCAAACTACTTACTAGTGATTTAATCTGTTTCTTAAAAGGTTCGATTTTTATTCCAAGATATTTATAGTCAGGCACTGTCAACTGTCAACCTTTCCCCGTTAACATAGACATCAGGTGTTACTGTATCCATCGACCTCTTAGTAAAAATCATACATACTGTTTTCCTGGCATTTAGATGCAGACATGAGTTATTCAGCCATTCAACGACCGGGGTCATCGCTGCCATTAACTTGCTTGCAGCTTGCTGTTAGGTTGCAGCATAAATACAAATGGCTGTCATCTGCATACATCTGTATGTCAAACTCGTTGCATGCAGATGGAAGATCATTTATGTAAAGAGTAAACAACAGTGGTCCCAATATAGATCCTTGGGGGACACCAAAATGACAACTGAGGGCAGAGGATAGCTCACCTTTACTCTCTGAGTTCTACCTTTAAGATAAGACTTCATGTATCTAATGGTATTAGAAGTTGTAGCAGGAAAGCTTGGTAAGAAGGACACCATGACCCACGTTGTCGAAGGCTTTCTTTAGATCTAGGAATGTGGCGCAACCATTCCCCCCTTATCAAGCTTGGATCTAATGTTCTCCAAGAGAAAACATCTGTCTCATATCTCTGTTGAATGGTTCGATCTAAGACCAAACTGCATGGGGTGTAGTCCAAAGGAGCTGATATTAAGGTGGTTTAACAGTTGTTCTGCTATATGTTTTTCTACTATTTTGGAAAAAACAGATAATATACTAATTGGCCTATAATTCGTAACTTCAGAGAATTTACCTGCTTTATATATAGGATTCATTATAGCTTCCTTCCATGCTCTTGGAAATACATCTTCACTATAGGATCTGTTAACAATTGTTGATATTGGTCCAGACAAGCATTTATTGAATGTTTTTAGAAACATTGTGTCTAGATCATATGCATGCTTAGCTTTGGAGTTCAAGGAATTCATAATTGTTGTCACCTTTGTTTCAGTGATTTTGCACAACTCAAAAAAGGGTGATTGTGATCCACCCAAAACATACTTGGATGAGTGGGAGAGCTCTGTTGCAGAGTAGGGACTGATTCCACAAAATAAGAATCAAAGCTTCCTGCAATTTGAGTTCCCTTCTTGTGTAATATTACCTTTGACAGAAATTTCTAAGCACATTTTCCCTCCACTATGTTTCCCGTTCAGCCTATTCATGCTCTCTCAAATCAATTTGGAATTGCCCTTTGCTTGATCAATAATATTAACAAAAAAAAATGGCCTTTGCTTTCCTTAATTCTCTTCTGACCTTATTTCACAGTCCCACAAACTTTAATTTATCCGTGCTCAGTTTTGATTTTATAGCTGCCTTCAATGTTGCATCACGCTCCCACATCATTTTCAGTAAATCACCTCCAATCGATGGAAGGGTGTTTTTTTGTCAATGGCTGGGTTTTATTTTTCTCATAAAAGTGTTCATTACACATTTGACGGTGGTCAAGGAGGGCCTGGCAATCAGTCGGCATGAGAATAGGACAGAATATTGTTCCATTCTATCCTTTTAACTGCAATTTGAAATTATTGTGTTACCCCTTAGGTATCTGAATTGACTAGGCTTTCTTGCCCCAGGACTAAAACGCTTTTTGGACAATTTTCTAACAATAAGGGTTAAATTATGATCAGATAACCCAGTAATCATGTTCAGGGTCTTAACAATTCTCTCTGGTCCATTTGTGAATATTAAGTCGATAAGTGTTTTGAAGGACTGGGTTATTCTTGTCGACACCTGTACTGTGTCAGGTCAAAGGTTTTTGTAATTTGTCTAAGAGCACTTTTGCTGCGTTTGTCTTCCCAATTGCAGTTTAAGTCACCATGAATATTACCTCTTTATCAAAATCACACTCTTTTAGTAGATGCTTTAGTTGGTTGAATAGGGACATTTTAGACGAGGGTGGTCTGTACAAGCCAAGAAGAGTAAAAGACATTTGAGGAGATAGTGTAACGTTCAATTCTTAATGCTGCACTTGGACAGTTTTTATGTAACCACGTCTCCAATAGAAATGAGTAGTCCAGATTAGAGTCTGCAATGAGATGTTGGATTTGTTTGCATTTCCCAGTGATACTGTGAATGTTTATGTGTCCTCCAAGTAGAACTTTACGTTTTTCTCTTGGATCCCAAAGTATCTTTGCTTGGTTGACGGTTTGGAAGAAGTCCTGCCTCCTATGTTTAATGATTGCAGGGTTTATGGATCTATACTTAATTGTGATTAGCTGTTGACTCACCGTAATGTTTTTGTTGACTGGCACCGCTAGTTCTTGCCTACTACTAGCAGTGTTTGTGAGGTTAAACTTAATTCCGTTACAAGTGACCTATGGAGGACAGTGGGCGCTGGGAGTGAGCTGTCATGTAGCTAAACAGTATGTACCAACCACAGCAGGCAAACTGCTTGTGGTATTGATATTATGATATTAGGGCCAGGGCACTGGTGAATGTCCCCAGAGACCAACAGACAAAGTATAATGATAAGATTGTCACTTCGCTGTGTTTTTGGTGTTGTCATTGTCCGTTTTTTGAATGAGTTGTGCCAGGAATTTGGATAAAGGTGTCAAGCACTACCTTGTTTCCATATCCAAAATGTTTGCTAACTCAAGAGCGCTCAAATGTAATGTTACCAGAATGCAGAATAACTTCCTGTGTTGAGCTCACTTTGCTCAGATCGGCTGTTATTAAAACATGATCAATATAAAAAAGTTTTAGTGTAAAACCATATATTAAAAAAGCTATTAGAATGCCAAGAGCACCCGCTGCCATCTTGTTTTGCCAGATGTGAAGATGCAGCCGCTAAGAATTACGTGGGTGTTATTTTGATCCTCCTACCACAGATCTAGACTGAAACAAGCCACACTGGGAAAGAAATCCTGTGTTGAGGTTTGGAGGTAGCTGGTAGTTGCAGCTGAAACCTGTGCCTGGTTGTGGGTGGCTGGTGGATGATGGCTGCTGCTGGAGCCTGGGCCTGGTGGCAGTTCTCGTGGTTGTGTGTCTGTGAATTTCCATTCTTTTGTTTTAGTCATGCAATTATAATTCAAGGGTTGATTGACAACAAATATACATGGAGTGTGCCTGAATGAAAGTAAATTAGTTAGATAATTAGACCTAATTGTGGTGTTAGAACTCCATTAAGATTTCAGGCAGCTGGAATCCTCTCAGATTGCCACGAGTGAAGTTTCTAATTAGGTCCTGTCAGCTCCCAATCATATTGTGATGTCATGTGGAGTCTGAACAAACACTGACGGAAAGATCAGCTTGAGATGAATTTCTCCTCTGATGCTTTGTGTCACTGATGTGATGACAATGAAAACTTGAGGAGTGTGTTTGAATTCACTGACTGATGTGCAGTGCAGGTCTCATCTCCTGAACCCGAGTCCTGCTGACTGTGGAACCTCCAGACCACAGAGATACACTTCCTGTCACATCTCACCACTGCACCAAATCCCACCTCTACAGGTTTAACACATGGAGCTTTTTACTGAGACCATGTTTGTCATTGGTCCTAAAGTATCCCACTCCATCAAGGGGAGGGGCCCTCTTTGACTGACTGAGTGACTTTGAAAGAGACAAACGGTGATTCCTTGATTGGCTGTAAGTGATTTTCAAAGAGCAATTTACTTGATTCAAAAAAACATGTGGACCGTTAATTCTCACCCCAACATACAAACCAACTACTTTGTCTTTTTTTTTTTTTTTAAATCAACAGCGGTGAGTTGCTCCCTCAAATAAATGTACGATTTGTTCCTCACCTTGGAGGTGACTCTTTAGTCAAGGTCATACTTTGCATATCAAAATAGTTTGTGTTTTGTATATTAAAATAGTGGAAGTTTTGCCTCCCTAAATTAGCATATCACAACAGATTGAAGCAGTTTCATCAAAGATGGCGGCACTCGCTAAAGGTGGCAAAATGGCCAACTACATCTCCATGTCCAGACAGGGCCAGGGACCCCACACCCACATTATGGACCACATGTTGTGTAAAAGCTTATTCCTCTGAGCCATCACACTCCTCAACTACAGTTTAGATAGATTAGATGACGCAATGCCATTTCCAAGTTTTGACTATTGATTGATGCAATATTCTAAGTTTGGTCAATTTGATTCAGCCAACACCCAGAGGGTGACTCGATGCTACGTCATATTTTGCATATTAAAATAGTTTGACTCAGTCTATTTCTGTCAGAATTTCAGCCATTCAATGTCAGACGTGTGAGGATCTGTACTGAGGATGAACTAACTGAAAAGCGTTCAGATCACAGCCTGATCAGACAGAACAGCACCCAGCACCTGGAACTGGTGAGTTCACCTTTTTACTTAAGAAATGTCAGAACATTATCAAATCTCATGTCTCCTATCAAAACCTCAGATTGGAGAAATATAAGGCAGAGCAAATAAATACATTAAAAAAAACACCTCAATCCTTTTTTAATCAAATCCACTAGCTTCTTGTGTAATCAAGATTTTGAAATTCTTCTCTTCATCCACTAAACATTTCATGCACTTCATGCATCGTCTTGTTTGATAGAGCACTTAGACTCTTACGGCCCATCAGGAACTCTGTACTCACAGACTTTAGGCTTTCAGGTGTTTCCTAAAGTTTCCTAAATTAGAATGGGAGGCAGAACTTTCCAGACTGTTCCACAGTGGAGCCATCCTCCAAATCCTAAATCCCTCTCTACCTGCCCTCTCTCAGCCCTCTCTCAAACCATCTCTCAGACGGTTTGAGAGAGGGATTTATCTGAGAGATGGCTTGAGACCCACCCTGAGTCAGGTTTGCTAGAAGTCAAAGGGAGTTTTTCCCTGTTATTGTCACAATGTGCTGCTCATAGGAGACTTGTTGGGTTTCCGCGAACAACAACTGGGCTTTCAAGGAAGTGATTGAGATTTATCAAAACTATTAATTTTTTTATTTTAAATTAAGTTTTCATTTTTAATTAAATTTCAATTTTGTCATTTACCCTAAGGCATGTGAGGATCCATATAGAAAATGTGTGTGATACATACTGGATTCTAAATTAGATAGATTGATAGATGCTTTATTAATCACAAACTGGGAAATTTCAGTGTAATAGCACCACGATATCAGGCCTTGACAAACAACCAAATTAAATAGAAAATAAAAAGCGTAAAGAAGTCAAAGACATGAAGCATAAGACACTTAAAGATTATACTTCTTTTGTAGCACACACACTCCCCTGTCAATTGACTATTTTCAGTGAAATACATTGTACAATTGTACATTTATCATAAGGAATGCTGTATTACATGCCTTTTCATCTAGCAGTTCCTATCGTGTGGTTTTGAGCCTTAGCAAGAGGTTAGAAATGTAACCTTTCATATTGTTTGCCTGTTTTTTTGGTCAGGAATGGATTGGTACAAGACTCTGGTTCTCCTCCTCTTTGGTAAGGTCAATGCACTGTGATTCCTGTCATTTCATGGTGGCGTTTTTACCTTTGACTTCACAAGCATCATTCATCAACAAAAGAAAAATTCTTTAATGACTGGAATAAAGATATTGTTGATACATTTTGACCACATAAATACAACGTCCTGAGTAAGATGAGATTGATGTAGTGATTATTTAGATGCTTTAAAAAAAATAAATTAACTGTATATTTTGCATAAATATGCATTAAAAACATTTTTGCATTACATATTCATTGCATGTTCCATCCTTTCCTGTATGGGCTGCAGTGACATTTTTTCTTTCCCGTAACCACTACAAGCATATATACTGAACTGTTGAATGACTCTTAATTCACCAGTCATGAAAGTTATTTCATTAAGTTCACAAGTAGTTTACTCCTCAATGTCTGACTGATTTCCATCATAAAATCACAAGAACACATGAATTGGTTGAATCTATATTTGACAGTTACAATACTAATATTTTCATTCTTAGCAAATGTCGTACAATTGTAGTATTGTACTGTTATTGTGCTTGTCAATAATAAATATCTCCTCGATCATCATCTCTCAGGACTGAGCTTCACCTTCTGCTCTCACTTTCCCGTTCGGAAGTACTACTACATTTCCTCACCAAAGACCTGGAAAGATGCTCAACTTTACTGCAGGGAGAAATACACTGACCTGGCGACCTTTGAAAGCATGGAAGAAGTGAATCAGCTGACCAGACCAGCAGACATCACAGGATGGGTGTGGACTGGACTGCATGATGACCCAGCATCCTGGAAGGGAACTCTGGGCAACGACTCCAACTCCTGGAGATGGTCAACAACTGGTCAACCAATCACAAGTCAATATCACAACTGGATGAGTGGTGAACCAAATAATGGGGGTGGAAACGAGCCATGTGCGGTCATGAACAACTACGGGCAATGGGGCGATTATCCCACTCAGTGGTCGATATCTTTTGTTTGCTACACAGGTGAAGACCAGATCGCAACTCTTCCCAGGAAATGAGATGACGATGATCTCATGTGATACTATGATGTCATTCATACAATCAGGGAGACAATATTTTATGACACAAATGGTGTGATGTACCCACATAAATAACTTCACTTATCAGTGTTCAAGCAGGTGAACATAAAATAACTGGAGTGAACACAACCACCTGTGCAAGCCCAACTTTCAAAGTCTCATCATTTGTCTATAACAATTTGTCTGTCTTTAAATGTCAGTGATTTCCAAGAAAATATTCAATCTTTTCTTTTTCCAGTAGCTTTTTGTTCTCAGCATGAACTAAGGCCCCATCTTGACAAATAATCTATAAAATTAATTTACTTTTGCAAAAATGTTAGAAAAGGACGATAGGAAGAGAATATATTAAACCTTTCATTCATCACTTTGACTATTGCAGACATCGGTCAAAACCAGAAAACCTATGAGTTCATCTCAACCACGAAAACATGGAGTGATGCCCAAACCTACTGCAGACAACACTACACTGACTTGGCCGTCATCACCAACTCTGAAGAAAACACCAGGGCCCAATCTGTGATACCAGCTTCTACTTGGTCTTGGATTGGTCTGTACAGAGTTCTATTTACTTGGTCTGACAAGAGTCCAAGAACCTTCACAAACTGGAACTCAGGTCAACCGGATAACAGTGGTCTTAGTGAAAGCTGTGGGCTTGAGTATGGAACTCATCTTTGGGGTGACTACGTCTGTGGCGCTCAGGGACCTTTCCTCTGCCATGAAGGTGACTGTTAATATGATTTTAGATTTTAACAAGCAACATTTACAGATAATCTTTCATTAAAAATTTTGACTAGTAGGATGAATCCAACTTTTTCTCCTGATTTTCAGAAGCTTCGATTATTTGGAGTGTCTTATTCAATGATTTGGATTATTAATTTTTACCTGACTTTTCCCACATTTTCTCACTTGAACACAATGTTTGGCTACTCTGCCCACCTCTGGAATCCAACCTGCTATGTTAATGACGTCTGTTTGTTTTGTGACTCTTCAGTCAGAAAATCAAAGACCACGCTGAAGCTGAGGATGAAGACAACTGCTGACCTGACTGATCCTGCTGTCAATGAACAGATCCTCCAAAAGGTACAATCACATAACATTTCATTTGATGTAATACATTTAAACAGTAACAGAATATACACTTAAGTCTCTTCGATTCCTCCTCAGATAAATGCAGCCTTAGAAAGTCAGGGATGGTCTGACCCCAAGCTGCGATGGACGACTCTGCCCAGCAAAGCTCAGGAGAAACTCCCCTAAACTCTGTTTGTTGGGTGTTTTTCCTGCTGATTAAAGTCAATTTGATTGTTACCATTATTCCACAGAATTGGTCATTTAATCTATAAAACTATGCTTGAGTTTAGGCCTAATATTAATCTTTGTTTAAAATAATGATAAGTTTGTGTTGCTACATGTAATCTTAAATGTGTCCACAACATGAGAGACCATTTGCTTTTTTGCTGTCTTATACAACACACATCGCTGTTGATTTTGCCATATGTAAGAGGACATGATTAGTTTTATTTTGAGTGCTTACAAAAATTAGTTTGGTCACTATCTGTTTCGTCTCTGTGTGACTGTTCTATCCACGTTTACTATTTGACACATATAAATGTTTCAATAAAGCTTGAAGACACCACATGATGTGATTTGACTGAGTAACTGGTACCACTGATGAGGCCTCTGGTCCAGTAGTTCCTCATACAGATGGCACCATAATCCTATTTCTCACTGTTCTGAAAGAGGAAAATGTGCTGTAACTACAGAACTATAACTTAAAATGAACATCTCTCTTGTGGTTGTATGTCTCTGAATTTCTATTATTTCATTTACTCATACAATAATAATTCAAGGGTTCATTGACATTGAATAAACCTGAAGTGTGACTGAATGAAAGGAAATGAGTGAGGTGATTAGACGTCATTGTGGTGTTAAAACTCCATTAAGATGGCAGGCAGCTGGAAACCTCTCAGATTAGCAAGAGTGAAGTTTCTATTTAAATCATGTTGGCACCCAATCACATTCAAGCACATTACAACAGGGGTGAAAGCATTTAGGCACGATAACAAATATGTGTGTACCAAATTAAATTAAGCTGTAAAGACTTAAGAACTAGATGAGCAACATCACATTCATTTATTAGGATGATGTAAAAACAGGTTATGAATAAATAAATATCTCACACTTCGGTTTCTAAAAATCGCTCTGGTACGGCGGAGGCGCGGCGCACCTGACTTTGCGCTGTGCCGGAGGACCTGAGTCCTGCTGACTGTGAGATACACTTCCCGTCACATCTCACCACTGCACCAAATTCACCTCTACAGATTTACCAGATGGAGCTCTTTACTGAGACCATGTTTGCCATCGGTCCTAAAGTATACACTAAAGGGGCACTCTTTGACTGACTGAGTTACTTTGAAAGAGACAAACAGTGATTTACTTGATTGTGTTGAATGTGTTGACTGTTGACTTTCACCCGAACTTACAAACCAACTACTTTGGCTTTTTTTTGATCAACAGTAGTGAGTTGCTCCCTCAGTGTTTGATAAACAAACAATGGCATGATTCGTTCGTCATCAAAGAGGTGACACTTTAGTCAAGGTCATATTTTGCATATCAAAATAGTTTGTGTTTTGCATATTGAAATAATTGAAGTTTTGCCTCCAAAATTAGCATATCAAAACATCTCTTAGGAGTTTCATCAAAGATGGCGGCATTCGCTACTGATGGCAAAATGGCCAACTACATCTCCATGTCCAGACAGGGCCAGGGACCCCACACCCACATTATGGACCACTTGTCCATCTGCACTGGTAAAATATCCAAGAGCAGAAAGAACAGCAATGCCAAGTTGTGTAAAAGCGTATTCCTCTGAGCCATCACACTCCTCGACTACAGTTTAGATAGTTTAGGTGTAGCAATGTCATTTCCAAGTTTTAACTATTCATTTATGCAATATTTCAAGTTTGGTTAATTATCTTATCCCTCTCTTTTTCATTTGAGCTATTTCGCACAAACTTTCATCAAACATAAATAACAGTTGAGATGCAACAAATTTGTTGGTTATGGCTGAATGAATATAAAATACCAAAATGTATGACGAAAAAAACAAACATAAAAAATTACATTGAGCATATTCCAATTAACATTTAACTGTCAATTATCTAACAATTTAGTTGTGAATAATTATTGTCGATTATATAATTGATGATTTCCTTTTATTCAACAATGTCAGAAAAGTGAGAAAATTCATCTAGGATAAACTTTCTACTTAACACGAAGATTGCTCAATGCCTCAGCCTTTGATTTTAACCCCAACACAAAAACACATTTTCTATTCTTTTTTATAATCAACAGTTGTTGATTCCTTAATTAATGTTTTGATTAACAAAGAAGTGGTCGATTTGATTCAACTTACACCCAGAGGGTGAGTCTATACCACGTCATGTTTTGCATATTAAAATAGTTTGACTCAGTCTATTTCTGGCTGGAGAATTTCAGCCATTCAATGTCAGACATGTGAGGATCTGTACTGAGGATGATCTAACTGAAAAGCGCTCAGATGCCTGATCAGCCTGATCAGACAGAACAGCAACCACCACCTGGAACTGGTGAGTTTACCTTTTTACAAAATGAAATGTCTAAACATTATCAAATCTCATGTCTTCTATTTAGACCTCACATTAGAGAAACATAGGGCAAAGTAAATAAATAGATTAAAAAACATGAATAATTTGATATTCTTCTCCTAATCCACTTAACATTCCCTGCACTTCAGGCATTGTATTGTTTGACAGAGACTCTTAGACTCTTTCGTCCCATCAGGAACTCAGGTGTTTCCTAAAATGGAAATGGAATTGGAATTAAAATGACAGAACTTTCCAGACTGTGAAAGCAACCTGCTCTATGATTCACAGCAGGGTTGCATTGTTCCTTTTTGACAGATTACAGTTAGGGGTGTTCCATTAATCTGCTGCTATAGGCATGAATTTAATGTGCTCTCCATCAGACTGATGTCTCCTCCTCCTTTCAGCTCCTTAATCCCTCTCTACCTGCTCTCTCTCAAACCAACTGGTCAAGGCAGATGGCAACCCACCTTGAGTCATGTTAGATAGACTGAGATAGATGCACTTTATTAATCCCAAACTAGGAAATTTCAGTGTAATAGCACTACGATATCAGGCCTTGACGACCATGACGACCACCCAAATAAAATTGAAAATGAAAAGCGATCCAAAGTAAAAGACAGAGCATTAAGACACTTAAGAATATAGTCCTTTTGTAGCACATAAATGCCCCTGTCAATTGGCTATTTAGAGTGAAATACGTAGTATAATTGTACATTTATAATAAGGAATGCTGTATCACATGCTTTTTCATATTGCAGTTACTATCATGTATCATGAAATTTAGGGCAAAGTTTTTGAAAGATACACAAAACTGTCAGAACAATAAATGCCCTCCCTTATGTTTATCCTACTACTGCTTTTAGGTGCAGCTTTATCATTCCTGTTCATGAAGTAAGGGGACTTGAATAATTTAGAGAGCATTGCCTCTCCTCATATCAGCCAGCAGAGAGCGCAGCTAGAGCTTAATGGTGCCATGAATACACAACGCTGAGCCTGAACAAGAGGTTTGAAATGTAACCTTTCGTATTGTTTGTGTTGTGCGCACTTCAACTGACGGCTGAAATAAATAATTTGGAAATTATAAACTATGAATTTTTAATAATAATTGATTATTATTATTACAATTAAGACCTCATGTATTTACAGGGCAGCCCACCAGCAACTGGGGACCATCAATTGAGCTATCATCAGTCTCAAAGTTATGGCATTAATGTCTGAAAAAGAGTATGACTCGATTTTGAAAAATTAGACTTTTTTTTCATTTTATTTAATAAAATTCTATCCCACGGTTAACGGAAGTTGAAAACATCGCACACGGCCAGTTGCGCAAGTGCATTCAGCGGCGGCCCGAGCGAGTGAGCGTCATGATTCACCCAGCTCCATCTCGGCTAAAAGCAATCGTGTGGATTCATTTGGTTTTCATGGCAGGAGCTATAGCCTCAGTATGACCAATTGTACTTCTGCGTTGGGGTTGAATGACGCGCTGCGTGTCACTGCGAGTTGAAGACTGTAGAAGTGTATATTTGGCAACTGTGGAAGCTGCGAATCTGCCCAGGAAGCCTCGATCAGCAACACGTCAACATCAGAGCAGAGTGAACAATAGCCATCAGCTGTTGCTGCAACAGTGGAGTTTTAAACCAAGTGAAACTGGCCAAGGATTTCCAGCGGGACACATGTAGACATCAAGAACAGCCACGGTGATCAATAGGAGGATTGTTGGAGTATATTTGGTGTCGACCATAGAGCACAGCCTTCGCGTACAAGTCATCGCAACACGTCAGCATGTACGAGCGCTGCTGCAAAGTTCCAAAGTTGTATTTTTGTTTTAGAGGAAAAAAAACTCAAAATGTGGACATTCATTTGCAAGTGTGGACATTTGTTTTTAAGTTAAAACAAATAATTCTGAAGTTACAACTAAACTACACAGAAAGTGCTTTGAGTTGTTACCTCATAAAAGGGGCTCAAATGCTGGCTGAGGAAACACACATGAAAGGAGGATGGTCGTTTAATGCAGTTTTCGAGAATGGTTCGAGTATGGTTCTCACTCCCAGATCATCAAATACCGGCGCTTTGGATTGGTGGTGCGTCCCGTGCCACTTAACACGGACGAAGTGGCGGCTGTGTGTGTGTATGTGTGCGTGCTGCATGACCATAACTGCAGAAGATGCAGCTCAATGAGGAAGGCTATTACCAGACTGCACTAAGCTGATGTTCAAAGCCTGACATGTTGCACTGAACAAGGCTGACGTTATGAAATTGAGTGTGCTTTTTTTTTTATTGCAAGAGTTTAATGCCTTTCCTAGTTGATATTTCATTTTGAGATGTACTTAGATTTTATCATTAAAAAGTATTTTCTCAAAAAATGGGTCAGTGAAAGAGAGGTGTCGTCTTATATTCAGGGTCATCTTATATTCGGGTCAATATGGTATTTCTCCACTATGGACATATTCCATGCACGCTGCGCATTGATAAAATAAGGACGTTTTCCTGTGCCCAATCTGTGGGGTACACGTCACCAGATAGTACTCACTTGACCCCGGTAAACCAGGTTAGAGTAGGTACTAAAGAAGTTGTAGCTAGTACGTGATACCAGTTACTTTTGTAGTGGAAACACCCCATTTGTAGAGTAGAGTCGGTACTCTGATTTCTCTTACTTCTTATTGTTTTATCCATGCAGTTGTTAGGATCTGGCCTATTGTCCAGCCTGCTGAACAGAACTTCAGGGACTGGTTAGGGACTCTGGGTCACTGTGACCCCGCATTATTATGTCTTCCGCACTAAAGGTTCTTTCCATCTTTCAGTTTTGTTTTCTGTCCATCGGTTCTTTAGATACACGCTTTAACAACAACACACACACACAGTATTTTCATACGTCATTATTATAGAACACAAAATAGAAGGGCCAAAGTAAAACACGGTTGTGCGTTAGAGATAACTGCACCGGGCAGGACCAGCCCACGAAGATCATGAACTGTCTATAAGAATGTTGTTTTTCCATGTTCTGGCTGAGATCCCATAAGGGTCTTGTCACTTGAGTCCAGCACTGTCAATGCTTTACCTGTCACCAGATTCCAGAATAAACTGCTGTTTACTTCTTTAACTGCGATCCTCTCCGACTGGTTTTTGAGCAGCCAACAAAAGAACCTAACACAGTCATTTGGTGGTGGGTTCGTGTCTGTCTAAATTAAATGATGCATCAGCAGGAATAACTAAATTCATCATGACTTTGTCTATTGCAGACATGGGCCAAAACCAGAAAACCTATGAGTTCATCTCAGCTAATGAAACATGGAGCTATGCCCAAACCTACTGCAGATGACACTGCACCAACTCTGAAGAAAACAGCAGGGCCCAATCTGTGATACCAACCTCTACTGAGTCTTGGATTGGTCTGTACAGAGTTCCATGGACGTGGTCTGAAAAGAGTAGTACTCTCATAAGGTGGAGACCAGGTCAACCAGATGACTATCCATCCAAAACTCACTGTGTAATGGAGGTAACTACTCACCACTGGGGTGATCGTCCCACCAAGAACAGGACCCTTTCCTACGCCATGAAGGTAAATGCTCAATGATACATAGATCTACATGCTTTTAAGTTTTAACAAGGAGCATTAACGTTTTCAAAACATAACATGTTAATGTTATGTTATGTTAACATCGTTACACACTGGAACTCAGGTCAACCAGATGAAAAAGATGATTACTGTGTGATTGAGCTAGGAAACCATAAATTGGGTGATTACAATGCAGCCCATATCCCTTTCATCTGTCATGAAGGTAAACAAACATTCTATTAGATGTTAACAAACAACATTTACAGTTATAGCCCACAATTAATTCATAATCTGGTCTGCAAAGAAAGATTCAAGTGTCTTAAGCCTCTCTGTTTCAGTCCGAAAGTCAAAGACCATCATGAGGCTGAAGATGAAGACGACTGCTGACCTGACTGATCCTGCTGTCAATGAACAGATCCTCAATGATACGACCACACAGAAGTTGATTGATTAAATACCATTTCATTTGGTCTTTGCAAATTGGCAGCAAAGAGGATGCTTTAAGTGATGGTGGCAAAAGAAATGGTCCCCTATAATGCAGTGAATGTTGAGCTAAGGAAGTCCAAAATTACACAACAATCCTATTTTTCAGTATCCTTAAAGAGGTAAATGCACCGATAGGAATTACAAAACTATAGAACTATAACCTTAAATGGGCATATCTTGTGGTGCTGTGTCTTTGAATTTCTATTCTTTTGTTTTACCCGTGCAGTTAAAACTCAAGGGTTGATTGACATCATATAAACCTCAAGTGTGACTGAATGAAAAGAAATTAGTTAGCGATTAGACCTCATTATGGTGTTAGAACTCTGCTAAAATGTCTTCTCAGATTAACAAGAGTAAAGTTTTTATTTAAGTCATGTCAGTGACCAATCATATTCAAACATATTACAGGGGTGAAAGTGTGTATGCACATTATTAAATACGTGTGTACCAAAAAAGATCTGCGCTTTATATCACTGATTGGATGAGAATGAAAACTTGAGGAGTGTGTTTGAAATCACTGACTGATGTGCAGTGCAGGTCTCATCTCCTGAACCTGAGTCCTGCTGACTGTGGAACCTCCAGAGCACAGAGATACACTTCTTGTCCAGCTCACCACTGCACCAAATCCCACCTCTACAGGTTTACCAGATGGAGCTCTTTACTGAGACCATGTTTGCAATCGGTCCTAAAGTATCCCACACAATCAGGTGGCGGGGCACTCTTTGACTGACTGAGTTACTTTGAAAGAGACAAACCGTGATTTGTTTGATTCCAAATCAAACAAATATACACCCCAACATACAAACAAACTAGTTTGGCTTTTTTTTT
>CAESWR010002541.1:94181-117878 GCA_903171835.1 Mullus surmuletus | reverse complement strand
TTTTTTTACTTTAAATCAACAGTGGTGAGTTGCTCCCTCAAACAATGGTACGATTCGTTCCTCACCTTGGAGGTGACTCTTTAGTCAAGGTCATATTTTGCATATCAAAAAGGTTTGTGGTTTGCATATTGAAATAGTTGAAGTTTTGCCTCCCCAAATTAGCGTATCAAAACAGATTGAAGCACTTTCATAAAAGATGGCGGCACTTGCTATTGATGGCAAAATGACCAACAACATCTCCATGTTCGGGGGGAGAACCAGGGACCCCAAACCCACATACTGGACCACTTGTCCATCTGCATTCAGGTAAAATATACCAGAGCAGAAAGAACAGCAATGTTTTATATGTTGTGTAAAAGCTTATTCCGCTGAGCCATCACACTCCTGAGCTACAGTTCAGATAGTTTAGATGAAGCAATGTCATTTCCAGGTTTTAACTATTTATGTATGCAATATATCAAGGTCAATTATCAATATCACTCTCTTTTTCGTTTTAGCTATTTCGCACAAACTTTCATTTAACGAACATAACAGTGGAGATGCAACAAATTTGTTATTGCTGAATGAACATAAAATACCAAAGTGTATGCCAAACAAACAAATACAGAAAATTACATCAGGCTTATTCAAATGAATATTTAGCTGTTAATTAATTGCAATTCATTTGTGATAAATTATTGTTGATTATATAATTGATTATTTCAGATACAAGCTATGTCATTTCCATGTTAGTACAGTTAATATATTCAATATTTCAAGTCTGGTCAACTATTTCTCACACTGTCTTTTCCATTTTATTGGCTGAACAAAAATAAGAATATATCTACGTTTCCCTCATGAGAATTCCAACCTTTTACTGTATCTTCAAGAGATCAGAGCCTGAAGGCAGCATCCATCAGCTGCATTTGAGATGGTTGATGGTAGAATTGATCACAAAGTACACAAATACACAGTTACATCAAGCTTACTCTGATACTCATCTTTGAAGATGTTATCTGGTGGTACGGCAAGCTTAGCTGCACATAAAAAGTGCCAAATACAGATTTTTGTTTAGACAATTTATTTTGTCCGTATCTTCATTTTATATGTAAGAAAATGTAGAAAGCCTTGTACATAGTTAACTGTCACCATGAGAAGAACATGGTTACTCAAATCTATGAACCATTGAGTTAAACAAAAAAACCAAACAATTTCTTTCACTCTTTTAATGATTAATTTTATAATAAACGATGGTGAACTCCTCACTTAATGCTTTGATTAACAAAAAGGAGGTACGATTTGATTCAACCAACAACCAAAGGATGCTACGTCATGTTTTGCATATCAAAATAGTTTGAGTTAGTCTATTTCTTGCAGGGACCTTCAACCATTCACACTCAGACGTCTGAGAATCTGTAGTGGGGAGGAATTAACTGCAGAGTTCAGTTCACAGCCTGATAACAACATCCAGCACCTGGCTTTGATACTGGTGAGTTTATTTCTATACTTCATGAAATATGCTAACCTTGTTTTTAAATTTGTTGTGTCCTACTATAACCTAAAATTGGTCAAATATAACTAAAGTAAGTAGATTGATTATATACATTAACCTCATCCTCATACTCTTTACTGTTTGTTTCGTGAACTAAAAAAAGATCCCAAACTATCTTCACTCCATCTGCTTCTAGTATAATCCAGAAAATCTCCCATCTCCCAAGTGTGGTTCGAGAAGGCAGACAGCCTCTCACAGTTTCATTGACTTCACATGGATAACAATGATCCTATATGATATAGATTACAGTTAGGGATGTTCCAAATGCTATCCCGCTACACAGGCCTCAACTTAATGTGCTCTCCATGAAGCTGCTGCCTCTCCTCCTTACTTTATCTACATTCGTCTTTTTTCGAAAGAAACTCACCACTGTATATCAGAACACAAAACCTGTCTCCTTCTGCTCATTCTGACACAGCTTTTAGTGCTTGAAGCCTCATTATTCCTGCTTCAGAAAGTTAAGAGTTTCCATAATTTCCAGTCCATAGCCTCTCCTCAGCAGCCAGCAAGGCTCTGCTGAAGACTTATGGCTCCATGAATATACTCAGTATTGAGCCACATCATGCATTTCATATCAGGTCTGATTAAATGTAGAGGTTGGAAATGTAATATTTCATAGTGTTTACCTGTTTTCTTCTCGATTGCAGTCATATCAGAAATGGATTTGTACAGGACTTTGATTCTCCTCTGTGGTAAGGTCTAAATATTGTATATGCAGTGTAGACATAATTGTGCCGTACCGATTGATTGTTGTTACCAATTAGGTGATATTTGCTTATTAAGGACCTGTTATAGACACAGGTGGTATGGTAATACACACATGTAAAGTTATGCTATGGTGTCATCACAATGTCAATATGGCCTCCACAATCTAAAGTATGACCCCTCCTACATTTTACGTCATACTGCCAAGGATACCTGCAATATTGCAAACACAGATGCAGAGGATACATTGAGGTGAATGTACCCAAAGGAACAGCATGTTTTCAAGGCCTACAAGTGCTCCCAGCTTCAAAGTAATAGATCAGTTTGACTGTACACAATATAGACACAATTATCAGCTTTTCAAATTATCAGAAAAAAATAAATGTATCTGAAATTAACTGTCAAACATAGAACTCCCAGCTTGGTTCACGCATTCTCACAAGCTTTTCAGATGGACCCAGCATTGCACTACTACCAAGAGGGGCTGCAAATGTTCTTCAAGAAGCCCAGAAAAACCCATTGCAGCAACAAAATCCATTGTAGTCTTTTACAGACAGGTTTCAGCAACTTTCATGGTGTTCTTTATGTGCTGCACTGGCCTAAGTTTTCCTTTCAAGTCAAACTTCTACCATAGCTAATATACTGAACTGTTGAGTCTTTCACTTCAGTCTGGAAAGACGTCTTAGTTATAACTACACCCGGCAATAAGATTATTGATGTCTAACTTAAAAATGAACTGTATCAGAATTTGGGGATTTAGACTTGAATGCATTTCTTGAAAAACAGGATAACTATCATGTCATTTTGAGGAAAATATATCTTTAGGCTTGTTGTGACTTTATTACACAGATGGCAGTGGAGAAATTAAATAGGACAGATAGATAATGTTCAATAAACATTCAAATTGGCCAAAGCACTGATATATATACACCATTATGTAAATACACACCACTGGAAATGCTCAATATCTCCTCCATCATCATCCCTCAGGACTGAGCTTCAGCATCTGCTCCCACTTTCCCCTCCGTAAGTACTACTACATTTCCTCAGCAAAGACCTGGAAAGATGCTCAACTTTACTGTAGAGAGAAGCACACTAATCTGGCGACCTTTGAGAGCATGGAAGAAGTGAATCAGCTGACCAGACCAGTAGGCATCAGAGGAGCGGTATGGATTGGACTGCATGATGACCCAGAATCCTGGAAGGGAACTCTGGGCAACGACTCCAACTCTTGTAGATGGTCAACAACTGGTCAACCAATCACAAGTCAATATCACAACTGGGAGATTAATGAACCAGATTGAAAGATTGGAAAGGAAAAATGTGTGACAATGGATGGTAATGGAAGTTGGAAAGATATTTACTGTGATTTACTGAGACCTTCTCTCTGCTACACAGGTGAGAGCATATCAATGCACTTTAATTTTCAACTTAAGGACATTGACAATCACAAACCTTTTATTAGAAAAAAATAAACATTGGCCAAAACAACCAAACAGAAAAATTAAACCATCATATAAGTGGGACTCTAATCCACAATTGCAGAACATTGATGTTTTTTTCATGGAGCATATAATGAGCCAACGGGAATTCATTCATTCATCATGACTTTGTCTATTGCAGACATTGGCCAAAACCAGAAAACCCATATGTTCATCTCAACCACAACAACATGGAGCGATGCCCAAACCTACTGCAGACAACACTACACTGACTTGGCCATGATCCCCAACTCTGAAGAACACCATGGTCCAATCTGTAATACTAGCCTCTAATGAGTTCCTTTTACTTGGTCTGACAAGAGTCCAAGTATGTTCAGACACTGGATCTCAGGTCAACCGGATGGCACTGGTCATTACTGTGTCCTTGAGCGAGATGCACACACATGGGGTGATTATATCTGTGGCAACCAGTACCCTTTCATCTGCCATGAAGGTAAACTAACATTCTTTGTTTCTTCGTTCTTTGGTTTTTTAACAAGCAACATTTGCAGGTAACATAGCTGACATAATGCTGATGCAGGAGCATGGCTGTGGTCCCTGAATGTCTTTTCATAACCAAACATTCACTTATCATGGTCTCTGTCTTTCCTACATCAGACATAAAACTGTCCAAAATACTTTTAGTGATACCACGCAGTCATACTTGTAGTCTGCAATGAGTTTATAATCTTGTCAACATGTCTTTTAGTGTAAGGTGTGCTCAACTGCCTCTTGTTTGTAAAAAAGAGCCTCTCTCTTTTGTGATTATTCAGTCAGAACATCAAAGACCACCATAAAACTGAAGATGAAGACAGCTGCTGACCTGACTGATCCTGCTGTCAATGAATAGATCCTCAAAAAGGTACACTTATTGTCACTCTTGTTCCCTCTGTGGCTTTCAAAATGTGAATTGAATTATGGACAGATTGACTCGCCACCGTGTGTAATAAGTTTCTATCACTATGAAGAACAGTAGTTCTTGTACAGACTGGATGACACTTTTTGAATTTTATTGTACTTGTTACAACATCAAATAAAGATATTGTATTCTACTCCATTGATTCCTCCTCAGATGAATGCAGCCTTAAAAAGTCAGGGATGGGCAGGCCTGAAGCTGCATTGGACAACTCCGCCCAACAAAGCTCCAGAGAAACTCCCCTAAACTTAACTTGGTTTGTTGAGTGATTGATGTTTTTCTGCTGACTGCAAAGTCAATCTGATTGTTTGCTCCATTTGTTAGAATTGGACCAGGCATTTCATCTAAACTCAAACTTGACTTTCAGTCTAATTTAATTTCTCTGTTTGAAATGATATGATGGTTTGTGTTGCTACATGTCAGCTAATATCTCCAACATGATGAGACCATTTGGCTTTTTGATGAGTAGCTACAGAAGCAGTAAAGTAAAAGAGTAAGAGTAATGTACTGACCTGAAAAGCCTCTTTATATGTCTACCTATCATGTCAAGCACTGAAATTATACATCATATTCACACTACTATTAATTTTACTACAATTTAATGGAAATACTTTTTCCTTCGTTCAGGAAAACGGTGGCTTTTGTTTGCCATCAAGCGAATGTATCACAATTCTGTAAAGAGAAGGCCTGCATAGGATTGTTTTCTTAACCCTTGGATCGACTTAACTGCTAATAATTAATGAATTTAACAGATATACTTTTTAGTTTCATAAAGGTTTGAATGTGTTGGGAATTTGGGTGTTTTTTCCAGTACTGGAAATGTAATGAAACGGGTCATACAGACACACATCACTAAGGATTTTATTAGTATGAGTGCTTACAAGTAGTTTGGTCACTGGTATATATATTATGTTTTCCTGTGTGGTAGAGTTCTTTCCAAGCTTTGGATACAACTCTATTTGGTCGATATGAAAATATTTCAATAAACTCTGCAAACGCCATATAACGTGTTCTGGGTTCTCTGACTGATAAGGCCTCTGGTCCATATCTAATCACGATCTCCTTTATTTCATGATTTCCTCTTATATAATGACTGCAAACACGTTTTCCAACTGTGAAATAGTCCAAAGAATGATGATTCTAGTCCAGATCATCAAGGACATGAAAATAGGATGAAGTGCTATTAATTTCTCTAAGGGCCTTCAGCAAAAGTGTAATCCAATGTTACAATAATCATAAAAGCTACATGTGAGCTGCATCTTCATATATACGTCAACTGGCTTCCAGCATGGAGGAGCGTAACCAGCTAATTAACCAAAGCTAACTTGCTGCCTGTGCTGCAGGCTGATGTGTTGATGTGTTTTGCTCAAAGTCAAATCCATCCGTCACTGAGCTTGCTCCTCCCAAATCTACTTTCTTAAGCAAATCACTTTGCAAACAAAAATCAAACAAGGTGGCAATGTCCAAAAGCGACTATGCCACACACTTTGAAGGTGACCCACACACTTTGCACTTCCTGGTGGGGACCTTTGAAGTATAGGGACCTTTGAGATAAAATTAACTAAATCAATGCACAAAAAACATTCTCCCTAATTTGTTCTTTTCTTTTTTTCAAAATCAGCCATGGCGATACACTTAAATTTGTTTTTGCGCAAGAAATCAGTGAATATGCTCAGCCCACACACACAAGGTGACTCATCCCAGCATAATGTTTTGCTACACAGCATCAATTTATTTGTTTTAAGTGTGGCATATTTTGAAATATTCAAAATTCTTTGTGTATGTTGGGGGGGGGGGGGTAAACAACACTAGAGTTGTGTTAACCCAAACGTCTCAATCAGAGGCACGGCAGAGGTTGTTTGGTGACCTCTCTTTGACAATGCTTTATTTGCTGGTCTAACCTCTCCACAATCTCTTTGCCCAAATGACAGGCACATCAATTATAGTGATATTAATAATTGGCCAAAACAGATGCCACTGAAGTAAAACGGACACTTTGACCCTGATAAGTAACACAGGGCTATAAACATACAGCAAAGGTGTGTGACCGTCAGGCCGTGAGCACTCATGTATGAACACATTTGAGAGGTGCTATAAATTTCAAGGACGAGGAAGTAGTAAAAAGGGGACTTTCATGACAATGAGTGTCCCATATATCAATGTACATTAGGGTATAGATATGCTGCTATATTTCATCTGAAGTAGCCAAATGAGCATTTTGGTGAATATAAACATGTTAAATTCTTCTCATATGGAATAAAAGTGCCTTTAAAAGAACTGAAGAAAGTTGATGAAGGCTCTAAAAGGTTTACGTACATTTCAAAGTCAATCCAAAAGAAGTAGAGGAAGAATAGTTCTTTACAGTGTCCCAGCAGCATATACATACATAAAGACAAGCAATAAATAGAAAGAAAATGGACATGGAAATTGCAAAAGTATAAGAAAAAAAATAAGGCAAACATTTAAAAAAATATGGTAAATACTATCTATTTTAAATCTAGTCTAGTACATATCTAGTCATTTAAATTATGTAAAAATACAATTGGTCGATGTGGTAACTTACTCTGTCGCTTTAGTTTATCGGCCGCATGGAGGGTCTGTAAGCCCAGCAACTTAGGTGCTAAATTTGGTCCTGGGACCTCCGGCCATCACTGCTCATCAGAAGATCTCATGTACCAAATAAATATTTCCAGAAGTGTTGGCACTGTAATGAGAGCATCCCCATAGTGACATCCCAGGGTTACCAGTGACTTCTGGCTGTCACTGGTAATAGCCAGGACAACGCAGGCTCAAACGCAGGCTCAAACGCAGGCTCAAACCTTCAAAAAGTCAGTTGCTGTGGACTGTAACTTTTTGAACGTTTGAGCTCCCTTTCAACTAATCAAATGCAGGTCAGAAAACAGCACCTTGATGTCTGCTGATATCGCCGTCCAGTGACAATGTGAAGAACGCAAATGTCCCCCCAAAATATTTGTTTCTTTTTTTTTTTTTAAGTATTAGCAACACATTTATATTTAGTTTTAATTTGAAGTTTAATCGAATTCAAACTGTACAGGTCATGAACGATTGTTCAGAATAAAAAAAAAAAAAAAAAAAAAATCAAAAAAAGTATGTTGTATGAGTGGGATTATGTGGATGGATTAATCTGTAAAGACAGCAAGGCAATGAGCACTTGAAACAACTTGAAGGTTAAATGTGTGTATCAAAACATTTTTGTAAAACTTGATGGTGAATGGGTGGATGATTACAGTCTGTATCTGTCCTTAAAGTGTACACATTTCATTTCAACTGCAATTGAAATTGTAAGTGACACTATGGAACTGAAGGGGACTCTCATACATGGTGCTTTTTATAATTAAATATAATTAATGTGGATACTTGTGTGGTCAATCCAACAGGTCAATGGAGAAAATACACAGGTGGAGTGAATGGCCAGCAACAACATTGGCAGTGATATGACAGCATGTGCAAGCAGGCTTCTTTTCAGCAGATAGGGTTAAGCAGATGGCACAGGGCACTGCTGCCCTCATATGGTGAAAAGGATAAGCTACAGTCATAACTGAAACTACAAAACAGCCATTTACCAACAATGAAGCAAGGTGTGAGCTTCGAATATGGATAAGAAAAAAAAAAGGACACATACACACACACGTTGCTTGGCACATTTTGTGAACTTTCTGGCTATTCAGAATACCTTTTTTTTATCAGCTACATATTTGTATTCTGCCAGACTGATGGTACATGTGTGGAAAAGCGTACAATTATGGCTCTTTTTTCTTTAAGTTGAGGCTCTACCATTCTACCTCTTAACCTCCGAGGTCTCTTTGTTCCAAATTGTGCTGCTATTTCACTGACATTTGTGAAAGTGAGAAAGCACCAGACATACAAATTAGAGGCATAGACACACACACACACACAAGATTCTTCAAAAAAATGAATTTTCACTTTTTACTTCCACCTCAAGATCTCTTGCCAAAAACCTATAATATGGATTGAAACATCCTCATCATTCCTCGTGGTGACAGACAGCATCAGAATATGACTAAAATCTGTTTAGTTTGACTAATGAAATCATTTCAGGTCAAAACAACATTAAAGGCAGTTTACAGCTCCTGACCATGATTTTCAAACAGCCATAAAACAGCAGAGCCGTACCTATTGCCGGCTGCAGTTCATGAAGGGGACACAAAACTTCTGCTACATACTTCAACCAACTGAGCAAGCAGCATCTGCAGGATGCAAAGCCAAGAGCTCAGCTGTTTTTGCAACATGATCTGTCCCAAACACGCTGACCAGTGGTGGAATTTTACAACGAGGCTGTGGGTGTCACATGGCACTCTGACCAGTGTGAGCGCTATTAGCAAACAAATGTTAAAATTACGGCCATTATAAATGAATGTCTATTTATCTCAATCTAAATCCACAAAGTGTAATTCAAATCGATCACCTTTATTATTACGGCCATTATAAATGAATGTCTATTTATCTCAATCTAAATCCACAAAGTGTAATTCAAATCGATCACCTTTATTTCAAAAATAAAAGTAGTAGTAGTAGTAGTAGTAGTAGTAGTATTTGTATCTAGTAACTGCCCGGTTCTGACTGCCTGTTTGTGTACGACACTGCCTGGATTTGGATTAAAGCGATTGCCTTTGGAATTTAAACCTCTGCCTTGACTCTCCCTCTTGCTCTTGGGTCCATTCATCCTGCTCCATTACAGTAACAGTACAGCATTTACTGTATATGTTCCAAACTGCCGGTAGAAGTAACTAACAAGTGAAGCTCTTAGGGCAATTTCAATCAGAAAGACCTGATAACTCGCACCAGCATTCCTGCTGTCATCAACATCAGCTGCTCAGCCTCAACTGCTTCCGCTGTCGCAATCAGCTGATTCCAGCCGATGGTCAATCAGCAGCATGCCGGCTCCTTCCTCATTGGATCCCTCTGCTTGATATTTAAATAGCCTCTCTCCTCTCACTACAGCATCTCATGCCAAATGTGCACACTCTTCACCTTCCCTGCATCCCCTCAGGCAGGTCAGCAGTGAAATCCTGCCACCACCACTTATTAGGCTTCCCTCACCACCACCACCAGTGTCGGGCTCACCGACCACCGCCAGTGTCGGGCTCCACCCTGCACACACCAGTGTCAAGCTCCGCCCTGCACACACCAGTGTCAAGCTCCGCCCAGCACTCACCAGTGTCAGGCTCCACCCAGCACATACCAGTGCAAGGCTTTGCCCAGCACACACCAGTGTCAGGCTCCCATGGGATATTATCACAATGCTGTTTTCTTCATGGGTCATCCCCGCCTGACCCATGGAGCCTAGGCACCAAATGAGGTCTTCCAGATTGCCAGTCCCAATGGACTCTCAGATGATTCTGTTACACATTGTGTTGCAATAAATGTATCGTATCATGCATGGCCCGATTGAACGACCTACAAAGGAGGCAGCTCTCCAACAACATTGTTAATACGGCATTCCCCTTTTCAAAAGGCACTTACTTCTCTCCTCTCTCTGTCGTGAGGTGGCCTACCTTTGTAAAGCCATGTCACACCAGACTGGACAAGTTAACAGTACATGCAGAGTCAAAGTCAGGGCATGTAGTGCTGACTGTAGTTCTGGGAAGTTTACATCAAGTTCAGAGTGGTAACGGACGCTGTCCTAGTCATGACTGAAGTGACAAATTAAGTTTTGCAAAGAAACCGGAGATAGAATCAAGCAGGCCATTACTGGTCACGTAACGCAACGAACATCGGTTGATGGACTTTCAGTACAATAGCAGGTCTTGCTCATAGGCTGGTAAAAAAAAGTTTCAATACACAAGTCATTTCATGCTCACAAAATTAAAATTGCCATAGAAGTGGAGAGGATCAATATGATCATAATGAAGACAATCAAACGACATCTCAAAACAAAATGCCAAATATGTGCAGAAAGCCGACATAGCCGAAAAGCTCAGGAAAACTGCAGTAAACTCATATTTATTGGGTGTATAATGTATTTCTGCTGATTGCAAAGTCAATCTCAATGTTTCTATAGTTAGACAAGATTGGAGAAGACATTTAATCTATAAAACTGCCTTTACTTTACTTAGAAACTGTACAAGCAGTCAAGTAACACATGTATAATGAATGGCGATTTATCGCTCGGGCCCTAATTTTGACCCTTAGAATTATCTGGAAATGTAATAGGACATGTCTCCATTATGCAGTGCAGTACACAGGTTTGTTCACAAGCAATCTGATAAAACCAACAGTATTGATACGCCTAAACTCTTTTTCCAATTCTGATTTAACACCAACTATATAAAGGAGTTATGTGTTTGTAGAGGTATGTTGTGTGTTCCAAAATTCCATTCAAGGCCTCAGTCAGGCTCCAGTCAGGTTACACGTGTCCTGCGACCGTGTGCAGGCTAAGGCCCATTATTGGTTAGACACTTTGAGATCATTTTTCTTATCTTGTGCCTTGATTGAAAACGACTGACTGACCCAAAACCTGCTCTCATATTACCATGATGAAAGGGTTCAAAATGATGATTCTCGCCCATAATTTCTTTGAATTCACACATTTCTGGTTACATTTTGTTGTTCACAAGGAACTCATATAAGATAGTATTAATGTATACTCCTGCAATGATTGTTCTAATCACTATTGCAATCGGGATGTAAGGCTGTGCGATTACACAGCCGCATATCATGTTTCAAGTGGCAGTTTAATTTGAACAAATGTGCGTGTGAAGTCCGATGATGTCACGCCCACGCCAGAGTCAAAGTCAAAGGTCATGTCAAGGGCATGTCAACTTAGGGTTTTGTATTATTTCTCATGCTTGTTTATGGCTCTATGTTTCGTTCACAACACTCATCTTCAGCTTGCCAGCAATCAAAGACAGCTGGTTGAAAAAGAGAACTCGCCAATCGACTCTGTGATTTGTTGTGTTGTATTGCAAATGCGTCCGAACCACACCTTACTGTTTAGAGTTGAGAAATATACATACGAACTATTGTTATTCTCTGCATTTTCCTTAATCAAGCAAGGAGAGTCATGAGCCCACTCATTTGTTATTATGTTGTAATTACATTCACATTTTTCTCAAATTGTGTAGCAATATTCATTTCACCACCAATTTTGATCACAATTGTTATTTAATGTTACACATCATAGAAGTTATGAGACAATGTAGAATCATCCAGCATGGAGGAGCATAACCAGCTAACTAGCCAAAGCTAACTTGCTACCTGTGCTGCAGGCTGATGTGTTTTGGTCAAAGTCAAATCCATCCGTCACTGCCCTTGCTCCTCCCAAATCTACTTTCTTAAGCAAATCACTTTGCAAACAAAAACAAAACAAGGTGGCAACTTCCAATAAGCCAAATGCTACTCTGCCAAACACTTTGAAGGTGACCCACACACATTTCACTTCCTGATGGGAACCTTTGAAGTACAGTGACCTTTGACATAGACTAAACTTAATAAATGTACAAAAAATATTATGCTATTTCGCTAATGTTTTTCAAAATCAGCCATAGTGAAATATTGAAATCATTTTTTTGGGTAACAAACAAGTGATTTGACTTAGCCAACACGCACAAGGTGACTCATACCAACATCATGTTTTGCATATTAAAACAACATCAATTTATTTTGCCCCAAGGGCCATTTAGCCAGTTACCCTCAAACTTGTGAAGCAGTCGTTCCGCTCACCGCCTGATAGCAGCATCCAGCAGCTCGATTTTGGTGAGTTAACCCTTATACTGAAAAAACGTTCACCTCAGTTATAAATGTGCCATCCGATGATAATAATCTCAGACTGCTGAGATTAAATTGAATTTAAAGATAATACAATTTCATCTTCATAATGTTATTGAAGAGCTGCTTCAAAGTGTCAGCAGTCTGATTTGTTAGGACTTTTTCAATCGTCGTTGGTCTTAATTCAACATAACTCGCATTATAGGCAAAAAGGACAAGCTGTCTTTGTCAAAGAGACAGACATAAATATCCTTGTCAACAAAATCTACAGAGTGGTGGTTGTGGTGGGTTTTTCATGTGTTACTTGGTGATACTAGGCTAGATATGAGGCTACAGCCAACAATTTACTAACTTTGCTTAGCACTAACAGAGTTGACTGAAAGCAACTCTATTGCTCAGAAATTAAGTGTTAACATCTCAAGATATAATCCTCAGCAATAACTGTAACTGTCAATGTCAATGAAAATATTCCCTTTATTTTGAACAAGAGGTCAAATCTCTCTTATTGACGCATGATCAAATTTTTTACAATATGAAAAATACTATATATTCACAATACTGTACTGTACATGAACATTGCTTGAAGATTGCACATGGGTAAATTATTGCACATGGTTGACTATATTCACATTAAAAAGAAGAAAAAAATATTGCACCAGATGGCTGGTGTGATTACTGGGATATGGAGTTATTGCCTCTCATAACTCCCCCAGCAGCTGAATTTGAAAGGTTTTTAAAGGGAATCGGCTGTCATTTTAACCAATGTTTTAGCTTAAAGGTTCATTTTAAGTGTATTTACTTCCAAACGCTGGTGCACAACTTCTCACAGAGGGATGCAAGATATTTACATGCCTAAGCAAACCAACTGTTTTTTCATGTTTTTGTCTCGTTTCCAGTCAAATAAGATGAAATGGATTGGTACAAGACCTTGATACTCATCAGCTTTGGTAAGGCCAATGTACTGTGATTCATGTTTTTATGGTGTATTTTCAGCTTTGGAGGCCCAAAGCAAAAATGACTTCATTTTGAATGAAATGAATGAAAATGATTCATTACTTTGCATCATTTTGTGTTGATTAGAAGAAGAAATAAAACAGCACTGTATTAACAGCTATTAACACCCATTTGTATTATCATTCTGTGGTAGATTATTTGACTATAGTGGTAGAATCCTTTCCAATGATACCACTTTTATAATTGTAAATGTAGATAGTAAATAGCTCCTCTATCATCAATCCTCAGGACTGAGCTTCATCAACTGCTCAAACCTTCCCTTTCGTAAGTACTTCTACGTTTCCTCACCAAAGAACTGGGCAGATGCTCAACTTTACTGCAGAGAAAATCACAATGACCTGGCGTCCTTGGAAGGCATCGAAGATGTGACTGAACTCGAGACAATAGAGAACCTCGGAGCAGCCTGGATTGGACTGCATGATGACCTAGCATCATGGGTGGGAACTCTGGGCAACAACTCTAACTCTTGGAGATGGTCGACAACTGGTCAAACAGCCACAAGTCAATATCACAACTGGATGAATGCTGAACCAAACTTCTTAAATGCAAACGAAATATGTGTGGTAATGGATGATAATGGACAATGGAAAGATCTCAAATGTGGACTCTTGAAATCATTTCTCTGCTATACAGGTGAGAGGGGGTTTGGCTTTTCTTCAATAGCTCTACCTGTCAGGGTCAGACTTAATTTGTACATTTGTGCATCCTATACTGTATTATAAATCTATTGCACTTTCCAGGTATATCTAGATTTTCTGGGAACTATTTTTTCAAAATACATAGGTTATTCACATGCAAATACATCTGTAATCCCCAAAAAACAAACGTGGGATGAAAACATTAACAACCAGAAATGTAAAAAGTGATTATTTACTGTTTTCAATGTTGAGGCACATGGACTCAAAATAAGATCTTTAAGAACTACCACCTTTACAAGCTGAAAAAAAAATTAAGATGTTATTTTATGAGTTTATCAGTTCAATCCCACTTTTAAGGTAAATTGATCTATGAATCTACATAAGTCAAATTTCTCTGAATTCAGACTGATAAAGCCTGATGAAAAATTATGGGCAGAAAAATAAGTTTGTTGCAGCGCAAACATTTTCTAGAGACATTTCAGCAAATAAGAGCCCATGAAATTCATAAAATGTGTGGGAACCTATTCAACAATAACAAATCATCATTTTAGATTTAGTTTTTAGTAATTTTGTGTTGCATAAGGTCATGAACAAAGTGCTTTGAGTATCTTACAGATAGAAAAAGTGCTACATAAACACAACACATTTTTAACCCATATCTAAAACACAAATTACCGCTAAATTCTTAATTGGGATACAACAACGAGATATTTATTACACAAAAGAGGAAGAGTGGAAGATGCTCAACAAACACGTAGTGGAAACTCTAAAAAAAAGAGGCATGAAACTTGCATATGGCATATAGGTCATATGAATTACAAGAAATTATGCAGATTAGGCTGCAAAATTGGCAACAAATGTTAAAAAATGTGGAGGCAGAGAATATTTATACACAAGTAAGTGCACAGAACTGTGTTGGATTGCAGAAAAATGCAGAGGCAGTAGCTTTAGAAGATAAACGGAAATGGACTAAGTACTTAACAGTGTGGGACCCGATAATATTAATGTTGTGATACACCAAAGGCAGTAAATTCATTCATCATGACTGTCTACTGCAGATATCGGCCAAAACCAGAAAAACTATGTGTTCATCTCAACCACGAAAATATGGAGTGATGCCCAAACCTACTGCAGACAACACTACACTGACTTGGCCATCATCACCAACTCTGAAGAAAACACCAGGGCCCAATCTGTGATACCAGCCTCTACTGTCTCTTGGATTGGTCTGTACAGAGTTCCATGGAGGTGGTCCGACAAGAGTTCAAGTACCTTCACAAACTGGATGTCAGGTCAACCTGATAATGACAGTCGGATACAACACTGCGTGTATATAAATACACGTAAAATGTTTGACCGACAGTGTAATGACCAGAAAGCTTTCATCTGCACTGAAGGTGACTGCTCACTCCAACACAAACACTCTTTTGGGTTTTAACAAGCAACATTTATGTCACTCCAAAAAATATCTGTTATTACACAATTCAAAGTTGAATCACAAGCAAAAAATGTGCACGTTTAGGAACTTGCAGTCTTGCAGGACAAGTTCAAGTGTGATGGCATTGGCACCTTTGTTCATCCAGTGACAGCAACATTTTGGATTTGGCCACAGCTTTTTTTTTTTTATCAAAGACCTGTGTGCTCTCAGACCAGATTCTTTATCATTTCAGTTTCAGGTGCTTTAACACAAGCTTGCCAGAGAAAGCCCAATTTGCTTGACATCTACAAGGACAGATTTCAGTTAGACTTACAGCAAAACAACAAGTACACCCAAAAAATATGTAGCTTAGTGTCAATGGATTTTTTTCATATTGTCTCTGGCACAAACATGGCCTGTTTTTGTGCTTATCCAGTTACGAAATCCAAAAACAGGATGAAGCTGATGATGAAGACGACTACTAACTTGACTGATCCTGCTGTTAATGAACAGATTCTCCTAAAGGTACAATCTCTTCCTTCTGTTTCTTTGAATATGTAAAATTCATTTTACAAGACAAACAGATTTATATTCAACTGTGTGAGTTCCTATCAACCTAACCAACAGAAAATGGCTCTTTTCTTTCTTCATTCCTTTGACTCCTCAGATAGGTGCGGTGTTTAAAAGTCAGGGATGGACTGACCTCAAGCTGCCATGGACGACTCAGCCCAGAAAACCTCCGGAGACAAATAAAGTTAATGGCTGTTTTTACAAGCGTTAAGATGGTCATTTTTAAAAATGACTGAAAAAGCTTATGAGTAGGGATACAAATGCATTCAATATACAAATATCATCAAACTCATCTTGTCAAAATTCAATATATAGATAGTGTTCAGGTCTTATTTTAAGAGAATGGCTATTTCTCGTATGACTTTTTAGACAGTCTTTGTGTCGTTTAATTGTTTGCATCCTTCAGTTCTAATAGAGCATTCATGAGGCAGTCATTATATATTCCCATTTCATGATATAGCATCATAATCAATTTTAGGCCATATTACCAGGCAGGATAGCAAAGATCACATAGAAGGTAGTAAACCGTGTCTGAGAATTCTAGTACTACATGCTATTTTGTCCATATAAACATATTTTAATAAAGATATGCGCAAATACAACTGTGTGGCTTGCTCGTTCTTTTTTTTTGTTGGCTATTACGTTTCTCAAACTTTGTTGAATAAAGAGCCATACGATAGTGCTGTTGAAGAAGTGAGCCCCAAGGACTCACAGGAGTGGAGTGATTATTTTTTGACCGCCTGCCACCGGCCATTGCAAAGGTAAAACGGCACACTCCCATGTGACTTGCATTGGGTCCCGCTGCTACCCATGTGATCCCAATCCCAGTGCAGGGCTCTTGTTGGAAAACTCACAATATGAGGTACACAAGAGGTGGTTATGTTTTCACGGGAAAAAAGCACAAAAAGCATTGTGCTGTCTAAGCAGTGTGACAAGGAGTTATGACAATAGACATAGTTACGCAATGCTATTTGGCTCACAAAATCAGGGTTTCTGCAGGTATCAGCAAATCTAATGCCTTTTAATGCCCTTTATAATAATATCACTTAAAACAAATGTAATGCCCATGTGCAACTGCAGATAGTTTATATATCTTATACCGTCGACAGACTTTAACCAAGTTCTGAATAAAATAAACACTTCTGTTTTCCCACGTGTTAATATTCCTACTTTGTGCACCGGCTGTAAACAATAGTCAATTAAAGGGTTCCGCCTGTCAATCATCACACTATACTTCCAATCAAGATTATTAAATGTCTATAATCAAAATAAATCATGAATAACAATGTTCCATCAAGTGTATTTAATATTTGTATGCCTCTGGGCATCAAATGTAATCCTTTTTAATGCCATTTAAGGCCTTAGGGGGTAAGGCAGGAGGGTCAAGGGGGGTGGAGAGAATAGAGGAGAGCTGCCAGAGCTTGGCAGGCAGACATACGATGCAAAATGTGTGCGTCATTATCTAAAAGTGTAAACTTCCACTTTGCTTGTCACTTAAAATTCATGGCTTAATTACGTTTAATTTAAGTGATTGAGAATGTCTATGCCTATGTTTGTGTTTGTTTTCCTTCTTCTCAATAGCCAGTGGTTGACAGTATTGTGTGACATGACAGCATCTGGACACTGGAGGCACAGGTATCCTAAATCACAGGACACATTATCCTGTTGGTAGGGCCCGTTGGTGCATTGGTGATCTTTGAAGGACAAGCACATCATAGAGAAGCCTGGGGTTGCCAATGTAAACATCCAGGAATATTGCTCTGGCATCACAAATACCATGCAGAAATACCTTTGAAAAGTTTCATGTTTATATAACAAAGTTTTTGTGGTTCTGAAAGAGGAAGGATTCTCACATGGCACCGACTGAAGGCAGCAGCTACATTGTGGAATGCCTTGTGGCCCGCAAGTTGTGTGAAGTCAGCCCTCAACTCTGCACTCATCCAGTTTAGGGAAATGAATGACTGAGGATGATCTTCATTATGTCCCAGAATACTGCCAACAGCATCCACTGGCATTGCAAAAATGTCACAGTTCACTCTGTCTGAGGCCATACAGGTTAGCCAATATATGGTGATCAGCACCTCATTGTCAAGGTTCCAAAATGTGGGTGTTTGGAAAGAGCAACATCTTGGAAGGCCCATCAATACTCCTCCACAACAGTCCAAAGGCTCGTCTCAGAACAGCTCCAGAAAAATGCAGGGTGATAACTGCGAAATGCTTACTGGCCCTGGCACACCTTGTCAAAGGATGTTGGCCCTGTAAAAAAGGGATACCAGAAAAATAATTTGAGCGATTTGGACATTATATAATTTTTCTCTATTGATTACATGTTTGTTTTTTTTACATTTATGGCTATTGATGAAATTATACCATTTAAAGGGATAGTTCACAGAAAAATGAAAATGCAGTCAACATGTAAAGCTGTTTTGAAAATATTCCACACACTTGTTTTTAGCTTTCTTTTACTGTCTATATTCTACATGCACTCTCACAGCACCGTGAGACCATGCAGATATGTGAGGATACATCTACTTTTATCAAAACAACATCCATATTTTCAGAAGCATTTACGGGGAAAAAAGTTACAGAGTTAAAAAAGCTCAGTTTAAAATTACAGGTTTTTTTTGCCCTTAAAAAAATTCTGCCTGTCCCACTTACACTTGCATCCCGATCATAAAAATCACAGTCACAGGAGTGAAGCAAAGCTCTGCTCAGCCAGCAAAGCTTTCCTCTCCAGCAGGGCCACGGCTCGACGGAGCACCCTTTGTTGCTACGAGCAATCGGAACCTCAGAGGCTGCTTACATTTAACCCTTCTGAACGTTAACACAGAGATAATTCACAGGTATACTGGAGCAACATTTTCTTTGGTTGGCTACAGCCCGAATAAATATGGGCTAGCCAACTAACGTAGACATTGTTGCTACAGTAGCTGGTCGTTTAGGAAGATATAAACCCACCTGGCCCCAAAACAGAAACTAAATCAAACTTACCCAAGCAGAAGAAATGGTGCAGCCTTGGCATCATCTTAGAAGCTCGTCTAATCCCTCAGTTTTCACCCTCTCTTGAGGGTAAACCAGGTGTTTACCATCATGCCATTGTTGGAGGAGTACACAACGCAACATGCAAGGTCCAACACACACCCACCAGTGGGAGTAGTACAATATGGATATCGGGCTGCACGATATTAGAAAAACGGACGTTGCGATTTTCTTTTTTTTTTGTGAAAATTATAACCAGATGACTTGAGAATTAGTTTGATTCACTCATCGTCGGCTTGGTGTGCGATTTGTGTGTGTGTGAGTGTGTGAGTGTGTGTGTGCGTTTGTGTGTGTGTGTGTGTGTGTGCATGCGTGCATGTGTTGCCGCGCACTGCACAGCGGCTGTGACGGGTCCGATCCTTGGCACATAAGCCTCGATGAAGCTCTTGTATTAAAAACATCCGATGATGTTTGGACTTAAATGGAACTCCATCAATCCCCTCATTGATCAGTGTGTGTGACTGCTCGGATGTTACATTTGTGCTATCGGAGCTTCCTACAGTTTAGTGAGTTTCAGTTTGCTTTAAACTCAACATCAAGAGTTCATCCTGTTCATCCTTGATCAAAAAATTATAAGAAAAAATACACCAGTGGAGTGATGGGTAGGCAATGTTATCAGCAGTGATATGGCAGCATGTGCAAGCAGATGGGACAAGGCACTGCTGCCCTCATATGGTGAAAAGGATGAACTACAGTCACAATTAAGCCTAAATGTCACAAAAACTCATTTACTAACAGTAAAGCAATGAGTGAACTCCGAATGTGCATAAGTCAAAAAAACAAACAACATATTGCGAGCAATTTCTGAATGTTATCATGTGTGGAAGAGGTGATTGTTTGCATCTGCACGGATGATCCAGTCAGAGGATAGTGATCATAGTTTTCCTCAAATTAATTACCACTAAATGTATGTTTGTATGCAGTTTAAGCAGAGGTGGTCAGGACACAAGTAATCAACCTTAAACTACTGTTATATATATATATATACGTACAGTGGAGTGTGTGTGTATGCATGTATTTGTAGGGGTGTCCCGATCCGACAATGACATCGGATATCGGTCTGACATCAGCAAAAAATATATTATATCGGCCTGCATCTAAAATCTCCTAAAAAAGGTATTGAGATTATTTTTCAGGGTCTTCAGCTGTTTTTTATTTTATTCAATTCTAGAATATCCTTATGTTTAAGGTTCAAATGTATGTAAGCCATTGGTTAATACTAAATGGGTCCGTTTTCTCATAGCTACTGTTAGTTACAGTTGGTAACTTTGTTCTCTGTTTGAGAAATATCCCTTGATCAAGCCTTTTCTAACATAACATATAACAAAATAAGTCGTAAAAGTATGTACTGTTTGTGCTGAATCAGATCGGTATCAGCCAATAATCAAGGCTGTTATATCGGTGTCGTATCGAAAGTGAAAAAGTTGTGGAGGAACACACCTATGCGCTTGTGGGCAGATTCAGTGTTTGACAATAACAAAATCAGCATTGCCACATTATACTATAGTGGAGTGTCTTACCCGGCTGGAGCGTGATTCTCCATGCCCACCAGCTGGTGGTCTTGCAAAAGCTTCCTCATATCCATTTCCAGTTTAATCAGTACTTTCCACTTCCACCTCGAGACTTGCGACAAAGTGATGATTGATGATGATGATTCCTCCTGTTGACAGACAATGCAGGAACATGAATGAGATCTGTTCAGCTTGAGTAATGAAATGCCATCATGTCAACAGTTCAACCCAGGACAGCACAGGAGATTGTATTTCATTAGGGGATATTTTTGGCCAATAAATCTGAAAGAGTCAGCAAATGCAACTAATTGAAAGGGCACTAAGACCAGACGATCCTTAATTAGTCCCACCATAGGGACATTTGAGGACTTAAGGCACAAAGGTTTTCCAAAATTCCACCAAACTACACAGCCAGCAGGTTTGTGAGGCGAACATTAACAATGAATACACAACCACATGTCACATGATTAAACTCCAGTAATCATAATGCTTTTAACTGAGAAGCAACTGTAAAGACTTGCAAAAGTGTTGTTATGATTGTTGTATTGATGATTAAAAATTGTGCTGAGTCAATTTGACAGTAATAAAAACTTACCGGAAGTATAATGGCGCCAAATTAAGGGAGCGGAGGAAACAGAGGCTACCAATGGTGGAGCTGAGTTGGAAGACAAAATCGTCAGCACTTGATTTTGGTTTTTAAAAACACATCTATAGTAACTCAAACATCGCAACAACAACACAAATATATAACACTTTTGTCCGAATATGAGCCAGCCGACGTCTGCCTCACCGTGTCACATTAGCGAGGCACCGCAGCTCACAAAACAAAATGGCGGGCTGGAGGTCCGGGAGGTCCTGGAAGGTCCTGGAGGCCGTGGGAGGTCCTGGAGGTCCGCCTTTGGGCGAAACTCACATCCAAACGTGTGTAGATCAACAAACACGTCGTCATGGAATGTCGTATTGCTCATTGTAGGGTGTTGACGCACAGTAGAGGACAGCGCTGCGGACACGTGACGTCGCTGCTGTTGACTGAGCTTATGGCCGCCATGTTGGAGGGGTGCAGTTGCCAGTGCGTACATCCAAATACATACATAAATCAAAGATGTCGTCTTCTTCTTCTTCTTTAATATCCAGTACCGACGGGACGCTTTTATTTTCTTTCATTTAATTTGATCTTATTCTATTAAATATTCTTTTTTAATTGTTCTCTATTTTACTAGATATTGTAAAGCACTTTGGTTCACCAAAAGGGTTGGTGTAAAGGGCTGTATAAATACAGAACATTTACATTCTTCTTCTCCTCTTGATGAACTACAAACCACTGACTTTTCACAAGGGCAATTCAACAATAATTTCAACGTTGATTCCTTTACGTGTTAGCTACATATTAAGCCTTGGAAAAATTACCAAAATGCTCCCCAATACTGTAAATCCAAGTTTTTGTTTATTTTAATTCACTAGATAGCAGCACCTGAGTTTGTTATATAAAACAGATCCATCTAAATAGACTCAGGAGCTGGTAATCGGATTTTGATTAAAATATTGAATAATGAATATTAAGTATTGTTGTTTAAAATGTCAAAATCTTTGACATCACTGATACAGTCAGCACACAAAAAAGACAAAGGAGAGACCTCTTTATTGAATTTATTAAGTTGTATTCAGACACTCAAAACTGTTCAGCCCATCACTAGTAATGCTGTTTTACATCATTAAAATTCATTGAGCTGTATAAGAGAGACCACCAGTTAGGTTAATTATGCTACCTGCTTATAGCTGTAGGTTAGCGAGTCCAATGAAGTCCATCATATAAAATCGAAGGGCAGTCATTAATTAAAACAAGATCAACACTGTGCAATGCAATAAAAGTTCCTTTCAAACATGACCATGGACATTTCTGAGATAAAGTAACGAGACACCAGAGAGGGATTTTGTTAATAACACTACATATACCTAAAAAGACCACCACTGCTCAACATTTGACCAGTTTGTGACAAGGTCTAGAATGAATAAAAACTTGAACAAAAAGCAGACCCATACTGAACTGTACAATTGTTCGGAATCTCTAGATTAATTTCTCGTTGAGCTCGCAAGCTCTGCAAGCTGAACTAAAGGAGGAAGAAGACAACATTGCACCCTAGAACAACATTAGAGTATATTTTCCACAGATTTGTGACAATGTGCAGTAGTCCAATTTTTCTGTTTGTGTGCTGTATGAACTCTAGTCTAGACGTGATCTCACTGGATCCAGATCACCCATATGGAGGAAGGTCGACTACTGGCCGGATCTGAAGCAGAGCAGGTTTACAAAGACAGGAGTTCCACATACAACCAGTCGTATGTTCACGTCTTTGAAAAGAATATTCGCAAAGAGGGACGTTCAACAGTCTCTGACAGGTTTCTTTTCCATGTGAAGCCATGTGGGTGTCAGAACCGACCACAGGAGCCGCGTATGGAAGGACAGGATGATGCTGAGGACATTCAATCAAATGCAAAGCCGAATTGGAGGGTCCTGTCCTGCTGTCAGCCTGGGGTCCGTTCCTGGTGTTTCTGTGCTGCAGAAGTCCCACACCATAGCAACTGTTGTACAATGTATCCAGCCAAACCTACAGACAATGAGTCCTTTTTTTTTTCTTAAAAAAAGAATAATAATACAGTGGTTGTACAGAATAGGTAACATTTTTTCTCCCCCTCCACCCCCCACCCCCTCCCCACTCTCAAAACACGTGTTTTATATTTTCTGACCTTTTCAAAAACATTACAATAATAAACTCATTTCCACTGGGAGGCTTGACTAAAGATGGCAATGACTCCTTGAGTAACAGACGAAGAAGGTGGTGGTGGTGGTGGTGGTGGTGGTTTGGGGGGGATGGGGGGGGGGGGGGTCTGGGGAGGTTCTTGTTTTCGCCCGCCACAGTCCGAGAAGTCGGAGTGCCTCGGGATGGCATCAATTTGGTTTTCACCTGATTGTGAGCACAAACTCACCTGCACACAGTGTATTACATCATCCAGTCGACCCTGTGACATCACAAACACGGCGACGTCTTGCCGCCACATCACATCCTCACACACGGCACAATCATTCGCTCGCAGGTTATTCTTTTTTTTGTTTTTTTTTTCTTTTCA
>CAESWR010002541.1:37235-47745 GCA_903171835.1 Mullus surmuletus | reverse complement strand
GGGGGGGGGGGGGGGCTGAAAAATGATGCGAACCCACCACGGCTCCCCAAAGTGCATCAGGGCCCCACCGACACCGAGGATCGGAGGCCCCACCTGTCACAGCGATGCCGTAATTGCATTGTGGGCTCTCTGCTCGGCTCACGCGCCGCTCTTCCCCATCCGCCGCCGTTCAGCTGTGCAGACAATGCTCGTCTTAATGAAGCCGTCTGACGAGGTGGCAATTACAGACTTCTGTCACTGTCACCGGGGGCAACCCGGGGAGGGAGGAGGGGTGGATGGCGGGGGTTGCGGAGGATATCTCACCCCCGAGGGCTCCTCCACACCCGCTGCGTTGCGCTGGATGGCAGGGTGGCTAAGCTGCTGTCAAAGGCAAGTCGAGAGTGCGCGCTGGATTAGAGGTTTACTGTGTGAGTGATTGTTGGAAATGCAGCGATGCATTGCAGAGTTGCACTGCAGATGATTGATGAGCGACCCTGTGACACTTACAAATGGAACAGTGCCTCCATGTGCAGTAAAGGAAATCACCTGACTGCTTTGAGCTTCTTCTCTCTCTTTTTTTTTTTTTTCTCACCCTGCAAGTTAGCTGCAGAACAGAGTCAACGCTCATATATTTAAAAAGAAATAAACATTTTGAAAGTGGAAATAGCCACTGATTTTTACATCTACACCGTGGGCACAGATAGTATAAGTACACGTGACAGCAGCTAAAAATTGCACTCACAATGGACGTAGGTGTAATTGAACAAATGTAAATAGACACTTAAAGATCTGTAAGATAAGTGTTGATTTGCACCGTGCTGCTGCTGCTGCTGCTGTTTTAATGTTAACTTGCATGGAATACTTTTGTCTTGAGGTTACTTTTCTGAGAAACTCCCAAGTTTTCACCTGTGAAATCAGTGCATGTCTTGTATGTATTTTTTGTTTGCAGCCATGGTTCTGCTGGGTATAAATGCGCTGATTAAAACAAATTAATTGATCCCAAAAATGCATTTCAGGGTCACAGATTAATCAATAAGTGCCATATTTCAACACACATTTATACGTCAATTTGGTCAAAGCTTCACAACTAACCTCCTCCAACCATCCGTGTATAACAACACAAATTGATTAATAATATTAACCCTTAAGAGCTCCTTAAAAAAAACCTTTCTCTATCGTCCCTCAGGACAAAAAAGGACCCTTTTCTAAAAACTGCAAAAAATAAATAACATTCATATTTTTTTCCAATTAAATGACTCAATCTTTTAACCAACTTCATCCTGAAATGTATATCAAATATTAATTATTTGGGGGGATTTTACCACTCTAAATGCCCGTTTGTTTATGTAACTCACTCTTAATGGGGGAAAAACACAAAAATTCTAATAATTTCCATATAATGCAATTCAAGGAGGATTTTTTAAAATTATTATTCATTTATTTATTTATTTATTTTTTAAAAGATCGACAAGCTCACCTGTTTCGGTTTTTTCACGCGCAGTCCCACTTCCGGGATGCAGCCAATGGCGTCATCCCGCCCGATGATGACACAGCAACAAGATGGCGGCGCTCCCTCCCGCTCGCCGCCGCCGCCGCCGGAGCCGCCTCGCGGTGAGTCGAACGGCCTCCGAACCTCCGCGCGTCTTTACCGGGAACTTCACAGACACTTTAACGAGTCGCCCAAATGCCGAATCGTCACTTCCGGTACACACGCCGCTAACTTCCGTCGGCAACTCTGCTCGGAGAGATCTTCTATTAGCTGGTGTGAGTGGGAGGAGTTACTCGGGTTGGGAAGGAAAATGAAACTTAGTGGCGCTAATGGCCACAGATGTTCACTTTGGGGGAAGACGTCTCACTAGGGGGAATATTTGCGAGCTAGCTGAGTGAAAGTGAGCTGAATCGTGTTCGCATGTTTTTTTTTTTTTAGAGAACAATGGTGGACTTTAAAGTAGGTCGATTGTTATTATTATTATTAAAATGTCTTGTATCCCAGTCTAGGAAGTGTGTGTATTAACTTGCAGATGTTAAAGGGATAGTTCAAATTTTTTTGACAACACTGATGGTGAGGAGGTCATACAACTTCATGTCAAAAATCTGAACTATCCCTTTAATGTGATTGTAAGGTGCTAAATGACGTATGATTGGAACAACCAGGTGAACGGCTGAGCTGAAAAACCGAGGATCGATCACTTGTGTATGCATTTGAGTTTGCGTTTACGTTAGGGCTGCACAATATTGTGAAAAAATGACTTTTTACCCGGCGATATGTATTGCGATATGAGGGGGCGTGGTCTGCTTCGGCAAACTGATTAAGAGCGATTTTGATTGGTGGATCGCTGCGTGTGCAGTGTTTGCTGGGTAGCCTTGAAATTAGATGACAACATGTTGAGTTAATTTGCCTCCTACATCGCTGGACCTGCAATGTGACTATTGCGTTTGCTTACCCATGTAGCGCATTCTTCAAATCGGTCTCAAATTTGCGGCCGTGAGGTTATAAATAAGCTCTAAATGACAGAAAGCCCTAGATGCATTACCTGTCATGAGCATGGCTTAAATTTCCCCTAGTCAGGCAGAGACTCCAGTCCTCGAGTAAGGTAAGTAAGACTAAATGGGAACACCTGGGTTAAGCCTCATTAGGTTAAGTATGAGCACATGCTGTTGGTTTAATGGCGCTCATAAAAACACGGGATGGAATAGAAAACACCATTACTGGGTTGGTACCTGCAGACAAAGCAACAGCAGAAGCAAAAAGAATTTGCCGGAAAAACTTGCCTCGGTGTGACTGACGAGTGCGGCTACCAAAATAAATGAAGTCAAAACGAGCAGTGATAAAGTGAGAAGAGAAGGGTCTGTAATAATTCAGTATAATCCAGAATCTGGGCCAAAGTTTACGACCATAAGAGTTGATTGGTCCATGTAATTAAGTTATTTTTTTTTTCCGATAAGAGGAATCTGAGTGGAGATTCTGTCACCACCGCTCAGCACAGATGAATAAACGATGAACATACAGGAGAGTTGGTCATAGAACCTCATGAGCATGAAATGAAATATCTGCGGGTAGAACGTGGTGTGCAAATGACCGCTCTACAGGTGGAATTGGATGGGAAGTTGGAAGAGAGCGCTTTGATCCAGAAACGATGCGGTAATGAGACAATTGTGATTACCAACCGTGGTGAACAATGTGATCGGTGAAAAAAAAACAATGTTTTGTCATTTGGATATTCATGAGGGTGAGTATTGTAATCACCACGAGCGACATGTTAAACCAGCCTTAGATTAGTCACTCATTTAAATTATCTGCTGCATTTTAATTTTGTGCAGAACAAACATTACCACAGCAAAAATAACAACATGCATTCCACACTGTTGTCAAGATGAGGCGCTGCTGTGTGAGAGCATCTGCATGTGTGTGTGTTTGTGTGTCCTTATTGGTTGTGTCTCTGACCCAAAGGAGGGTCAACATAGCAGAACTACAGTGACTTCCTCAGTGGCTACATTTACATGCAGTCAAATAACCCTTTTCTAAGTGGAATATCAGCAATAACCTGGTTGTGCGCCACCATGTAAACACCAATAACCCATTTCTATAACCGGAATATTCTCAAAACCCCTCATATTCCCCCTGGTTCCTCCTTCTCTGAGGTGAATATGTGGTGATGTCTCCTCCTATCAGGATCTCCTCATCAAAAGGAAGATGAATTAGTGTTGCGTTCATGTTCTATCAGCAAGGAATCTTGGTCTTTGGAGTCCAGGAACTACTTGTAAACATGGCCAAAGGCGAGAGCGACACCACGCCACACTTTTGGAGTGAGGAGGAAACCAAAGACACAAACATCCTGGCATTTGGAGACGCTAGAAAGTAGCGGGATAGACAGATCCACAAAAAGGGGAGCGCAAAGTTACGCCAAGCAGGGTTTGTAGCAGACCTTCTCCGCGAGTGGCCGCTTTGATCGCCATATCACCATTGATTACAATCACCATGGATACGAGAATAACCCTGTTTTCTCACACATGGAAATGCCTTATTCACAATGTTTCACTAACCGGAATATGGACCTTAACCCCAATATTGACTGACTGGAAACGTAGTCAGTGTTTCGTTAAAGGTTCAGACCTCATGAAGCTCCCACACTATAATGAGCAACAACAGTTTGGGTTATGAACGCCACTTGGTGTGTCTACACACAAGTGAGGATTACGACCTTTCCCCCAGCAGCACATAGTTGCGGGAAGGTGACCTTCCGGTTCCACGAGGTGTCACTCTGGCACTCGGCCAGAGACTTGTGATTGTCCCGCCCACACCTTCCAAACCCTCTCCACCAGCCTCTGTGTCTTCTCCGTGCTGACGGTCTGCGACGCGGCGGCTCCGCGTGGCTTCTCCGGCCTGAAGACAAAGGTTTTTGACTCACAATTGGGGCGAGTCCACAACAGCAGCAGCCTCAAGCCAGCACGAGTAACGGAAATTGAATAGTAGAATAATTATTATCAAGGAAAAAAGAGATCATATGAAATATCTTGAAACAAACTATATAAGAAAAAAAATCCCAAATGATACAAATATATGTTTTAACAATAAGGGAGTTTCTTCAAATTTATGTTCTCTCAGCGGAACAAGTAAACAAAATAATTTAATTAGGCTGCGGTTATGTAATTCCGCAGTTTGACATTATGATTGTGATGAGATTAATTGTGCAGCTCTCGTCTTCTTGGAGGTATATTGTACTCAGAAGCTCACACTTCCTATTTGAAAGATTCATTTAAGCGTCATTCGCCTCCAGAGTAAATCTAATTCTGCCTCTTTGAGTCGGTTTGGCCGCATGTAGGACGATTTCAGGAGGAAGTGGAAGTGGCTCGGAGCCCTGACAGGTATTTTAGTCAGGGCAGAGACGACACGAGACCCCGTGTTAACCCGGCGGCCCCCTGTAACCGCCAGCGTTTAACCCCCGGCGTGTTGGTGTCAGGTCTGACAGAGAGCGGTTGTCGCGGACGCACACACACACACACACGCACACGGGCAGTGTTTGACATGCATCTCAATGTGGCGGCGGCGGCGTAGCGAGACACCATATCTCCTGGAGAGTCTATTAGCTGTGCTTAATTAAACAAATGTGATTAGACTGATCCAAACTCACACAACTGAATCCCCAGTAAGGAGGCAGCCATGAGAGGCGGCTGCAGAGAGGAAGTCTAGTCACGCATGGCTTGGCTTTATTAATAGTGCCTATTACACAGTAACACACACACACCTCGCTGAGCTGCGGGGTTTTCGCGTGAGTTATGTGTGCCGGCAGCCGCACTTCAGGTCCACTTCTGAAGTTTGTCAATCACAGTTTAGTGCCGACTGTCAGGAGAAAATGAAGCTCCGAGTGTCATTATAAAAGGTGATAACTAATAACAGATTGATTACAGTTAATTTGGTGTGAGATGTGTGGGTGGAATTTAGCTACAGCTGTCACTCGTAACCAGGTGTAAAGCTACAGGGAAATTTTCGCTAACTTGTAAAAGATGAATCACTGACAGAGACGGAGGGAGAGATGAGAGGGAAGCCAAACTTAGCTGTGCTAATGTTTAGGGGATTTTAACTGTGAGTCATTTCAATTCACCATCATGTATAAATTGTCAAAAAATACAACTTGCCACTTAGGCCTACTTAGTTGAGGAAAGAAGTCGTAGAAACATGCAGATTCTCAGAAACTCAGTTAAAGTTTGAACTTTTTCTGCCTTCTGCGTCCTCCAAATTTAATTGTGCGCTCATTACTCAATCACGGGCAACCGAGACATCCAGGGCAGTGCTATTAAAAACAATGGCCTGTCTATGTCTGAGTGAGTGCAGGGCTTCTGATGAGCCTCTTCAGGTAATACGACGTTATTGGGTCGCTGCCAACCCAAACTAAGAGGGCCTTTAATAGTTTCTTTAAAAGGTCAGGTAGCAGTTCACCAAGTTTGGGCCATTTAAATGATCCATCCCAACTCCCCCTCCTTGGAGAACAGCCGAGCCCGGTTATCCTTTGTAGGGCTTTGAACGGACGCGGACGCCGCTGCCCGTGGACACGCACTGCCATTCGTGGGTTTGCGTCCGGGCTGATGTCATTGCCCACCATGTGACCGCACATCACGGGTATGTGTGTGTCCGATGTGAGGGGATTGACAACCCAAACATTGACGCAGGTTTAATGAGGGTTTTTTCCAGCAGAAAGGGTGGGCAGAAGGTCAAAGGCAAATGGCGGGTCAGGACATAAATAGGAAGGTGGGTCAACCAATGTAAGGACATGATTGCTTCGGGTCACAACACGCGATGACTTCTGATTCTCTGGCACAGGGGTGTCAAACTCAATCGGACAGGGCCAAAATTAAGAACCGACTCCAAATTGCGTGCCAACCAGGATGGATTTTTTTGGTTTTTGGGGTTTTTTTTTACACTGAGACAGCATTTATTTAAGTATGACAGTCTGTGCTTACCCCTTTAGTTTGTCCCAAGGCAGCCTTTTCTCTTTTCATATCTTTTTCTTGGCCGTATTGGGGGATTTAGCTGTGTTGGCAGGCTTAGCCGTGTTTAAGGGGTCAGCCCTGTTTAAGGGGTCAGCCCTGTTTAAGGGGTCAGCCCTGTTTAAGGGGTTCGCCGTGTTTGGGGGGTTAGCCGTGTTTGGGGAGTTAGCCGTGTTTACGGGGTTCGCCGTGTTTTGGGGGTTAGCCGTGTTTGGGGGGTCAGCCATGAAGGAACCTTTTTTCATCCTCAGACCATAAAAATGGAGAATTCGTCCAGCATATATTTGCTTTGTGCACGTCCCTACGACAGCGACATTCCATCACACTTCTCCCACCAATGATTAAATATGAGTCATATCCCATTTTCTTATAATCCGTGGTGTCTTTCTCCCCAGCCGCCCCACACTCGTGTTACTTTCAGTTGTGACGGTGATACTTTCAGTCACACTCAATGGTCGCAGAACCTCTTCTTCTTCCCGTTCATACTTCTGAGTGTGTCGATTTCTGCAGGACGCCAACGGTACGGCGACCGCGTGGAAGCCGAGGCGGGCTGGAGAACAGGCCTGTGGATGGGGGGTGGGAAGCTCAGACAAGCGGTGAGTAAATGGATGTGGGACTCGGGGGGGTTTGAAGGAAAGTCTGAGGGTTTTTACATGTTGCTTGAGGTTTTGAGGTTGACTGACAGACTAGCAAGTGGATACTAGCAACCTTTAAGTCAAGGAAATGATGGTAGACGGCAAGGTCGGAGTTTGATAGAGAACTGGCACAGACATTTAAATGCACTTCAACTGCTTTCACAAGACTGCTGGTAGAACCATAAAACCTTCCTTTTTCTTTTTTTTTTTAAATGCAGCTCATCATGAAACCGAAAGGCCAGGACCTTGAGGTCTTCATGCTAATGAAAAAAAAAAATCTACTTGTAGCTACTTTCTGAAATGAATTTCAGATGTCATTGTTAAGAAATCTGATACTTTTAAAGTTTGAGTTTGGTTGAATTGCCAAAAACGAAAAAACAGCTTTGGAATCTATGAGACCCTCGGCTGCAGTTTCTGTGCAAATGAAGATGGTGATGTGTCTTGTGGTGCGTTTACGCTGCATTGTTTTCATGAGAAACCACAATACTGTATCGCTCGTAATTATATAGGGCAGGTAGACATGATGTAACCATGGCAACGTATGTAGGCACCAGGGCACACCTGTGTCTCAGTGAAGGGAAGGGTGCATGTATGTGTTTGCTAGAAAGCATGTGTGTGTTGTCGACTGAAGTACTTTGCAAAACAGCGGCTGAGTTTTAAGCTTGGTTTGAGATGTCAAAACAGATGATTGAATTAGCTTTTCATCAGTGCCGGTGCAGGAGGCGTGCATTGACCTTGATGACCTTGATGACTATCTTGACCTGCTTGTCATTGATTTTCCTTGAAGACATTTCTCACCTGTGTCGTCCTGTTATACACAAATCACATCGACGCGCTGTTGTCGTGTTTCCTTTGGAGTAGCTGCTGTTTACCTTTTGTTTTTTGAGTCAGACTCAGCGCTAATATCAGTTTTCTTGACGCGGCACGTTAGGATTAGGATTCAAAAGTATTGTCATTAAACATGCAGAGTACAGTGTAAGTACAGAGTCATGAAAAGTACAGAGTAATGAAAAGTTGTCTGGCATCTGATTCAGAAGTGCGTTGTTATATGCAGAAAGTGTGTGATTTTATACAGTATCTATACATGTATGTACAGAAAAGGAACCATAGTTGTCATTTAACATTACGAGGTCAATGGTTCGAATGATAGTCAAATATACAGATATAGACTTTGTGAATAAATATATAGTTCTGTCAACCACTGTATAGGAAAATACACATATGTACACATATTATGAAGATAAGTATGAATATGTAGACTCAATGTACAGATATACTGTACATTAGGATTAAGATTAAAATGTATTGTCATTATGTACAATGACAAGTCGTTTGGCGTCCAATCCAGAAGTGCATTGTTATATACAGAAAGTGCGTGATTGTATACATGTGTGTAAAGGGAACCATGTATTTAATAGTCTGAATCCTACTGTCAAATATACAGATACAGGCATTGTGAATAAATATATATAGTTCTATCAACCACTGTGCAGATTTACACATTATATGGATAGGTATGAATATCGACCAATATACAGAGGTATGAATATGTAGACTAAATATACTACGCAGAAGTATATACACAGCATACAAATGTTCCACGATGGATTTCAAAGAGCGTTTCAGGTTAATTGGGTTTGGGGTTGGTATGCGTCTGACGACTGAGCCTTTGCGTCCAAAATTTGGACACCTAAATATCTGCACCTCCTTCGTCATCTCACAAGACATCAAAATTCTGAAAGGTCCTCCTCCCCGATGAGGCGAGACGCCAGCGGTCCAGGCGTGGGCGGTGGACAAGCGTGGCCCCTCAGCGTCAGATGCGGCCGGGAGTCTGTTTTTAGAGCTTAACTTTGAGGGAGCTCCTGTTCTGCTTGACCTGGACATCGGCGGAACAGAGAGGCTTGTGTCTTTTTTTTCTTTTTTTTTTTTTCTTCACGGGGCCGTATCTACGCGGAGCCATTCATCCCGGCCCGCAATGCCGCATACATCATGTCACCATTAAGAATTGGAATGCCTTTAAGCCTCTTATACACATTTAGCTGCCTTGACTTTTATTTTTTTTTGGACATGGCTGCAGCCACGGGGACCCGTAATTCTGCGTATATTCTCGGTAAAACCTGTCTAACCTAATTGTGTTCTTTATGTCTATTGCCGCAGAAGTAAAGACAGAACAGGTTATGTGGGGATAATAAATTACCGTTACTGGCCCAAATCAATGCACACTGTTGCAGCTGTTTAGATTTTGTTACGGAACCGGCAGTAACATTGCGTTCCGCTCAGGCACTCGGCGTTATTGGATAAGGATGACAAAAATGGAACAATTTGCAGATCAAAAACAGTGATGTGATTCAGTGCATCGCAGTGTTTAGTTTGGCGTGCGTGAATCAATGATGAGCAGTGTGGGGCAGCTGCAGCCCGGAGAGTACGGGACGTTTGAACCCCAAACTGGTCACCATGGCAACACAATGGGGGCGGGGGGGTGAAAGGTTACTTGTCATGACAAAGAAAGGCAATAAGTTTGTGCAGATGCTTTAAGCATCTACAGCTGGAGAGTCTGATGATGTAACTGATTTGATCATTGAATTTGAGGATTTACAACAAAAAGGCAGCGTTTGTGGCGAGCAAACATCACCTTTGTTGTGTCACAAAGGCAAACTACCTGTTTAAAAATATCGGCGGCGGCTCAGCGCTGCGCTGATAATAAGTTTTAGGAGTCACGAGGAGCTGAAAGGATGCTCGAGAATTGATGCGTTTCAGGTCAGGCGCTGCTGCTGCTGCTGCTGCTTTGATGTCTGCGTGCAGAGTGACGCCCGCAGCGGCGAGTTCCGCCTCTGTTGGCGGCGTGTGTTGTTCGACTGCATTGCACACACACACTTTCTGCGGCTTGCTAAAGGTCAGGCGGAGATTCGCGGAAAGTTTGTTTGGCTTTGGGAGGCTTTGATCAATCAGCCCGTGTATTGGTCGCACATCACTTGAAGCTGTGATCTCTGGGAGGGTCCTGTAGCAACGCGTGTGTGTGTGTGTGTAAGTGTGTGTCTGTGCTGCAGTGAAATACTACTGAGTCAACCCGTTGTCTTTGCGGTACGGACTCATGGTTTTTGCAAGATGTCGGAAATTTAAAAGGCCTGGGAGAGGCATTAGCAGCGTGCAGAGAGAGTGGACTTCCTGAGTGGGCGGCGTGAAGAAAGTGCTTCGGTCTTGGTTGTTTTCTCTGCACCTTCTATCGAATCCCACAGAACCTGAACAACACGGGCAGTGTTTACACAGTCAACAGCCGGGTAGAAGGGGTCCGTATCCCTCCAATACATGACGATACCTGATACATGAGGTACGATACGAGTCAGGAACGATATGTTTTAAATTGGGACGATTCGGTTCCATTCGATTCAGCAGGATTTCGATGCGGTTCA
>CAESWR010002540.1:189498-202059 GCA_903171835.1 Mullus surmuletus | reverse complement strand
CACTCCATGAAAACTATCATCCACTTTCCCGAAGTAATTACTCGAGCTGAATCTACTTGAACAGAACAGCTCGCATATTTATAGATTCCAGTATTTGTGCTATTCCTCCACTGTCATGGGATTGATTGTGTTCGATGTGCATATTATTTGCGCAAATGAAATCCTGTTCAATTCTTGGCAGTGCATCAAAGCGGAGTTGAGATTCCAATGATCAAATTCTCCAAACTGAGTACTGATGGGAAGTACATTGATCCCTTAATAGAGTTAATGCCTCACTGCTGGACCATGACCAACATTCAGCAAGCAGAGGGTCCTTTTTTTGATTGAAAATATTTATGAATGTTTTACAGGGGGGGACTTGTGGCTAAATGTATTGCCTATCTGAATACTAATAAGAACTGGAATAGGCTGGGGTGAACTATGAGCCTGATGGTTGGCTGATTGTGAGCCAACAGTGCAAACAAACAAGTAAATAACAATTTCAGGGATGGCGACCTGAGCTATTCTGATTAAATAACCTTTTACATTTGACTGAGGCTCATCATTTGTGGTTTTTCAATGATAAGATGAATTGTTTTACATTAACAGAAATCCATCCAGTGTTTGTGTAACTGAGTGATACTCTTAGGACACAATTGCTTGCTACAAACAAATGCTGTGGCTCCTAAAGACACAAGCATGTTTGCTTCCGCGTTAGTGAGTAAAGTTAGCCCAAACTTATTTTCATCTAAAGGGCTCCTCTGTCTCTCTGGATTTTTAAGGAGGACTAAAGCAAATGCAGAGATAACGTCTGTTGAATGACAGAGTAGATAAACATATCCACTGGTTGTGGTAGATTGAATTGACAAAATCAACAATGTAATATTGTTGTTGTGTACCACAGAAGACACTATTCAACCACAAACCTGATTTCTATATAGCAAATTTCTAAATCAAGCTGTAAAAAACGGGTTAAAGGATTAAACAAAATCTCTGTGTTGAAGATGACTCCTTCACAAAGGTATAAAATGGTTACAAAGGGAATATATGTGGAGATATGAGAAAAAATGTCATTTCAAATCTGAGCACACCAGATTTTCACAGCGTACCCACCATTGGCATTCACTGCCTTGGATTGTCTGATGAAGGCGAGCCAGCTACGACACCTCAAGCATGATGGAGGAACCACAACCTTCATGCAGTGATCCAAATGGTTGGAGGCTGCTCATTAATATAGATGGGGTTTTTATAGGAATGGCTGTTGGGCTAAATTATTCAGAGGGTTCACAGAGACATATGGGCCGGCCCTTTCAGTGGCACAGCTAACTGAACACGTAAATACCTGCTGTGGGGCAGGTGATGCAGAGGAACATGCAGGGAATCTGGTGCATATGTGAAGAGTAATGGCATGGAGCCTTGACAGTGCTAAATCACGAACCGTAATAGTACCAGGGTAGCGGCAACCTTAAATATGTGCACAACAAAAAGACGGTTTGCAGATGATACATATGGGATATGCAATGCAAACCAGTGATTAACATGATTATGCAAAGTGTTGGTTCAATCTTAAATATTGTTTTTTTTTGTGCAGATGATCCACTTCTTAAAGATGATGTGCAAACCCAGCAGCAAGGCAGGTCAGAGAAACGCATCACGAGGAGCTACTGAGATGTGGTTTAAAAATAGCTGCTGGAATATTAGTAAATTCCTGCTGGGGCACGTCCGCATTGATTGACATCTCAGAAATGACAGAGTGCTATGAAAGTACAACTTCAGACTTCACTGTAGTATCTCAAACCTGGCTTTTGAGCCACCTGGCATGCACACAAATAATGCATATACAGCAGCTCGCCTACGCCAAAGCCACACACACATACTCTCATCGTGTGATGGGGTCCATTGAGCCATCTTGGGCTTGCATAAATGTGCAATGGGTGATGCTAATGTATGCATCATTCTGTCACATGTGCTGTGAAGAAATGAGGTATGTGTTATAATGCTTTCGGTTTGTATTTTGATTCCATCTCAAAGGTGTGAGTCCTCAAGCATAAATTACTTCAATATTATGACTTTTTTATTTTTGCATATACCGACCGGTAGATAGTTCTGCTGTTTTATCCTTCCTATTTCATCCTTGAAAAACAGGTGAGGAGCTTTTCTTTGTATTACAAAGCAGACAAATATCTTGCTGTTACATTAAATGAGTATTTATTTCTTCAGCACGGTTGTGCTCTCATGCAGTTGGAGGTCCAGGAGAGGCTGCCGTGATTCATAATGGGTTTCCCCCCCTGTGATTTAAAAGTTTGCAGTAGATGCATGCTCATTTGAAATACTGCAGTTTCCAGTCGGATTACGTGTTGAAGTGAGTGTACATACAGTATATAATAAACATTCTATGTCATGTAAAAATATGAAACACCACTGCTGCTAATTCAGGAATCACTTGACAGCCACTAACCAAATATTTCATTATTTGCTCTGTGTAAAGCCCATTATATATGAGCAGACAGAAAAATGTCAAAACATGTTTTGTATCAGCATCTGCAGAAAAAAAGTGATATATAGTACCAGGTGTTGGCGTCACACATTGCAGAAGACAAGTCGCCTGTGGCCACCATAGAAGTGATAATGTGATGTCAGAAACTTAATTCAGGCTGTTATAATTTATTATTCTGTTTGACTGATTCCAGCTATCTTCTTAAATACTTAAATGCGGCTCCTGCAGTGCCTCTTAAGAATGATTTTTTCCTCTGTTTGAACCCCCTTCCTGCATTGAATTGGCAAGAATTTCATAGTCCGTGGTAAAACTCTCCAACTCTTGAACCCTGGCTCATTTGTGACACTCTGTGTGCAGTTGAGCTGTTGTGTGTAGCTGTGCCACTGAGAATTAATTGATTGGTTGAATGTGTATGACAACAGCATTGCACAGAGTCATTTATTGTTGAGGCTTTATGTTGATGCCCACCAAACCTTAAAAAAGAAAAAACAGCATTGAAAGTTAATGATAGTAAATTTTGCTCCATGTGCAATTCAACACCACTCTTTCTTAATCCAGAGATGTCATGATCAAGACAGCAAGCTGTGCTCTGTGAAGAAACCAGAGTAAGCTTATTTAATAATGATTACTACATTTATGTGACTTGTCAGGGGAGGTCCAAATGAAATTCCTGCTACAGGCTCACTGTAATAGGCTACAAAACATTGTATAGGTTGTCATTATGATTTATTGTGCTATCTGGGAATTCCCCCCCCCCTCCCTTGGAGTCTATTATGTTTTATTTTTCACTCACTGAAGAATATAAAAGGAAAAAAAGGCATTACCGAATAATTTCTATAAAATAAGAAATAAAAAAACGGCATACCTATTATTTCACAATAGGTATTTGGTCTGTGAAGCTGTTATATTTAGCTAGCATAATTCATATAATCATCTTGTGCGAAAGAGCTCATATACCAAAAGACATGCAACATCCTTATTTCCGTTTTCTTTATCATCCGAGCTTTGCTACCTTCCAGTTCTATCGCTCACACTAAAGCACAGACGAGTGCCATCATTAGTTGACATCAGTCACACGGAGCCAAGATTAATGGCACACCGTATACAGCTGTGCAGACAAACTGTGAGTGATTGAGAAAAAGGTACAACCCAAGGAGTTTGTTTAGCCACAAAGGAACAACTGGAGTGTTTTTGACCCCATTCGTTCCGAAGGCTGTACTTTATGATGCACCACAGGCCAACAGGGGTAAACCTCACAAAAAGCCCTGTATCTAAGTGGTGTGTTCACCATGTTCGTGGAGAAACAAACACCTCAGCTACATATAATGCTTTACTCCTGCTGAAGTAAAGTATGAAAATAAAATATCGTCTAACTGGTTAGGGCACCGTAGCTGGAATATTAAAGTCATATTTCAGATGTTGAAAACCTTCTTATATTGTCTGTATGAGTTCTCTGAATGGCCTTATGAGCAGTATTTATTAATTTGCACATATATACATGCAGAAATGTTTGAAATATTCAAAAAGATGTAACGTCTCTATGGTAATTTGTAGGAAATTATATGGAGAACAGTGCATTCTGAGCAAATAAACCATGCATGCAAAATGTAACAGGGATATTCAATTCTGAATTTCATTGCTTACTGCGCCAGAAGCATAGATAGTGGATACTGGGGCCAGCGTACATTGAGAAACAAGTCATCAACAACTTGCAATTCAATCAATACGAGAGACATTACAGTGGGATATTTTCATTCTAAACAAATCCATAACATCTAATTGATATGTAAAACCCTCTTGTGTTATTGTTCACGTTGCTATTTCTGTAATTTCTGCATGTGAGGTATATCTCACTAACAATTGTAACATGCAGTCAGCACCCTTCAACATCAACCTGTTTATCCTTTCAGTCAGGGAATATATCTTTTGTAAAGAAAGGGCACTTCTCAGACACTAGACCGAAGACAATATTTCACCAGTTAAACAAATTGATAAGAGTTCCCATTTTTCCACATGTATCACTACAGCAGCCACTGCACAGCTCTCCACATGTCAGTGGGTTCGAAGTCCTGACCCATTTTTTTGATGCCATTAACTCCCGTTTCAATATTTGCCCCAATGCCTTGAAAGCACACCAGGTTGTGGCAGTCACCTGGCAAATTATTTAATTTGTCATGACTCCTGACAAATGATCTCATACACCTCTCCTAATAGATGTATGCGAGTGCACTGGGAAGAGTTGTAGTTCTATTATGGGCTTTTGAATAATCTGCACCAGCATTGGCGCTTGGAGTAATCTTCACAGTCACCGGGACTTTTCACTTATGAGTAAATCAGTTTCCAATGGCTGGACTTTTCTATATCAGGGCCCTTTACATCATATACGCTTTTGATTTTAAGCCCCCTTCCTGCATATTTGTGACTAGACTTTTAGTGAAGTGCAAACATCAAATTTGGTGCTGATAGGCCACAACAAAACCTTCTGTTGCATGAAGAGGATTCAGATATCAGTTTTGCTACGTCAAGATTCAAGAGATTTATGTGGGCGTCTGGGCGGGATGATGGTGCTTCAGTAGGTAGAGCAGGCATTTTGTATTTGGAGGGTTGCTGGTTCAATCCCCCAAAGCAGAGATGTCATGTTCTTGAGCAAGATAGATAGATAGACCTTTTATTGTCCCCAAGGGGAAATTCATTTTCACAGACACTGTCAAACAATAAAGACAAATACACATGGCACATAACACATGCAGATGTGGAACCGGAGCAGAATCAGCGTTAGCAACTGTTAAGAGCGGCAATGGCGGAAGGGACAAAGCTTTTACTGACGCGTGCCCGCTTCCACCTCAGAGTCCTGTACCTGCGGCCTGAGGGCAGAAGAGAGTGATGGCTTTATTGTGGAAGTGGGAGAGGTCTGTGATTGGCGTGTTGATGATTTTGGATTCCGTGTGGGTGACCTTGGTGAGTTTATTTCAAGACACGATAGCCAAACGCTCCTTGTGTGGCAGCCTTTGCCATCAGTGTATGAATGTGATTGTGTGATGTACCTATATGATGTTTTGCATGTTTTTTGATTAAAATTGAACTTTTTCTCAAAGTGCTGTAAAAATATTGACGTATAATATCTGCTTCCATATTAACTTGCGGTCATTCCTCACATTTTACAAATTGAGCTGGTGGGAAACAAGGGAAAGACGTGATAATTTGGACAGCTTGTTTGTAGCCTGTATTTATCTGCTCCTTATGGAAGGGTGTTCTTCCACAAGTGAAACAAATTCATATTTTCTTTTTAATGGGCTTTACGGAGCGCAGCTTGACAGTCAGAAAACAACACTTGTTGAGGGCAATTGGAGCAGTTAAAAAAAAAAGGATCTCAGTATCTAGATCCAGTCTTGCTTGAAGGGAACACTTTAAGGATGTTTCTGTTTCACCCTAGGTACAAAGGAGAGGGACACATTTCCTTGGCATCGGACCAGTTGTGAGCAAGAATTGTACAGTACTACAGCGATGCAATAGAGATCAAAAATATGTGCACAAGTGCTTATTTATCCTGCTTAGAGGCTCTGTTTATAATTATAAGGGATCCCACAAGAAACAATATGCTTGATATAGATACTGTTTAAGGAGTTCATGAGAAGAAATCTCATTTAACTATCACTCCCAAAGTTCCTCCAACACAGTGAGCTAAAGCACAGAAAAGACAGAGCTGAAAAAGCTACTTTTTAGAACTTTCTTTTTATCAGAGCAATACGTATAGGGTTACAGTTACTTTGAAAGAGAGGAAAGAGGAAGGGACACAGTGATTACAGAAGTTGCTGGTCAAAATGGTTGTTCCACTTTTTTGCTTCCCAACTACTCAATGAGCTGCAGAGAGGGAAACCTTCTGTGAGCCTCCTGACTATGGTTTGATAACCAAAGTAGGATTATTGGGCTGGTTTCTCAAGCTGGTTAGATTGCTTTTTTAAGACATATTGGATATGCGCTTATAGTGTGATCCATGGAGCTGCATCAGAAATGAACATTCCTCTGACATTGTGTAAGGTAAAACGGTATGTATTATGTTACAAGATTACATTTTTTTCTTCTATTATGTAATGAATAGTACTACTGCTTTTAAAATCTTCTCAAATTCCAACACATGACAAAGTTCTATACAGTATGTGATTAGTATTTATAGTTTTAGAATGCTAGTCTTAATGTTTTATGTTGGCATTGTATCTTTATGCCATTATGTAGTTTTAATAAGTGAGTGTTTTGCATGGGCTCGGCAACATGGTCAAAGCAAATAGATTATGTCTGTTAATATGGACATGTGTAATCATATTACGGGTAACGCTTAAGACAAAATGGAAAGGTTTGAAAAAAATGACACAGATGGAAAAATCTTAAGAAAATGGTTAAACCCAGAAACACATTGCACTAGTCTGGGGAGGTTAGCAGCAGGGAAGCAAGACTATTAGAACTTGAAAAATAGATGTTTCCTCCTTGGCCCATTTTCTGTATATCACAGAGAACGGGAGACTATCATTTTGTGTATACTGCTGTTTTGCTAATTGTACAGGGCAGGGGGAATTACTCTGAAAACACAAAGCTAATGATCGCACCATATCAGTAATTATCCAGGTGGCCATTTCAACCCTCTAATAAATCCACAATAAAGATAGTTTCACTATCTCTACAATTCATTTTGAGTATCTCATAATTCTGTCAGTTTTTATAGATGGTATGATACTTTCTCAATTTTGTCAAGGCTCAATGTAGCTCACCATTGATCCACCCAGAAATTGGGGTTCTGGTTGTAGCTCCCTTGATTACTGGCTGAACTTGGAAAACGTTATGATTCATAGCTGAGGATAATTTGGTCTAATTGGTGATTGGTGTTAATTTATAGTACCTAGTGTAACAACGCAGAACCATGCTACAGACATTGAGATCTTTTCATCTCCATATTCCCACTTTAGTATTTGAGGCTGTCCCCTGGCAAATGACATGACTTAATGATTTCGCAGTAAAAATCACAGGATGTAAAACCTTTTTTTTGTCATAGAATTCAAAAGTACACATCTCAGCCCTGCACCATTCAATTCCACGAATTGATATCACAATGTCCACAATCTTTAAAAGTCATTATTTGCATAGTGCCATTATTATGATACAGACACTGGTTACTTTTACTCAAATACATTTTTAATACAGTGGAGCATTTAATGGCACATAGATAAAATGTTAAAACAACCTTTTAAAGATGAATATATATTTACTTCATCATAATATAAAATATGTTTTTGTAGTCCTCTTATCAAGCACTTCCTGCTCTGTACTCTAAATCATACAAGGGGCAGTCAACAACGAGGGTTGGATTTTTGAATGAAATACTTAACATGAGGTGGAAGTTAAAGGTCTTCATGTATGAGTTACTTTATGTTTGAAAATTAAGCTTTTATTCACAAGTGCTGGTACTAGCTCAATGTAAGTTGGCTTTCCTTTATGTTACAGTAACTGATGAATCTTTCATAACAAACATTCTGCATCAGAGATTGTTAGCTATATAACATATCTCCTGGGTTTTATGAGTACATGCTCATATAGTATGCTCCCTTTGGTGCTCGTGCTCCTTTGCATCACACCGAATCACTGGCTGAAGACCTCTGGTTATAGATCAAAGTAGAGCTGCGGCTTCATGCCGCACTAACTCCCTTTGACTCCTGAAGTACAAAATGGTATGAATAAAAGCGAAAGATCTGTACGCCATTGTTAGCAAACCTGCAAATTGCACCTTTAATCATATATACACATTTTTTGCAGGTGAACGCAGTACTTGGTATCCTTATGATTGTCAAAAGTAGATTGTAGTTCTTTATCAAATTGCTAATAACATTAAGAACAAACAACAACACAATTAGCAAAACAGTCTTTTATTAGAAATTTCTTGTATAAAAATGAACATGCTCTACACATTTTTTTTTTTAAATTTCCTATAGATAACTCATAAATATCCAGGCACTGTAATTATTTTTTGTTTGTTTGTTTGTTTTTTAAATAATTCGGTACATAAAGCAGACATGATCAATCCATTTTAATAACATACATTAACTTGCCATTTAAATTCAATCAGCACTTACGTATTCTATTTTGTAACACAGACAAATCTTAGAAAAATAAAAGGGGGTTGTGGCAGAAAAAAGCAGTAAATTATCATATTCACAAACACAAACAATCCCACAAACAATACTTTATCAAATGATGAAAAAACAACATTTGCAGCAACACCTTAGACTTTTGTTGAAGCTCAGAGCTGAGAGAATCATTGATTAAACCAAAAAATATTAGTTATTTATAATCCTCTGCAGTAGTTTTCCTTCTGGACATTAAACCTTTCTATCAATTTGTTCACATGACTTGTTATGAATTCTGACATGCAACATACACATTTTTGCATTTCTGAAGGTAACATTTAATGAGACAAATTTCAGAGTTACTAATGAAGAGTACCTTAGGGACCGTAGACAGAAATGAGTTTACACATTTAGATATTGTACATTGAGTCGTTGAGTCTGAATGTTTCAATGGAATATGCTCAGAAAGCAACACTGATAAAAAGCAAACAACACCGTTAAAGATCCATGGAAATGAATTGGCAGGAGAAATATAAAGGTCATGAGGCACAGAATGAAGGCACTGACCCTTATTTATCAAGCAGCAATGTGTGCCCTTTCAGATGAAAGACTGAATGGTCATCAGTATGGCTGTGGAAAGGAAATCTGTTCTTTTATTTCATTTCTATAGATGTTTAAAGCAAGAGTCAACTGGCTTATCAACAGAACAAGGGAGTCCTATTGTCACTAATGATACTGTGGTCTAATATTGAGTAGTCTCAAACCTTTAACAGAGGCCTCCAGCAATTAGGCACTTACTGTTTGGCTTTTAACTTCTATCTCAGGACATTTAAGATAAGTACTTCAAGCAAATAATCTCTGAATGATAAAAGTGTACACTAATGAACTGAAGCGAATGTTGGAAACAGCAACCACAATTTTTCACATCATATTAATTTCACTTACATGTCCTTCACAACCCAGTCTTATCTCTTTGTGGTTTACAAATTATGCATGTTTGATGTTTGTATACTGACTTCCTGGAAAACAAACTGAGTTAAAAAGAGCCTGTGAAGGTTAAAAGTTCCTTCAGACCTCCAAAGACATTGCACTTCTAAAGAGGCATTTGACAACAGTTTGGAAATAACTGTGATGGCCAAAAAAAAGGTGCAACAGGCTCGTTTGGGTTTCTAAGAGTGCTGCAAGACTACCGACATTATTACTTAAAGTTTATTTTAAGAAAGCACATTAATGTCAAATAAAATGGCTAATCATAAAGAATTGTATGCTTACTAAACCACTGTACAATATACAAAATTCAAATATTGATCTGTTGTTCCTTTTAGAATAAAATAAAAGGAGAACTTGGCTTCAAAACCATTGAGTGTAAACTGAGATTTTTTCGGGAAAAGGGGACCTCACAGTCTTTCAACTGCTTGAACATGATAAATAAAGGCCAGTGGAAGGATCTTTGAACTATGCATTGTCAAGTCTTCAGTGTGGACTGACATTTACGGATGTGTCTGTGGTCGCAAGTAAAAAACAAATACCTTTGCAATTGGTCATTTGTTTGGCTCATCCTCAGTATTCAACGGAGGGCAGCCCTACGGGTAATTGCCCAAAATTACATCTCCGCCGTGAATGACAACCATGACAAATGCTGCATTCCATAGACGTTGACAAGACAGCACAGTACATGTGATGCTCCCACAAGCATGCTCTGGGACTGTACACTAGGTATGCCAAAATGATGGCATCATCAACATTATTATGAACCACTGATTAAAAAAAAAAAAAAAAAACGAAAGAAAGAAAGAAAAATGACCCACAGCTTTTTTTTCTGATGTGGTTGGTTAATGTAGGAATACTTAATGGACTGTAGTAAGGCATGTACAGTTTGAAGAGTACTGCAGCGTTCAACTCCAATAATACCAAAAATAAGGACTATATTTTTACATCTCTTTGAACTGCATTTGACTTGAGCACAAACAAAAACACTGTCTCTTCTATTTTTTGTTTAGATGAGACCACCCTTTTCAGAGAGAGCTGAAATTGTGTGCTATACACTTCAGAAGGAAAACGTACTGTAGGCTCCAGGTGGTTCACTCAGCCTGCATCTGGAAATGTCACTGCTCAACGCTTAAACATGTCTCAGAAGGGGTGGGAAGAGGAAAATTAATTGTCCTGTCTCCCTTACATCACCCGTCTCTCTCCTGCATTCCACTAATTTCGAATAAATTTGGCATTCAAGCCTTTTACCTGATTCTCTACAAAAATATGACATCCTTTCTATTTTTGGAGTGACAAATTACCATCTTTCCACCCCAGTCCTCTGTGCATAAGCAGCTTGTAAGTATTTCTCCAGTATTCCTCAGAATCAGGTGATTTCTCCTCTGGCAGGCCCTCACTCAGCTTCCATCGTCGTTTGTGTTCTAGATGGCATGGTTACTGTAGCTTATGTATGTCTGCTTGGAGGCCAACACTGCAAGTGAAGGGTAGCAAAGAAAAGGAAAGGGTTAAACATCCAGTGAGGAAGATGCAAATAGGCGTAAAGCAGTAATCTTTCAGAGCACATGTTGATGTCTAGATTGATGGGAGCTGCTCTTTATGGATGACTACATCAAATGTGGGCAGGTGGAACCAATTATAATAGCAGGATACTTTCATGGAACACCTGCATTGACAGGAACACAATGTACTCTACATCTCCATAATTCTTTAAATTTAAACATGTCATTTGTCAGTGATGCCAAACCAAACCAAAAAATAGGGCTGCAATGCATGTATCACAGGAAAAAATCAAAAGGATAAAAAGGGAAGCTTGGAGTCTACAATTTATGATTCCAAAATGTATGTAATAAGTTTGAACCAGGAAAAAACACATTTAATGGCACAACTGTTAGCATTCCTTTCTAGAAATATTTCAGTCGACACAGTCAGAATCGTTGGATCATTGTGGCAATGATCAGGCAGTGTCAGTGCGAGCCATTTAAGTGCCATTCACAAAATTGGGGGTAGGGGGCGGGACTGGCAGAGTGTTTTCCTCACAGCTGATTACATCATTCAGCTGTGTCAAAATGCACCAGTCACCAAGCAGATCACACAAGTGGTATCAAATGCAGTATTAACCATACAAATGCCAAGTCCTTTACCACATGCATAGAACCAAGATTTGTCTGTGCACAAAGCAAAGCATGCAGCAGTCCATCAGGTATTGACATTCGGAGCGGTACGGTGAATCAGATGTTAATTGCTATTCAGACCACATGTGATCTGACTTGGCACCACAAGTGCTATCATCAATGTTTGATAGTCGAGCTCATTATTCTTTAACATGCTTTTCATGTTTCATTGTATGTCAGCTGTGAATAAAACACCGAAGACAGACGACTGGAGGGCAGAACATAACTGTTAAACCAGAGTGACTATAACATGAACAAACCTCAAGTTAGGCATACTTGTGTGTTTAACACGTGTCATTTTCTTTTAAATAAAGCTGTTCTCAGCGAGCATGCTTGGTGGTGGTAATCGTAATGCCAATCTGCCCACAGCAGCCTTAGCTGATTGAATATGTCAGAGGGGATGAATCCAATCAGAAGACAACTGAAAGGCAGAGTAGGGGGCAAACCTTCTGCAGAGAAGATATGTGTAATGGTAAATATTTCAGTATATTTGTCAGTGCCATGTTGAATGGGGGGTGTATTCTTGCCATTTCATCCAAAGCATCTCTTCCACAGGAAGCATTGATAAATGAACCTTATTTGAATATTTATGTGCTGTGAGGCCAAGATAAAGAATAGATGGTCCAGAAAGAATTGGAGCTGGCAGACTCATCTGTCTCTTCCTGTTCACTCTTATTGTTGTTGTTGTCCCATTACCACAAATTCCTTCTTTTGTCAACAGGGAAACAAATTACAGGGGACACATGGCTATCGCTTGTCTCCTACACTCAGGCAGAGTGGTGTCATCTTCCCACATTAACGGGGTTTACCA
>CAESWR010002540.1:134180-171365 GCA_903171835.1 Mullus surmuletus | reverse complement strand
TTGAATTGAGGCAAATTGTTCCACAGCCTCTCTCTCAATTAAGGCTGAAAAAAAAGAAGCTACCAAGAGGTTATTGTGCCATACTTGACCCCCCCCCCCATTCTGAAATTATAGGCCTGAGAAATGTGCTTAGATGATGGCGCAAGCTCTGCCTCAGTATGCATTGTTTGTTTTGACCTTGTGGGTCACTCTCACTTAGGGGGTCAACAATCAGCCACAATGAGGGACTAATCATTTACACAGTAAAAGATTGGAAAAATCCTATATAATTAATGTATAATTACGGTTGTGAGATATACACATAATTGCTGTGGACCATTCTCAATTGTTTATCTTAAAGATTTCTGTGCCAAATATCATAAATAATTCCACAGGTTGACAATGAATAAATCAAAAGCAATAAAATGGATTTCCTAAATATTTTCTAATCCAATTTTAATTGTTTTCAGTGCTCTCCTTAGGGAATTTCTTTAAGATGTGAGTTGTTAGTAAGGTCTACTGCACAGTGATGTGAAGGTTTCTGGCCAGTCAGGAACAGAAAGAGAATACCGTTTTATAAAACTCAGTAATATACGCAGTAATATATATCTATATATATATCCATATTTGCAAACCAACAGCTACCTAACCACCTCAGTTCACACTGACATGTGAATGCATCAAAAAGCATCAAGTCTACACTCGAAGGCAGGCACTCTCCATGAAAAGTAGAACAGTTAGAAGTATCTCCTAATGTATTCTCAGTCAGGAGTTTGGCAAACTTTGTTTGAAAAACCATTATAATCTCTCCAATATCCTTCTTCTAATCAAGGAGATTGGGCATCATCACCCAAAGGGATAAAAATAGGCTGGTGCTTTACAGTGTCTGACATCATTGGTCCCAAAGATATTGTCGGTCAGATGAAACAGTCATTGTTGAAGCTGCAAGCTATGGTTAGAAAAGTAGTTTTTCTTGCTCAAACTGCTGTTAAAGAAGAATTAATTATAGGAAATGTCTAGGTGTAAGAAATTTAGTATAACAAATGACTTTTAAATGGGATATTTCTTCCAGAATCCCCTATATAGTGTAATTATTCTAAATCACTGCAGGCCTATGATGACGAGGGAAGTGTCGGTGCTGTTGTCTGACTTATCTTCTGTTCAAACCCTGACATTTTCATTCGAGAGAGAGTCAAAGAGATGTCCAACATCACTTCGCTGCACATGCTCTCCTTGATGCTTTCAGTGAGCAATGGACGTCAGACAATTAAGCAGGCATGCAGGCACGGACTCTGGTCTGGTAGCTGTGATGACTCATGTCTGTAGGGACGCAAAGCAGGAGTGACTCAAGCCAGTTTGCTTGACAAAAACTGCGAGGCTCAGTGACGGGAGGCTTCACACCTGCACAGGCTGTCGTCTCTTACAAGCTCCGTGACACTGGACACTTTAATTACAGGAATATTGCAGGAAGTGGCACAGAAAATGATTATAGCTGTGTTCCTCTAAACATGCCGTATTCAAGGTGCCTAAAATGAAATCATGAGTTGGGGAAATTGAGGAAAAATGTTAGACAAGTAAAGCATAAAATATAGAACTGGAGCTTTTTGTGGCAGTTTTTTCAACAAAGATGATGCACACAGCGTTTATTCACAGCAGAGTAATTATGATTGATATATCCAGACCCCCTTATTACTGACCAAACCCTGATGCCATGACACTCTACAAAATCTATATATTATAGCCAATTTGTCTGCCTTTTTGACAAGTTCAGAGTCTAATCGGCCAGTTCTCCGTAAAATAGGATCATCTTTTATGGTTCAGTAGTGTGAAATAGCCTGACGTGCAGTGCGTAGTTTGTGTGCAGTATCCAGTAATTCTCCCTTGCAAGCATTTCATATTTTGGCTCGTGAGAAGGAGAATTTATGTATGACTGTTCTCTGAATCTCCTGTCTGCAATTAGTCCATTTAATCTAGACTTTTCCAGGTTCAGCTCACACTGAAATCCCAGACAGCTGGCGTTTAGTCGCATGTTTTACCTGTGAGACTAAAGTTTTGATGCCTTTGTTCATACTTGATGCAAGAATGTCAGATTTCAGAGAAAGTGTGCATCCTTCTCTCATCACAGAGTTTCTCTCCAGCATGGCAGCTGACAGGCTGACAGACGGCGAGTCAGTCACACTCGACAGTCGAGGTTGTACCAGAGTCCACTTTAATGTAGCAGAAGCCGGTTTTTATACCGATCAGTACTGGAGTGGAAAGTGTGGGAGCAGCAAACTGGAATGAAACATACTACTCTGGAACATTTTTCTCAGTTTCCATCATCGGACTTTACTTACTTTGACTAGACGGAACGATTTTATAGTCTGTGAAGGGAAAATATGCTCTTTTATTAACACTGCAAGTATTCTAAGTTTTATTGAGTTTCATTTGCTCACACAACCAGATCCACTTTGGGCTGGGAACAAAATAGATAAACCGGCAAAATAATCATCAACTTCTGGGTCCGCAGCGATAGGATGTGAATTATACATCAGCACTCTGTTAGTTTTTGCCTGCCCTCAAAATCAGATGCACTTTAAAGTCTCACGACCTGCCATGACCCCACTGTTATGGTACAATTACCCGCTGCCATAGACTTGTCTGGTGTAATTACTTGAAGTAATTTGTGCTTTATTGCAAGTTCCATATTTATTTCTGTTTTTTTATTATTTATTTATTTTTTCAACTTCTTCTTCTGACATATTTAAAGTAGTAGCTAAGGTTAGAATTGAGTGTTTTTGAGGTTCTTGTGACATATTATTTGCACAAGGTACAAAGAGTTTGCTGTGTTTGCCGGTTTGCTGTGACTGTACAGCTAGTGGGAGGAAGAAATTATGGTTACCAAAGGAGACAGGGCAAGCACAGTGATAGTACTCGCAAAAGGCACTGAGTGAAATGATTGTACCTCTTGCCTGTAAAAATTTATGGTCCCCCGGAGGCTCCTCAGAGGAGGAAAGGGACCACAGCAATTTGGCTCAAGAGCAGCCACCATGACATTTGATAAATTCAGAAATCGGTGAAGATTACGCGCATTCTCCTAAACCCGAAACGTGTGGATTGTTTTAAGCATCACTGCCATGTGCCAAGGGATGCAATTTTGTTAAAAGGAGTGCCAATCTAGTCTTAATTGGTTAGCTTTGTCTGTCCAATTATTGTACAAATTAATGTTCTCAGTGAGAGGTTTTAGGGTCTCATAGGAGCTGTAATAGAAAACTAGAAATCTAAAACTTGGTCTTAGCTGGTGTAGTGGGCTCACAATGAAATGCACTCTGATAATTGTATCAAATTGCTTATGTTGTTACAGATCGGATCAGAAAAAAAAAAGGATATACAGACATTTACCTAAAACCAGTATGCCGACGTGTTGCTCTCAAGGCGGATTGATTTGATTTTGATTCTGTATCACTGCAAAGGTTACTTTTCTTTTTTTAACACTGGATTCTTTTTGCAAGAAGAAATATATTCCTGGAGTCAATAACCATTTGATTTATTACACTTTGCCTGATGCATTTGAGTTACAAGATGCAATTTTAAGAGGCCACATTTAACAACTCTGCAATTTGGGAATGTCGGCTCAGGTTTACATTCTCACAATCACTGCCCAAACTAATCTGCTGGTCGATAGTAGCAGACGCTCATGAAAATCATTTTTTGCTATTTACCAAGTGATTGCAACTTATTTGTGTAATTCCTCAATGTCTTCCTTATTGATTTTGTGAGAATCATCCCAACTGTTACTCACAAAGTCTACATCCGTTAGCGTTACGCTGGAAATCACAGTTCAAGACACTATTGCAGTGATAATCTGTGATTTCTGCCCAAACATTGTGCGTAATTGATGCTCAGGAGATGAGCAGAGCAGGTGCAATCCTATAAATCGATCAATAACAACTGCTTTTTATTTTGTCATGTGATGCTCAAACACACTGGAAATTGATCTATCAGGATCTATTAAGAACATATTGTCTGGAAAGGTGCCGGGTTTTAAATCAGCCTGCTTGAAATGCAGCGCGGCATTCCTCCACAGTGGGGTGGGAGACAGTCCTGGAGAGACCACCGATTTTAATGGCCTGAAAGCTTGTTTCCAGTGGCCTGATTGGATTTCCTATTGATTATGTTTTCAGCGCATGCGGCGGCATAGTTTTGTGATTGCTGTCGTCGCCCATTGCAAATTGAAGTAGGCAACAAACACATGTAATGAGAACATTCATTTCTCCCACAAAATTAGAGATTCCCATTTGCTTATCTGCACTCATTAGATTTAAAGTGAATTAGAGGATGACAAATTTACCTGTGCAATACACAATACTTTGATATATTCACAGCAGAGCCAATCAATATACTTGGTCATTGACGGAGTGCTTTCCATTGACCGGCGGCCTTCTTTGCCTTTTGGTGTCGACTCACTTGTGCATTTTTTGATGCCGGATCCTTTCTTCACAGCGTGCCGGCTGAGCTTGCATTGGAAGTTATTCTCCCAGAACTCGGCAAACCAAATATTTCTTCTGTTGTTCTCCAGTGTTCGGCTGATGAAGTAGCGATCGAAACCTGAAAGAAATAAGCCGGATGTTGTAACAATGAAGTCACTCTTTTTTTCCCCTTCAGTTTTGAAATGTGGAAGCTCTGACAAAGACACAAGATAGCAGACATTTGTTGTGAATCGGTAAATTCGATGAAAGTTTTACCCAAATTAGGAAAGGGTAAGAATTACTACCTTTAATGGACTGCCGTTTGGGCAGGATGGTGACTGCGCCCTCTGCCATTTCTTCCTGGTTTAGTATTGGAGCAATTTTGGAGCCCCAGCTGTCCGAACCTACCCAGATGAAGTGGCCGGTTTGATTGGCCTTCTTTGCTGCTTGAAGGAGCCTCCTTTGAGACAGAGAAGCAAATATGTAATTATTTATAGATATAATGTTTTCTACTCTTCCAGTGAAAAACTTTAAATAGGGAGTGTTGCTTGCATAAACACACGGCTCAGATGTCATTAGCAGGCAGAGATTTGATATATTATTGTCTCTAGTGGGTGTCATCCAGTCTGTAGAGTAATGATTTTGACACCAAGGGGGAGAAATCCAGTATTGTTCACACAGAGCAAATAACCAGTTGAAAATGTTTCCATAAAATGTCAAACAAACGGTCATCAAAATTGAGAAATGTTGCGAAAAGGGACTCATAATTGCCTTATCAGTGATTATTAAACCATTTTCGGTCTGAAGCAATATTAGGCTTGTGCTAGCAGCTGATAATATTCATTTAGCCTGCTGATAACATCAAAACATTGGTGGCAGACATGTTATTCAATGACTGGAGTATACTATTTTAAGACCTGGACAAATTTTCACAGAATTGATGAGCCACCGTCGATTCTGTTCCCTGTGCAGTCGAGTTCTTCTTGGCTGTGGCAAAATGACACCCTTGCCATATTTGTCCAGGCTCGCTGCCAGTGGACGTAAGTTTAGGGAGCTGTAAAAACTGCTAACAGCCGCCGTTGTAGCAGCAGTGTAATATTAAGAAAGGGCAGAACCCGGGAAATTAAAAATTAAACAAAGCCACCTGGCATGTGTGCATTTCTGACCCTCAGATTGCCCCAACTACACCGGAGCACGAAAACGATATTATGCATCAGATTGTGTTGTGGACGACATCTGTTAACTATTTTAACATTGGATATAAAAATGTAGGCATATGGCGGTATATCATTGAGAAGGAATTACCAAATTTCTCTTATTGAATGTGAAGTGGCTGTATGGTGAGTCACCCAGCCCATTTTACAGCCCTTTGCTATAGTTTTATGACCCTAAGGATTTATGTTTGATTGGTAATGATTTTTCTCAGAGCCTGCTCTCCAGAAAATGTAGTGAAATGAGCTTGTCTTAAGATGCAATTATATGGTCCATGTTCAAAAAGTGAGAGAAATAGATTTTCCCAGCAACAGGAGATTACACAAGGGAGACATGACTTGACAGGATGACAAGCCTGATATAAAAATAACACGGCGAGAGGCAAAGGTGTTTTGGTCCAGGTTGTACTTGGCATGCGTTTTGCCTCACCTTTGACAGCCCAGCTTCAGATTCAAACTCTGAATTGTCTTTTGTGAGCCATTGGCAATGAAAAAACTTTCAATCACTATTCAAAGTAGTTTGAGATCCTTTTTTTTAAATGTGTAGATATATCGAACAGATCTTTGTGCTCAGAAGCTCCTGTGAAGCGAAGTTATCACCCTGCAAAATTGAAAAAGTTGAGCAAACAAACAAGGTAAAAAGGTGGAAGAGATTTGGGGAGATTCTCGCAATTTTTATGCATTTTAATAAGGTTTACAAGTTTAAGATAGCGTTCTGCCAACCTGGATATTCTTGTTCACCTAATTACCGTATTCCTTTGAGGCTAATAATGAAGTTCTTGCTTTAGTTGGATAAAACTTTTAGCCTTGACTGGCGAACCTTCCCAACTGGGATTAGAATGTTGGTCTGGCATGAACATTAGCAATCATCTAACTCAACTCGCCATTTTTCGCTGATAATAGAAGCATTTTAGACTCTATTATTATGATATTATAATGATTTTGACTTATTTTAATTGTCATTCTGGTGGTTCCATAGGAATGGACATGCTCTATTAAAACAGTGCAGTATTCTTACACTTTCTATGCGTAGAGTTTAATGTTCTTCTCCAGCTGCTGCCGGCTCAGGCTGCCGGGGTTCAAGGATAGATCAAGCATCCAGAGCTGAAATCCCTCTGGCTCTCTGTAATTACTACATACCCAGACTATTACCCGTTATCAGGACCAGATTAAGTCAATGAGCACTGGGACTTCTGCCCTGGTCATCATCAAGAGACCGCCCCCAAATCACTGCCCACTTCCACTAGGAATACACCTACTTACTGGTTGCTGGGAAGCTTTTCCCCCCTTGCAATGTCACAACTGTTCTGTGTTGATTCAGCCTACATCTAATTAATTCACTCTTAATTGAGACTATCCGTCTTAATAGCAGATAATTAATTGGAATTGATACATTTATGTCCCCTGAAGGACAGCAGGGGCACTTCAAGTGCAGCGTTGTTGTATACTATAATCAGATCTCATGAATGCAAACAGCAGACTGCTTGTCAATTTGGATGACAAAGCTATTAGTCTTTGAGGAAAGACATGATTGATATGGGGGGCAAAGACTTTGAAACTGTTTTCATTCAACTACTGGTCAAATTCCATCATCATGCGGCGTGCAGTCAGTGAAGTATAAAAGTTTTATGGCACTAATACTAACAGAGATGGCATTGACAGCTACAAGGGACTAATAGATGAATAGTATAATTAAATATACTTTAGAAAAAATATGCAGTCCAACTTCACATTCTTTCACATTTTCCTGTGTTCAGAAGAAAAAAAGAGTAGAAATCTACTGAACAAAGATTCACCTCAAAATAAACATTCTGGAATAACCCATGAGTCTCAATGTTTGGGCAGCAGACTGCACAAGGAAAAAAGTCATTTAATTTTTTATTCACTTCAATGCAAGGTTGCCTCGGGTTTAGACACCTGAACCGTGTAGATATAAGGGCAAACCTCTCATCTAAACAAAACAGTGAGTGCCAGATGGGAGAAGGATGGCTTGGATAAGTTAGGTAAAGACATTGAATTTAGCAGCAACTAGAATTCCACTCCACAAACCTGATGTCATCCTCATTAGCAAATATAATAACCACACGGGCGTTAGGGTTCTCGCTCAGCCGGCGGATGATCTTGTCAAACTCTCCTGTTCTTGGTTCACGTGGAATTTTCACCGACTGTGAAATGCATAGGCCACCTATTAGGGAGGGAGACAAAAAAAAAAAAGATTAAACAGATTAAGGCACATAATTCCCCTTTCTCCTTGTGTAAAACCCTCACAAAAACCAATTTCGGTGCAAAGTAATATTTTTTTTCACTCTTAAATATTGGAAATGAAAAAAGAAATGCTCTTGCTCTCCCTCTCTAGCTAATCTTTTTCAATAACTATTTCACAACATGAGCAATGTATAAGAAATTTATCACATTTATAAAAACAAAGGAAAACACCAATTCAGTTTATGTGGCTACCGTTGTCCGCTAATTACCAGACTTTGACCGGTAAAATCTGCAGATGTCCAGCATTTTTTAGAACGTCAGTCAAAATGTCCAGTGAAAATATATGAGTCTGCTGCAGCTACAGCCCTGTTAATCGATGCCACCAGTGCGCAATGAGGCACCATCACTGTAATGACAGCGCTGTGCGGTTATGAAGGCTTGAGCTTCTCAACAGCCTGTGAGGTTCTCATCAGAGATTTCAGCTAAATCTACCCGAATGGCTAAACTGGCCAACATAGCCTGTGTGATCCCCCACCGCCTCCACTGGGCCACCAGTCCCCCACCAAGTGGCCACATCATAGTGGAGCTTTATGATGCGGCCGCTCGAGTCCTGAACAGTACAGCACCAGACCCGCCCGGCCACCCGTGATTATTAAATGAAATCTGTACCCGCCCGGACCCGTTAACATTCCACCCATTACCCCCCTCCCCATGCCCGTGATAAATTCTACTTTCTTATTTCATTCACTGGCCCTCTTGAAGTGCTCCGACTGAGTGATTGGCAGCGCCAGTGATGCGCAAGTCTTATGTGGCGGCGCAAAATACAGTGCTACGGAATGATGTGTGTGGGTAAAATTTGTACATGATAATATTAAATGCCTATTTTTTGAGAGCTACAATACTGTTTTCATTCATCTGCTACCCATCTGTACGTAATTAAAAACCCGCCCGTATATCGGCCTATGAAATTCCAGAGCAATTAAAACCCACCCGTTTCAGCAATAATGTGCGGGTACCCGACCCGGTGCAGAAATCAGACTCAGCAATGATGCGGCAGAGTGGTCACTTCACTGCAGCGAAAATGCGTAAAAAAAAAGAGACTCAATTTGACCAGAATTTCAAACATTTGTCCGGTAATTACAAAACCTGCCGGTCACGTTGTCCAGTGCAAATTTTTTCTAGCGGAAACCCTGGTGGCTACCAGTTTGGATCTGGAGTTTTATAGCATTTGGCCCGTTTGTTTCGTACTGATTCAACCTGAGTTCTCACTTCAGCTTTCTCAGTTAACCTCAAGCAATTTCATCATAATAAACAGATTATTGTCTAGCAGAATTGAAGAGCCGAGTTCACCGTTGGACACAAACCAGTGCAGTGCGTTGCACATGAAGCAATTCTCGACAGATGGGTATAAAGAGAGAACTCAACCCTCTTTAAGATGCTCTGCCGCTGAGTGAAAGTCCACTGCGCGTCCACTGGTTACCTACAAGCCCCGAGACTACTATAGCATTCCAGGATGACATTTTTGTCATCATGCCAAAATACTGCAGAGCACATGCATGCTAATGAATTTTCCCTGTCATGTGAAACAGCTCAACAAAGAACCGAGGCAGGAATAACGCCCTGTTTAACATCACACCGGAAAACAAATCCTGGCTGTGGCTCAGACACTAATTGACTGGGAAACTTGATTTATGAATGAACAATATAGCTAGGTTCCTTTAAATGAAGGGGACTTATCTCCTGGGTTCCAAAAGTCACTGCCTGTCAACAATCAGGCTGTGTGTAGTAGAGGTTTACATTGGTCGCGCATGGCATAGATATAACAATGCAGCTCTGAGTTATGCATGCACTTGACTCGTTAATGGATTAGCTCCTTCAGTGGAGTCATTCCTGTGTGTACTGTGAGGGGAGGGGTGGGGAGTACGGTCGTTTCCCTCTGCAGTTACTCACAAGGCTTGTTTCTAGTACAGCAACATCAAACCCTCTCATTGACTAATTCCTGTACCTCTTAAAACCTCAGTGATGAATGTCATAATTAATAGAGTTTAGAATAACAGCATTGCAAATTGCTATTTCAAACATGCATAATGAAGACCTGGCACACATATTTTTAGCACTGCTCAAAGTTGTGTGGAACAGCTGATCTGACCATAAAATATTGCCTAGATTAGATGCATACACAAATTTAAGATGCAGAGAGCCACTTTTTACATTTTATTTTCCAATGTACATATTTGCCTTAATTTCATTTTACAGCCTATTCCAACATGTTCTGTAATCAAAGTCAGTAGATGGACCTGAGCCCGTGGATTAACACCGGTCTATTTAGGGCTCGCTGCCGGAGAGTCAATGAGGCTTGTGTACATACAAACAGTTCCACAATGTTTGACATATCTAAAATAAAACCAAGTGTACATAATGATTTACCAACATTGAGAAAAGATTGTGTGGACTTGTGCATGAGGTGTCAAGAACCACAAACACCTTTTCAGTATTTCTGTGTAGTTGCGCAGCCAACATGCCACAGATTGTTGAGGTTTTTGTGTCTACCTCTCTCTGTCATTACCTTTACACTACCCAGGCAGGCACTTGGGAAATTTAGCAGCAGCACAGCAGCAGCCCTCTGCTCTCAGAGACTCTATCAATCATTGGTTTCGATGTCTTTGCCTCACTGGTACTCCAGTCCCCCATTCCCCCAACATCTGCTTGGAGGAAGCAGAGCACTCATTCCTTCCTTTTCTTCTCTCCTCACATCGCTGGCAGCAGCATCACTTATCCTCTGGAGGGAGTAGCAAAAGGGCCAGGGGATAAGAGCCCGGCCACTGGGAGCAGAGACGCACCGAAAGGGGCCTTTGCATCTTTGTAACTCTGTTAGGTGAATGGTGAATGCAGCAATTTGATTTATTGTCCCCACAATCCATTCATCCACGTGCCCATCCATCCGTTCATCCATCCATCCATTCATTCTTCTCCAAGTATTGCGTGTTTAGAGACGGTCCCTTGGCTCGAGATCCCTGTGACACTCATCCCCTACCTGCTGCCGTAATGAATGGTGTTTTTCTACCCAGCGCAATGTAATGTCATCCCATGTTTATTACATCCAGGAAAACTGTGGCACACAAAAATGGCACACGTTTATTCAGCAGAGAAGAGCTGCTCTAAATGGGAATTTCCGCTAAGTGGATTGTAATTGGTCTAATTATAGGTCTTACTCATTACATGTTTTATATTCATTTTGGATAATGAAACACGTCTCCTTACAGGAATCAGAGTTTCAATAAAACTTTTTGCGACATTCCATTTTGCAATCAGGATGTAATTAGGGGAAATCCACAGTAAGACTCTTCCTTCCCTTGTCTGCTCATCATACGCTCCCCAGATTGAGCCAGACCACCACGACCGCCTAATGATAACTTGCAAACACAAGGGCATGGGCAGCAAAGACAATTGTGAAGCAGCTATTGACAAATGTGCAGGAGCTTTAAAACCATTAGGGCCCAAAATTAGCAACTGCCAAGTGCCAAGCGTGGGTGAATTTTAGATTTTGGCGTCCAGCAGACTACTTAATAATTTGGAATAGCAGCAGAGAGCCAGTTTTATATCCCTGCATTTTTTTCCTCTTTTTTATGCACCATTTGAGACTGTTATGGCCCTCACTGTTAAACATACCTTTATTAGACATATGGTGACACATTTCTGGACTCCAGCCATCAAAAAGAAAAGGAAGTCAGCATTTTTGCAAGTGATCCAGCCTGGACTGAAGGGCTATGATTTCACTCCCCCACAGACACACACAGACCTACTACATGCTACATGACCAAAACTGGATACAAAAAACTAAGTATAATAATGTGACCCCTAATAATCTGACCACCTTGTTGAAACGGGTGCAGATGGAATTGATGACCACTGTTGCACACAATTATACACACGCATTACACTGATGGGTTTTTTTTTTCGGGGGGGAGCTGGGTTGGGTGTTGCATATTTACCAGTAAATCCAAAGTTATCTATTATTTATTGTCTCATAAAACGATGCAGAGGATGAGTTTGCACACTAATAACTTGAGGTAATTATGTTAGTTCAACTAATGTATGAGGTGGTTTTATCAATTGGAAATTACTTTTAAGAAGGAGATTTTTCTCAGTTCGTCTTCCATTGGCAGAAGTTAATTTTGGAGCCCGTTTCCTGTATTATTTATGTTTGTGCAGGAATGCAGAGATATTTGTTGATTAATTAGTTATACATTGCAATTACCTGAAAATGATTAATCATCAGTGGCTCGCGTAGTGAAAAATTAACAGCTGCTTCAGATGTTGCAAAGAGAAAAATGTAATCATCTTAAAACATTAATTACTTCTCCATCAATAGATAGGATGTTTTTTTTTTTTTTTTAAGTTGACCTAGCATAGCCTTTTCCGCACCAGACAAATTACAATCAAGCAAACAATGAATAGACACAGTTAACTGTTATCACACCACAGCTGCTTCAGAAAACTTCATGAGCAGTGTGTTTCTCTCCTGACTCTCATCCTGTATCGTGTTTGAGCATCATCTAAACCCACCTCTAAAAATAACCGTTGCTGCGGAGACAGTGAGCCTCCTCTCCTCTGTCTTCCATTGTTAGCCCCAGTTCCTCCTAATAGCTTGGAACGCTAATATTCCCTCTCATTTGACAGCAGTGGGAGAGACAACACTGCAATAAACATTAAATATTTTCTGGCACTGTTGCTGCACAGGTCCTCTGCTTGGTAAACAGCAGTGCACACCAAACACAACCAGGTGGGTGGTGTGGTAAAATTGCATCTATATAAATAGCTTGTTTATTTGGCTGCCCTTGGTGGAAATACATACCTACATTAGCAGGCATCATTTGCAGCATATAAAATGCAAACAATTTCCTTTGTTTAGAAAAAATAATCACCCAAAATGATATGAAAAAACAAACATCATAGCTTCTGCTTCTGTCATGTGGTATGTGGCATTATTAGGCAATAGAGACTGTCAATTAATAATTAGAAAGGGTGTTTGAACTGCATAGCTTTGAATTCCCATCGTCTTTGAACAGCAGCGTCAAAACATCAATCCACCCGTAGTCTGTGTATACTGGCTGGCTGCTGACCAGCAGTGGCCCCAGCAGTGCGATCACAGACTACCCTGAAATGGGATGAAAAAAAAAGGGAAATGTATGGGAACTTAAACAAGGTGACACAGATACTACAAAGTAGGGAGATGAATTATACATCCCCCCTATTTCGTGAACTATATCACAAATTATTTATGCAAATGAGTCCATCACTAGTCTGCGATATGATGGCATCGCAGCCAGTGTTTTCCTGGCTTGCATCCCATTGCATGCTGGGACAGGCTGTGTGGGAAAGAAATGGACTGGTAGATGGATGGGGTTGATTTTTAAGAAAACCATTGACCCAGGTACCAAGTACCACACTTGCCAAATGCCATGAAAGGTATGACATGCGGGTGTGTTAGTAAAGGTACTTTATATATTTATTCAATGAGCAGAATCTAATGATCTCTGTTGCACAGTGTGAGCTTTTAGAGTCTGTTCTCCTCATTGGAATCACAAACATAAACTTAGTGAGTCTGCGGGATATATCTGAGTCGAATCTTGAAAGAAACACAACCTCATCTGAAAAAGCTGAGGGTCATTTTCGATACAAGTGTCCTGAAGGAAAAGCGACCCCCCCCACCCCTACCACCACCCACCACCACCCACCCCAGAGCTTGAAGCATTGCACTGCAGCTGCCACCATGCTCTCACCTCACTGTGCAGGGCTGAGGGTATAAAAAGAAATGAATTTCTCCTCAGGGGATCAATTATAGTATAATATCCCATTATAATTATTATAGGCGGCTGAGCCACAAAGATATCTTGAACTACCGAAAATTTAATCCATTTCCGCAAGATTATTGGGATGGATCCTGTGAGTTTAACGACAGAAATGGACCTGCTGCTGCGAGCAACAGGGGAAACAACACGTATGAGAGACTGGCATTTCAAAATCAGAGATACATTTTGCTTGGCATTGACGTCTTTCCTAGTATACAGGTGAAGATAATTTCACCATCATTTGTCTTTGTTCTGAGAGCACTTATTATCCTCGTCCACCCTATTTGATTAAAGGTGTCTTCCGTTACGTAAATGAGAAGCAGTCTGTGTGCGGTGTCCACTGTATCTTGATTTGCAATTCATTTCCAATTCATTGATGTGTCTGAATTCATTTTCTGCAGGGCCTGGACAACTTATTAGAGACTTGCTGAGTCTACATGTTCAAATCAGAGTACATTTTTTGGACTACTCCACTGGGATGAGCCCTGGAGTCACCCTTTTGCAAATAACGAGTTTAAGTTTAATGTGGAGAGAATCTGGCTTCTCCAATCTTAAATCTCACAAACACACATCTTCTCGCAGAGTATGATTGTGAAAATGCATCCATACTGGAGAGCAGTAGACATTTTAGATGAGACCTAGTTATATCAGGATGTATTTGGTCACATTATTAGAAAAACATACAAAACAAATGTAAGGGAATAACAATGGTGGCAATGATTATTCACTTACAAAATAAACACGGTCCCTTCGTTTTATTTCTGTTATGATACATTTGTCGGCGCTCCCCAATAGTAATTGCTAAATTACTGCACAAATTAGTGTGACCACGCTATGCCTGAGGAACAGCTATATTCCTGATCTCCTGTGCACATTTAGGGCCCTTGTTAATTAGTGTAGAGAACTGACACAGACGTGCTGTTTTTAGTTTTAGTGCTTAAGATCCTTCGTTATTATATCTCTTTTGAGATAGCTGGATGTGCTCTTCCTCTGTAACCTGGCTTTGCGGCATGATTGAAGGAAAGTGGTTCTGCTTAATATCAAAGTATCAAAGGAGCAGAAGATGAAACAAAATGATAGGAGTGATTTTCCGGCTTGCTGTGTCGTCATTTATAATTGGTTTCAAATGCAGTCATGGGCAGATGCTCTGATGTTAATAAGAAAGACATCTGCATGCTGATGTGTGAAATTAGATTGGATTAAAGAAGACTGATTATGCATCTCCCTATATGTTGGTCGTTTAAGTATGTCACAATTTTTATTAAGAAAAGGACAAAGCAGGCCCTGTCATTTACATGATTCTTTGTCTCAATAAAACGTGTCACTGTTTTTTTTTTCTCTTTTTTTTAATGCTTATACTTTTCAGATTGATATCTCCCCTTTGCCCTGTTGGAGTGAAGCTGTTTGCATGACATGTCTGTTGAAATGGCGGCTGAGTGGGTGTTCAGTTTAAAACATCCCTGCTTTTGACAAATCCATAAAGCCGCAAATTGGCAAAGGGAATAATTGCGCGTGGCTGCCAAACAGTGATACTAAAGAAGCAGCGATATCTATTTCAATGTTCCCAAAAAGATGTGGCGTATCCCGTAATACTGGACAAGGATATGAGTTGTCCTCAAAGGGAGATAACACAATCTGCATTCACTCCCCATGTCCGGTGACTCCTCCAGCTCCAGCTCCAATCAACAGTGACACTGTGGCGGACATGCTGGATTTTGTTCCTCTGCCTTTTGTTCCACCACCTTGTGCTGAAGTTCTAGAAATTCAGTTTTTTCCTCACATACAATGTGTGCAACAATGATTTTTTTTCGATTTTGCAAGATGGAAAAACCTGCAGCAGTGATGTCAGACATCCTTGATTCGACAGGAATAGGGAATCATGAGGCAGGTTACTTGCACGGAGGTAGAAAGAAGGCGTAAGACGTAAAATATTAAATTTGTTACCAAAAAAAGGAAAGAGAGACAAACACATTTCACATAGGAGGATGTCAGTTTTAAGGAGTAAACGCAATATACACATGTATGTGTGTCGAATCAGATCTTTGCTGTCAGGAGATTGATGACGGATGTTGTGCCCACTGCTGTTATTTTGGAAAATTCCTTGCACAAAGAGCTAGGGGAACAGCCTGACCTTGATTGAAACAAATGAAATGACGAAGAAACTGCAGTGCCACTACAGGTGCCGCACTCTCTGGAGAAGTTGCGAAAATTGAGTTTTATGAAGTGCACCGGCCAAATCTTTGCTCTCCAAAACAAACAAACAAACAAAAAAATCCACTCAAAGCTGGTATTGATGACACGGCTAACAATGTGTGAAGGGATATAGGAAACCACAGCGGGGTGGGATTGTTGTTACTCTCTGGCCTTAAAGTTGATGGATCAACCGAAAGCGCTTGTTGGCACGGCTATTTTCTTAAGCCAAATGGCAACCGGTCTCTGTATAACATCTGTCAGCAACTCTGCTGTGATATGAGTGCGCCGTAAGCCCCGAAGGGAAATGGACGCACTTTTCTATTTATCCCCAATGTGCCAGAGAGGCTCGTGGAGGGCAAGAGGGCAGCGGCGGGAGAGAATGTTATTTAGCATATATTATTCATCCTACACTGTTCTTACATGTGAGCATGCTGAGAACAATCCTCCACTGCAGTTTATTTTTACCTGCCACAGCATGATTGTTTTGGGCGAAATTTAAGATTGAGGGAACTCCTCCACATGAAGAAACCAAATGGATCCCTGCATTAGAATGGACCGCGCTAAAAACTGTATTTGTTAAGTGAAGCATCATGGTCTAAAAGCAGGTTTTATCACCTACAAGCTTTATCGTCATGGACATTCTCTGAAACATTATTGCTGTCACAACGGGGATAAAGCTCACTCGCCTGGATACCATGACACGACATGTAAAAAGCGATTATTTTCAACTTGGTGGCGTAAGCAAAAACGATTTGTCTGTGTCGGCAAAAGCGTAAGAAATCCAACACTGTCCTATTTTCCGCAGTGGTGAAGTTTTACTCACAAAAATACATGAGTTGGACAGTGGTTGGAACAAATAGGAATGCTTTTGTGTGACCACATTTGATGGAATATTGGATGATATTTACTTACTTGCTTGTTATTTACTCAACATACTGCATCCCTATCTTTAATTTGTAACATTTTTAATGTACACACTGACATAATTCATATTTAATTTCATCCATTGGCACGCCATATTTCTGTACAAGCGCTGCTCGTGTAATAGCTGCTTGGTGTTGCAGGCATTTCTCAGCATAACCTGCTGATACTGCCAGAAGCAACTTCTGTGTGGTTACAAAGGACCACAGCAGCGCGTACGCTAGGGACTCAAGGGGCAACAGCGCTGAGTGAATAAGCCACCCGTATGCTCTTTGGTATTGATCATCTATCAGTCATGGACCTTCTCCCTCTCTGCTGAGCAATTACACAAAAATAGCAACAGTGGGATGATAATTATAGCAATCCAGAATAGCAAACTAAAAGGAATCAAAGTGATCAGAAAGATGCAATACAAATATGTTTAAATAGCAATGTTCACCTGGTTAATATCATGTTTATAGAATTCTATATATTAATTGTATGCTGGACAAAGTTACAACATGTTCTTTGATTTATAATGGCAAGTGAATTTTACGCCTGCAATGTTTGACACAAATTTTACAAAATAGACTTGATATACTCATTTTTTATGGCATAATGTGTGTTAGTGATCCCAACATTGTCCTATTTTGAAAGATGAATATTCACCTCAGTAATTTGCAATGTTTTTTTTTCTGTGTAATTACACTTTCACCAGGGGATAGTGTACAACGGTGTGTGATAGTATACCAACATAATACTCAATATGCTATATCAGTAAAGATTTGGTAAAAAATAAAAAAAGATAAAAAAATCATTGCAGATACCATGTTTTTCTTGATGCAGGATATGAGAAATGGTGGGCTTTGCAGGACTTAAGAGCTATAGACTAAACCTTACACCTCAGGAGAACCTTATGTACAAGCGGTGTGACAAACTGTTCTTACCAAGAGAGGAGGAAAATGTGTATGGATTGAGTCAATTTCAAATAAGAAAATATTATTTTTCAAATCCTGGTCCTTGCAGCAGAAATACTGACTGACTGCTGTACCGCCAGGCTGCACTGAGGTTCAAGTGCCCCCTAAGCTGCAGCAAGATCCGAATACCCAGAGGTTCACCTGTTTTGTTATAATAAAGTGTTTTCACCTTCAGTAGTGCCTCTGGCAGCCCCCAAGAAAACCTCACGCTGAAGCCAGACCAGCCTTGCCGTGCACTGTGACTTAGATAGATACCATATTGAACAATCCTCACATCGGATGGCTTCTGTGCCAAACAAATGTGTTTAGCCTCACTCTGGGACCAGGTTAAACATTTTCAGGGACAAATGCCAGTGCTGCAGTTAATAAAAGATAATTATATTGATTGTTTGACTGTAGACTTGCAATATTGTATTTCCACATTTTGCAGACTCGCTCGCCTCCTCATCATATGCTGCTGATGACTTTATGATGAAAAGGACCAATTTTGTTTTTGTTTGAAAAAGTTCTAATCATCAAAACCTATATTGAATGCTAACAAAGATTTTGATAGAATAGGAGAAACTTTAAGTCAGCCAGTGCAAACTGACAGATATGAATCTTGTGTTCAGTGCAGGAAGTTTGAGACATTCAGTCATGCACCGTTGACAAGTCTCTGACATGACAGAGATAAAGCAAATTATGCAAATACAAAATCTGTGGCAGAGTTTTAACACTCACTCTCTGTTTGCACACCTGCAGCAAAGAACCCTTCGCTGGGTTTCAAAGCGTCTGAGGAGCCAAAGTAAGATTAAACAGCCCTTGGATGTGTCACAATGACAGCTGTAAAGAGGAAGTGATGCAAATTGTTCATTAACAAGGTAATTGAAAAGTGGGGATTTAGAGACGGGCTGAATGGACAATGTCAGTGCAGTGAAACTGAAGTTATGAAGGCAGGAAATATTTGTGCGTGTATTTTATCAACAACTTTTCTTTTCTTAAATCAAGTCATAAGAAACACTTCAGGAACTGGCACTATTATTTTCCCATCTTTTTTTTGTGTCTTTTTTGAATCTTGTGCGAGTTGGTGATCAGTACAGGTGAAATACCAAGTTGATCCAAACTTAATTCTCCTAATGTCTTATTTTTTTTAATCCTAAAAAGCCTAAAGTGGATCTCAAATGAGTCCTAAGGCAGGAAAAGCAGATGATACCTGATACCTGAAAGGGCTTTCATGTGCTTGACATGTTGAGTGAAGAGAGAGACAACTCCTTTTTCTGCCTTTCCTTCCCGAAGAGGCAGGTAGGCTTTAAAACATGAATGAGGCTTTCAGCATGATTCCAAACACTTTTCTCCAGATTACATTCCTTTGTCTCGGTTGCGGTATCATGTGCCTGTGAGGAGCAATCATATTAAAGGTTGGTGTCCTTTTTTGTAGTGCCTATACATGACATATAAAAAGATTAGGGAAAACCCATCTTTAGACCATATTTTTCAGCAAGCCGTTGAGGGCGATGACTATTCAGATCATTCTTTGTGACATTTCCCTCCTGACAAAAGGTGCAGTACGCAAACCCTCTCCGCTAACATTTGCATAATCTCCCTGTCATTCCCGTGGTGCCGAGTGCCATCTTTGCCCCCTTCTTCTGCTTTAGCTGTCACTTAAGGACCGGGGAAAAAAAGTAATGTGATTAATTACAATTTGAAATGAGCTCTCTTAGATGGAAGATAATTTTGAAGTGTCAGTGTACCAATTTGACTGAATGAAAACACGATTATATTTTTCAAGGTGTCATTTTGTCTGCAGTGTATCCATTTCAAAGAGCCACCAAGGTCTATGAAACCCAATAAATTTGCTCAAATACAGGCTTTAATAGGAAGGTGTAGAATATCCACCAGAGGAGTATCACACTTCTTTTCATAAGGTGAGAATGAAATGACTCGGAGAGTCTGCCTCTATTGCAGCAGAGAGCTGCACGCACTCTAATAAGGACACTAGAGGCTCAGTGGCAGTTCACAGAGAAGCACAAACACAGAAATCCACCGAGGGAGCACAGACTGCTGCATCAAGGATGAGGGAGGCATTTTCCATGCTGACAGCCAGGCACCTCCTAAAAAAAACTCAAACCTGTTTTATCCCTTTTCACTTGCAATCATCCTCCATAATGGCACGGGAACCTTAATCCCAAAGGAGGATTTGATTGATGTTATACAACTGGAAGGACCCTTGTGAAAAGACAGCCTTTGGAAACAGGAAACGCTTTCCACACTTGAAGATGTGTTTTGTTGTCTTTTTGCTAACAGCCCAGCAAATGTCGATGAAATGATGTTTGACGTGTTGCCGCTTGCAGACCGTCTTGGCGATGGCATGACTCACAAATGTGCCCTGCTGACATGAGAGCTGTGAGTTTTAACAATGGCACGTATAAAGTGAGCATGAAAACATATTATATTTCCATGTATCATACATAACTACTTTATCACCAATATGTTTTAGTCAGTTTGGCACTTGACGGAATATCAAGCCAATTATATCATAGATATCCCAGAAATCTCTCTGACTCCTTAGAATGACAACTTTATTAACCCTTAAGAGTTCCTTAAAGAAACTGTCAAGTCTAAAGTAAGTCCCAAGTAATTTTGTCTTGGTCAAGTCAAGTCAAGTCTCAGGTTATGTCAAGTCAAATCAAGTCCTTTAAAAGGTCAAGTCCAAGTCAAGTCACCTCATTTTACCCGCACAATATGATCTTAGTAAAGTGAAAAGACAAGATATTAGTAACTGTCACTTGGCGTCAGTGGCCAATTTATCCAATCATAGGGCGTGTTTTTCCGAAAAAACGTAAGCAGAGAGGGCATGACTGATTGAAGGGGTATTGATCCAATCATGACAACGCCATTCTTAGCCTGCGCTCATACTGGATGATATTGATATTAATATTATATCAATATTAAAACTGAAAACACGAAATCAACAACATGAAATCAACAACACTCAAGTCATTCAAGTCACGTGTGTCATGTCAAGTCCTGAGTGTTTAACTTCAAAGTCCAAGTCGAGTCTCAAGTCTTTCATTTTTGGTCAAGCCAAGTCACAAGTCATCAAAACAGTGACTTGAGTTGACTCAAGTCCAAGTCACAATGACTCAAGTCCCCATCTCCTATATCAAATGTTAAGTATTTTAGGGGATTTTAACCCTCTAAATGCCAGTTTGTTTACATAACTCCACTCTAAACACATACAAAAACTCAAAATGAAATTTATGGAGGATTTTATTATTATTATTGTTATTGTTAAGAGCCTCAGATGGGTCAATGATTAGCAGCAACATTGAATTTGAGACATTCTTAATTTTTCTGCAGCCAAAATGGCATAAATATAAAAAGTGGTCTGGACCAAAAATGTCCCCAGGAACCCTAATGGGTTAAACGTGTGCTTTACAAGGCATCTTATGGTTTGCATCCCTCAGTCACTGTAGCTTCCACACCTTCAAGGCCAACACAATGAGACTCAGCAGGAGCTTTTTCTCTCCAGCCACCACAACCTCATCACCACCACTGTGTGCGCATGTAAACTGCACAGACACACTCATTAAACTGACCTGCAGCTGCCGTTTGTGCTCTTGCAGTTTTACCGGTGTGTGTTCCCTTTTTTTCTATTTTCTTTTCCTTAAGCGTCCCCGCTGCTGCACCAGTGTTTGACTGCTGATACTGCACATGGCAGCTAGAAAGGTTATAAATAAGAAATTGGAATTTGAGATCAAGTGTGACAGGACTGCAGGTTATCAAATCAAAAGTTTTGGTTGCCTGTTTTCCACACAGCTGCTTGAATGTCAAGTTGAAAGAGAACAGATAATGAAATTACTTCCGCAAACATCCAAAACAAGAGGAAAGCAGCAATAGCTTTTTTGTTTGTCAGAAAATTGTCCTCCAATACACATCTATATTTAACCATCACCTTATTTCTCAATCATGTTATTAGAAGAACTTCAAATAAACCATCTTGAGATTGTTGCTAAGCAATACGCTGGAAAGAAGGGCTGAACAGCTGTTTGACCAAAACAAACAAGCAAACAAAAAAATGTCAGATGGCATCAAACACCTCCGCTTGCAGCCTCCAAAAGACCAAACAGGTGGGGATAAAACACCGTCCTAGTGCTCGGCTGCACACGCAGGTTTTGTCTAGTTGTCCCCTGTGAGAGAAAGGATATTTTTCAGCAGCGTTTGATGGTCATTTAGAGCATGAGCATAATATGGCCCGGCTGCCACCTCCTGATTGCACATCTTGATTTTTGCTTTTGCCAAAGAAAAACATTCTAGAGTAGAATTCTGAAAACTGCAGACCATTAAATCGCCACAACAGAATCCAACAAATATCAAATAGGCATATATTGACCGTTTGTGCGGCCCATGATTCCATTGAACTTATGTTGCTTGATTATCACACCAGTTTATATTCATGATAAGACATTGTTACACACAATGGTGCATGCTGGGATATTGTACATTAGCGGCTCGCCATCATTTTCAAAGCATTGCATTAGAAAAAGTAAAAATAAAAATGTGTTCAGCTCATCTTCATCTTGCGCTCGACTCAATGTAGAGGAAACAAGGTCATCTTCACAGGAGGATCCCGGCCCCCCTACGTTTTCTTAATTGTTCCACTCGCCATTTTCAGCCTGAGTTCACACCGTCTGCCACAGAAACACTAAAGGTTAGTTCCAACCTCCTCTGAGGGATTGACTGACCGGGTGTCAAAGTGTTTCTGCTCCACAGTGCTGATCCTTCCCGTCCAGCAGCTCTGATCAAATGCTGCAGGAGCTTCCAGTTAGATTTGGTTTCCACTTGAAAGCCCACTGAGCTCGGATCAAATGATATCAGATGGCCCCGGGTCCGTGTCTCATCTAACATCTCACACCAGATGTCAACACCTGTCACCCTCAAAACACGCCTACACCTGATGCACTTTATGAAAATGGTCACTTTGACATGAAGATAAAAACACCCAATTTTTTCCTTTTAATTGACGAGCAGCAAATGGACAAACTGTGTGATTAAAAGGGCCTGTGATGGACAGAATCCTTTTAATAACGTGATTTTTTTTGGGGACGTAATGAGAGAAAATGTAACATTTGTCCTCCGACCACCCTTTACACAAAAACATCAAGCTGCAGGGTTTCGCGAAAGGAAATGAAATAAAAATGTCATTACATCCATCTTTCTGCCGCGGACTGCGATGGAAATCTAGCAGAATCTCACCGCAGAGAGACCAGCTGCAGCGCGCCAATGTTATGACCTGGCAAGCATATGCTGTGCGGGCGTAGCACAGCGGTCTGCCTCTCCTTAGTGCCCACATCATGGCTGAAAAGTCCTCCTCAAGAACAAATAATGGAATCTCTAACTGTTAGACGGTCCATGGAGAGCAGAGAGTTGGACAAAAACATGTATTAATTCTTCTCACACTCTGTGAGGGGGAATATGAAGCAACTTCTGTATCATTACTGTTTAAATTTTCAGATTTTTCCACCACCGAGGAAGGGTTGTGATCAGACTCTTACTGCTACACTCGTATATCTTGTATTAATTCATTTTTGTCAATAGTTATTTGATATAGTTGATGATATATTATGTTGTGTTTAGAAGTCAAATTGTATATGTGTATCCCTAATGCAAAAGGTGCAGCTAATTTCTTTTGTGCATTTTCCTTAAGTGTGTTTGACACGTAATTGAAAGATAATTAACTCGAAACTTTTGCAAAGCTGATATGATCTGATAAGTAATAAAAGTATGTATGATTCATGCTGATATCGTATCGATGTCAGTATTGGCCAATACTCAAGGCTGCAATATCAATATCGAATCGGAAGTGAAAAAGTTGTATCGGGACGCCCTTAATGCAAAGTACACATTTCCCTCCAGCTTAGCTCAGTACGTATGTCTGATATTTTTTTGCAGAGTGTTGGACATAGTTACCCTCAATTTAATAGATGCGACAAACCGCAAACGCCACTTACATTTTGAGTAACACCGCTCTTTTAAGGTACCAACATCTGCCATTCAACAATAAAAGTCATCTCTACTCCGCCAAAGCAGCTGAGTGAAAACAAGGCCACGGTGACATTAGGTGGGCGCGACTGCTACTCACTATGGCCTTTGGCTGCTTAATGAGATAGAACATTTGGCCAGTTCTGATCCGGCTGTTTTATTATACGAGCAGACAACTGGAGAACCCATTTAGCGGCAAAATACCTGCGGCTTTCATTTTGACAGAGCTGCCTCGTCTGCTTCGTCCTCTGTGTCTTATCGGCATAATCAATCAAAGCCTGATTTGGGAGGAAAAGCTCATGGGAATCAAATGTTACTTCAGGATGTAGAAAACACATTTAATTGTTGTGAATTCAAAACAAAACACCTTAGCCTTCTGACTTGGAGGAGCTGCAGAGGGCTGACATGACAGATATTTCTGTCTAAATTGTTTACAGTTGAAACACAGTCGGACCAGTGCAGCAGAAAATATTTTGCTTGTGCTTGACACGCTGCCTGTTACTGGCAGGCTGCAGAAAAAGACGAAATTTGAGGTAGGAATTCAAAGTCTGTCTGTTTGCAGCCGTAGCGAATGTACTGTTTTTCAGTACACATGGCATTCTGTACTGATACCTTTTTTTAAAACTATGCTTAGTTTCACACAATTACATTGGCTACTTTTACATGCAGTCAAATAAGCCTCTTCTAACTGGAATATTAGCAATAACCCTGTTGCGTGCGGCCATGTAAACACCAATAACTCCTTTGAATAACCCGAATATGACCCCTGGGTTACTCCTTTTCCGAATATTTGATCATGTATACGTCGATCGGGATCTCCCCATCAAAAGGAGCATGAATTTGTGTTCTGCGCATTTTCTATTGGCAAGGAATCTTGGTCTTTGGAGTCCAGGAACTACCTGTAAACATGGCCAAAGGCAAGAACAACACCACGCCACACTTTTGGAGTGAGGAGGAAACCAATCACTTCATAAGTGTGATGAAAGACACAAACATCCTGGCATTTGGAGACGCTGGAAAGTAGACAGATCCACAAAAAGGGGAGCGGAAAGTTACGCCAAGCAGGGTTTGTAGCAGACCTTCTCTGTGCATCACTGGTTTTATCAGGAGTCATTGATTACAATGACGATGTATACAGGAATAACCCTGTTTGCTCACACATGGAAACAGGCCATACCTACTGTTTCAGTAACTGGAATATGGACCTTAACACAAATATTGACTGCATGTAAACGTAGTCACTGTCACAGCTGATTAATGTCCAGTACCACCACCATCTGATCTACTGGACTCTGTGTGGCTCCACCAGAATAGTCGGGGTGAAGAGCCTTGATCCAGGGTGCTTTAGTGGTGGAAATGAGGGAGGAGCGACGGCTGCATTTCTCTTTTTTCCTAGTCGCATTCATCCTTCGGGTTACACACTCGCCTCTCTAACCTTTGGGCCTCTAAATCTGGGCGAGTATTTATCTTCCTGCCATCTTTGTCTTGGTGACATTTTGAAATGTTCATCAAACCAGGGAGGGAAGTGATTCATACGCCAAAGCCGCAGCATCAGTCAAACGTGCCCCAGAGCTCGAGCTACTGTACTTCACATATGACCGATATCAGATCGCCATCTTTGTTCTGTCACCGCACATTTTTCTTCTGTCTACATCAGCAGAAAGAAAACGATACAGTACAAGATTTCTGCTGTCAGCTTTTAAGAAATTTGCATTTTACATTTGGTCAAGAATTGTGTGATAACGCATAAAAGAGATAACTTGTATGTGGACTCCTCATTAATGCTGTCGAACACACATTTTGAGTTTGAACTTTTTTGTAAAATCGGAAGCAGAAAGGATTGTTAATGGAAACAAAATCCTCCACACCCGCATTTCCTGCATATTATAGTTGTCGTTTAAGTAACCCCAAAACACAAATTTAATCTTACTCAACACTTTAAATTTGATCCACATGTTAAAACGTCAGAGAACTTTCCTTGACCATCACATGACAACACGACACGCAGCAAAAATCCCTCTGAGAAAAAATGAGATCCCTGTAACCCGAGATGGAACAGGTGGATCGAGGATATTTTTGCGGGGCTCTAAGCACTCTTGAGTCAGCTAGAGCTTTGCGTAATGAAAGAATGTGCTATGTGTGTGTGTGTGTGTGTGTGTGTGTGTTTGTGTGTGTAGAAGTGACTTGGAGGCACCTTCAGGGACTCGAAGTGAGACATTTTCAGCAGATCCGGAAACAGCTGTGTGCTGCAGGTGTGGGCTGCATGCATTGCCAAAAAGAAAAACAACAAAGTTCATGGTGTTCTTTACACCCGAGAGACGAACAATTGTTTCCAAAAAGTGGTGTTTACATGTTTGAAATCTGAAGTTCTGATTTTGAGTTCTGTTTGAGTGTCGCTGATTTCTTTTATATGCTTATTTTCCCACTGCTCAGTGTTTCCTGCTTGCATGGAAAATGCAGTGTATCCTATTAGACTTTGCAATGCAGGATTTCACTCAACTAAACCAACTTTGGGTGAAACAGACTTTGGATTCAGCTAATCAACATTAAACGACATTGCAGCTAAAAAGACAGATATTTGCCTGGGTCGATCTGACGCGAAATGAGAGGCGAGTGATTATGAGCTGGACAGAGATGTGATGATGTTGCTCCGTAACTGATGTTAACGAAGTTCGCCACGAAAAGTTGATGAAATGTCAGAGTTGCCTTCACACCTTGCCATGTTCCTTTCTTTTTTTTCTTTTTTTTCCCCAGCCTGCTGCGGCTAATTAGCTGTCTCACCTGCAAACTGACACCGGGAGTGCGCCTTTTCGCAGCGAGTCTTTGCTCGATTTGACAAGACAAAGCGCAGGACAAGACAAGCGTTTGCGAGTTGTTCCAGGGCAGGGGAGGTTGACTGATGCGGGCTGTCTTTTCCATGTTTGTCCTGTCTGTGTGGCAAACTCCATGAAATATTCAATTTCTGGAGTATTCATGAAGCTGAGGAATTTGAAATATACACTAGCCCCTTTTTAGGGGTGTCCTGATCTGATATTGATGTCAGATATTGGTCCAATAACAGCAAAAAAAATGAGCATTGGATGAAATCTGCCTGCAAATCTGCAAATCTCCAAAATAAGCACACCGATACAAGCAGTCCATTCCAGACTTAGCTCCAGCACTTCTAGTGGTTATTTTGCACTTTAAAAAGATATTTTTTTGTTTTTATTGGATTTATTGAGATTATTTTTCAGGGTGTACTAATTTATTTTTTATCATTTTATTCAATTGTAGAATATTCTTTTTTTTAAGGTTAAAATGCATGTGGGCTATTGGTTAATAATAAATGGGTCAGTAAAAAAGTTGTATCGGGACAGCCCTACCCCTTTCACCGTATATAGCACCACAGAGCTTTTCTCTTGTCATAATATTTATGGGGAATTTGGGGTTTTAAAACTGGCAGGATTGTGATTTCGAAAGCTAATACGTTTGGATGTGTTTCAGAGTGCTCATTTAGAATTCAAATACAGAAAAGCAAAATAACCACAAGATGAGTAAAAGCTCACTGGAACTGCTTTGGTGGTTTTCGAGTCCCCCCTGTTAGGCAAATAGGCAACCGAGCTGGACAGACTGGAGGAGCTTTGCGGGAGTAATAAGCTGCTGGTGCCTCTCCAGGACCACTGCTGACGGGCAGCGGCTTAGAGCTGGCAGGGACGCAGCAGCACACAGAGTACTGGACATGTCGGTAGTGATTACATTCTGCTTGAGAAAGGGTCGGGGGTCAGACGGAGCGCGCGCCGGCGGCTCCTCCTGCCAAACCAACCGCCTCCCCATCACCGTACAACACCATCTTGTTATTGTGCTGCGGGCCCTTCTATTCACACTGTCGCCGCTGCTCAATATTTGAAAATCAAATTCAAATCCCTCATCTGGGGCACATTCTTGTGTAGCCAATACAAGTACACCCCACCCCCCACCCACACACACACACACACACACACCCACACACACACACACACACACACACACACTTGAAAGCTCACTGCAAAGTCATATTGCAGTGGAAGAATTTCAGCATTAATCCTAACCCGCCCATCCCAAGTCTCCATCTTCTATAGAATAAATCTGTAGTAAACATCTACATCTCACAGTATGCAGCGACAAACAGTGAATTCAATTCAAGTGTGACCTGTTTTCTTAAGTTGGGAAAAATAAAAAAGGTCAAAGAACAAAGTTTGCCACCGGCAGACCCTTCAAATTCATTGAAGTTAGTATAAAGGTTTGCTCTGTGGGCCTGTGCAGGTTATTATTCAGTCACAAAGCGTTATTTGTGTTGGCATCGGGCATAGTTGGAGCTTATGCAGCGCAGCTTATTTGTTTCTGGTTATTTTCCAGAGCGTGTTACAGCTCTATTTGCCCAGACAATTGAGGAGAATGATTCATGTGCAGCATCTTCCCATTCAATTCATCAAATCAAAGTGAAGATTTACATCCGGATGCTTTCACGGCAAACAACCTGTGCTGCCTCCTCGATGGTGACTATCAAAGAAATTAAATTGCAGCGCTGAGTATAATTAAGTGAAGCACTGAATCCCCAGATATGGTTACTTTTATAGTGTGCTTTGTATGCATAATAAGATGCTTTTATAGTGTGTTTTTCCTCGTGGGAAAAAAACACTTTGTCACACGACTCAGAAATGAACATTTTTCAAAGGGGGAGACTTACCGTCCTCTCTAGACTTTTGAATGAACGCATCGACGCCGCTCTCCCCGTAGTTTCCCTCGGAGGCCACGGTGGAGACATAGTTCCAGCGCATGGCTTTGACGATGTCCACCATGGCCTGGGCCTGATAGGTGTCCGGGGGAACCACCCGGGAGAAGAAGTCGTAGCGGGTGTTGTCACTCAGCTCCGGTGCCGTAGAGGCATAGCTCACCTGAGGGATCTGTGGGTAAAAAGGGAAGAAAATGAGAGGTGCTTACACACTATGGCATCTATTAATATTACACATGTGTGTGTTAATTATAAATACCACAAGATTCCTTGTAGATTCATGTGCAAATACATGATTATAATATGACGCCTCACATCTGCTGAAATCTCAGAACTGTTCCTCAATGGTCCGCACCACGTGATCTAAGCACTCTTGAGTCAGCTTTGCGTAATTAAAGGAGTGTGGAAAAGGAGTATTTTCCACAGCAGTCGAGCGCCACAAAAGTGCTCATCCTCACTAGTTTTTTTTTAACATTACATTTTTTTTTGTTTTTATTGTGCTATAAAAGAATGGAGCGGCGAAGTCCCGTCCGTTCCGGTAGACCCCATGGGACCTATGAGATCGTAAAAAATGAATGGATTTCAATGGAGAGAAAGTAATTATTTTCTGGTCCCAGCGGATCTATGCCCCGCATTACACATATGTTGTTGGTGGATTTAAATGATAATTCTTTATGTCAAGAGTTTGACCGTTTACTGTGCAATTGCTTCAGTTAAAGGCTGTAGATAACGGGATGAGAAAGACTACATGTCGCGTATGTGACGTCATGTCATGACCCTTTCCCTGTCGGCATAACTGAAACTCTCCACATGCCTTGACTTATGGTGATTTTCACCTCTTTCGACATGGGAAAAGGTGGTGAAGTGGAGCAGAGAGATCGCCATGTCTGTTCCAGGGTTCCAAGTGCGGATGGTGACATCTATCTTTTGCATCAAGAGCAGCAAAGAGTTGTGGTTCACAAAGCGGCTTCACGCAAAACCTAACATTATCAATCTCATAAAAAAATGTCTTTAAAATATCACAAACAACATATGTGAAATCCATGGCACAATTCGAACAGGACCAGAAAATAATTATCTCCTCATTGACTCTCATTCATAAAACTGAGAAGAGTGGGACTTTGCCACTCCATACCATGACAATGACAGTACAGTGACAGTGCAGCGACATGGACAGACAGAAAAAGGAAAAGGAATAAATAATACAAATAATAAAGCAGCAGCAAAAACAAAGTGTGACTAACAATATTTATGTATATGTGTTTGGTTTGCGTGTGTGTGTATTAAGAGTATTACTGGGGGTATTCACATTTGTATTGTTACACCGATAATTATAATATTAGTGTCAGTTACAAAGCTTACAAAGATAGTCGTAAGAACAAATAGATACAAAAGTTTAAATTAGTATTTTGCACATAATAGTAACAACAACAATAATAATAATGAGAGATTCCCTTTATATTTTCTTTTTATACATGTGGTGCATTAAAATCAGGTTGCTTTTTTGTTTGTGTGTGTGCGTGTGTGTGTGTGTGTGTGTGTGTGTGTGTGTGTGTGTGTAGGTGTGTGTGTGGATGTGTGTGTGTGTGTGTGTGTGTGTGTGTGTGTGTATGTATTATGGTTCCCCCTTCCTCTTGTTTCTAACATGCATAACTCCTTTAGTGTTAAACAACATGAAGGCACAAGTTGGTCTGCTTCCAGAGCAGCAAAGGCACCCGACGTTCCTGTCAAAATTCGCGAAATCATGGAAAACTACAAAGACGGTGTTATCCCGCGGCGTCGCTGAGAACAGTCGGACCAGAATTACACCTTGGGAAGGTTAGACGTGGAGGGTGTCCTTCTCTAGAACGTTGTATAAAAGAAAAACCGATGTACGTAAGTCAATATTTCTCTGTGCTGGCCTTTAAAAATGCATGCGAGTGATGCTGCCCCTGCCCCCCCTGTTATGAAAGGCTTTACTGTATTTTCTTAGTTTGGTCCCTTAGATCCTGCCTCCAGCTGGAAGTTCTTTGTTGCCGTGTATTCTCAACTTTTGCTTGCTCAAGTTGCCTCTGAATTATTTACGGTTGTCAGAGCTTCTCTGATCTTTCTATGGCTTCAGTTGCAAAGTGAAATGATTTTGCGACAATCATGGTTAAACTTCAAATACGGACACACTTTTTTTTTTGTTGTTTTGACGCCGGTGCATCTTTTGTCCCGACCGCCTGGGGTTAGATAAAGTCAGGTAGTCGCTGTAGAAAGCAGAGTCACAGTTTGGTGGAAGAACATCCTCTAATGTGCGTGAATCTGCCCGGCATGAGAGCAGACAACTTATCCTCAGGCTACCTCTGTCTTTTGAAAACCTCGACATCCTAGACATCATGGATCATTTTACAGCAGAAAGACAAAACCGTGAAACAGAGGGCTGCTTGTGGATATTTTATTTTTTATTTGAATAAAAAATGAAATCTCTGCCTTTAGTAATAAATTAAAGAGACTGAATATCTGCTGTCGACTCTGGATGAGATGAGTGACATGTGAATGACATTGCTCATCTTCCCTGAATACTGTTTGTCATGGCACCTCGCTGCGGCTGTGGGGATTCTGACAAATATGTTGCCTCTGAGCATCTCAAGTGTGGTGCATGGAGGGATCTGGGGGGAGTGTGTTCTGGATTGGAAAATATGGCTTTATCACCGCTTGAAGCATTTCTGTAAATATGAAAATAAAAATGTTGGTGTGAGTGTTAGAGAAATATTTACCTCCCTCTACCCCGACCCCCCCCCAACCACCATTCACGCTCCCAACCAGCGGACTTAGAGCACTTACGCCCAGTGAAGCTAGATCAAAGTAAACTTTGGAGTATAACTTTACCAATAAACTGCTCCACCAACTGCAGGCAGCTGCGGAAGTGATAACCTCCCTCCCTCTCTCCCTCGCTTTGCCCAGCAGAGGCCTTTGATGTGGTCAGCTGCAGCGCCTCGCTCATCCCACTACCACTGTGCTGCCCTGCTTGTCGCGGCAGCCTGTGCAAGGAGCACAGCTGGTCGGTCTGAACCGGTGACCTACAGCCCAGAACAACTCATCCAACTGCACGCTGACTTCATATCCACCACAAAGATCCGCAGGGTAAAGCAGTGCAGTGTTTTGCTTTGTCTGTCAGCCAGAGAGTGGAGGATGTGTAATGAATGGATGTAAAAATAACCCCCCCGCCCCCCCCCAGAGATTTTCATTGTAAAATATTTTTAGAATCTGCCCCTTTAAAGGGATAGTTTGGATTTTATGACAGTGAAGTTGTATGCGATCCTGTATGAGCATGCCATGAAACAGCCTATGATGGTGCATGCAGTGATAAGAATGGAGGAAAAATAGTACCGTGTGATTGCGACGTCGCAATTCTTGCGACTATTTTGCGGCCAAGAATTCCTGATGCAAGTGGATTACTCTTTTGGACACATATTGTTTTTTGAAGCACATCCGTGTGACCCCAGTAACTACGGAACTACTTTCTGCAACACCAAACTGGGACTATTGCTTTCAAGGCATTCTGAGGCCGTAACAACATACTGTGGATCAAAAGCACCCTTCATAGGTGATGGCTTGTGATTCAGCAAACATGCCAATCAGAAACAGCCTTGTTAACCCGATTCCCTTCTGAAATAGAGAGAAGCCCGGAAAGGGGGATTTGTGTGCGCAGTAATGGAGCGTGTGCATGTTGTACGCCAGCCTCCCAGACTGATGTCTCTCACCCGTCACTGGACATCACACTGTGCCGGGTCCACGCAGCATTTCTGCGCCGATTGTCTTGTTTGGAGCTGGAATTGCCCGTGCAAATTGCTCTGCTTCATGAACTGTGAGCACTGAATGACATCGATGTTGGAGGCTGCCACGCTTCATGCACACGCTCCTCCGGGATGCTCTTAGAGACGCGGGCCTTGTCGAGGTCCGTGGCCTGTGCTTGAGCGCGCTCCCCACGGACCGGCGGCAGTCAGCTGACTTGTTGATTTAACACCTGGCGGTAACGGCGGGCCGCGGAACATCTGACCCCCTCCGAGTTTGCACACAGTCAGCACAGCTTAGCTTCCTTTCTGCCGCTTCTCCCAGAAGCAACGACAGTGTGAAACAGTTATTTTTCAGGCTCCACTTTGACGTCACAGTATGAGAAGTGTTGGACAAAGGTGTTTGGAGGGTGTTAATGGTTGCCCATTTTAGAACGCCTCAATCAAGCGTAGAGCATAGCAACGGAAACGAGCCATTTAGCCATATGCACCCCTCCGTTTGTGTTAATGCGGTGGGCATGTTCATAATTGTGTCTGTGGAATAAAAAAAAGCACAAGGACATGTGTAAAAATGTGTCTGGCATCTGCTCTCATATTGCACCCACACACAAAATTCAAACCCCACTCTCCCTATTATGACTGCATTTTCTCAAAAATCTTTTAAAATAGCTCCATATAAATAAAATAGAATAAAAAGGTACCTGTCTGTGATGGTGCTGTATGTTCTTGGTGAATGTTTTGCCCTAGATTTAAAAAACAAAACAAAACAACAATCTTTGTTTTTTAATTTAGCTTCTGTCATGTTTGGCTCCGCTGACGTGACATGTTGTGTCTCATATCTGCCAAATAAGTGAGATCCGCACTGTGGCTACCCTGTGTTGTATTTCTTACCTGAGGGACTTTTCACGGCTGTAACAATCACACGATTTCAGCACTCTGTCAAGAGCCGGGACAGGCAGGGCTTATCATGTTTGGGCTTGGCGAGATTTCTTACTCGCTTGGACTAATGCAAAACTCCCCAACAGCGCGCTCGCTATAATAAAACGCCATTGCTTCTTAGCATTGACTCAAGAAATTACAGTCCTTTAGCCAAGGCTCCCTCTGATCTGCCACCGGAGAATCAAAAGGCGCGAGGATTGGGAGGAGAGAATATCATAGCAGAGCTTGGACATGTGGAAAAACTGCTCGAAGCAAATTCATTTTGTTGGTAAACATCTTAGCAGGTTGTTGTAAAGAATCATTGCGCCATTGGTGTAACGCAAGCGCACTTGCCATCTGTTCAGCCCAAGCCTGAGCTCTTTGTGACCCTCCGTGCCAACATGTGACGTTTGCCCCCAAGTTTATAGAAAACGCTTTCATCTGCAGCCTCCTCGCCCCCATCACCATCCATTTAATTGCTAATGGGCTTGGGAAATATGCTTAATTGCTGGGATGTGAGTCTCAAGCAGATTTTTGAGGCAGATTTAATGTTCAAATCACTTGCTTTAAATAACTGTGCCTTTTTAAAAATTCAATGAGCTCATTTGGCACCGCATCAATGCAGGAGTAATGATGCTCATTAGAACTGTACAGAAATATTATACATCTGTACTGTTTGCAAGAGAAGAAAAATCAAAACCCTTCGTCAGGCTCTGGAAACGTGTCAGTAAATCCTTCCTGCAGATATGTTAGCATTATATCTGCTGCATTTATTTTTAAGATGTATAACAGCAGAGTCGTCTCGCTTACAGTCGATGTGAGGCATCCACTGCTCATCTCTGTGTTGGGTATTTTCAAGTCGAACAACAATTGAGATAAAAAATCCATGAACAGCTCTTGTTGTGACATTTTCAGAGTATCAAATTAAGGCTAAAACCTTGGGTCCCTAAAAGCCGACACTGGAGCTTTTGTATTTGTCTCTATATGCAAACATGAAATGTAGTTGAAAACGAGCAAGGAACTCTGAGAGCTCGAGCTCTGCCTCGGACACAGTTGTGTCTGTAGGCAGCCAGTAGCAGTTCCCAGTAGCACTTCCCAGTAGTGATGTGCTGGTCACGAACGATCCAGTTCTTTGAGCCAGCTCTTTGAAGTGAACGATGGCAGCCGGCTCCTGTTTGGGGGCCAATGTGTTTGTTTTTCTCATCTTTTTTTCTGTTAGAGTGTGGTTTTATTTTTGGTCAGAATGTGTGATAAGTCAGGATGTGGTGACAGAAAACGTGGTCAGATTTGGATACATTTCAATGTAATTGATAGTTCGAAGACAGTGCAGCCTATAAATGTCATATCGTATTATCATATCATATATTCAAAAAGTAGTTCAACAATACCAAAAATTGTTCTTTGTGTTTGTATTGTACAGTCTATTTTTTGTAGCACTCTTGATTATGTGAATTGATAAAGAAATATAGATAATCCCTATTCAATACCATGCGTTTTTTACATTAGTAATTCATTTTACACATAATGTATTAAATAAATCTCAGGAGCCACTTAGGAGTTTGTTTTTAGGGAGCCGAGCCAAAAGAAACGGCTCCCTAAAAAGAGCTGAAATTCCCATCACTAGTTCCGAGGATTCTTTAGATTTTTGATAGATTTGAACGACAGCTTGAACCTTCCAATGGGCATGAAGTCCACCAACAGCATCTTATGGTGAGACTTGCCGTGTAGAAACCATGAGGACAGATTGGTCAAGCAAAACCCCCAGCTGAAACATGTTCAAGCACATCATAACAAACACAGTTACCCATCTTCGAGCTGCTCTTTTCAACCACTGGAACTTGCCTGACATCCTCATGGACTTAAAACATCAGTGTAACACAGCTGGATATTCAAAATACAAAACCACGTCATTAAAAATGCACACATTGCCCGCTGTGTGACCTCCGTGTAGCTCACCCTTGTAATTGTAGATCTAACTTCCTATGTACGATTTGCCTGACAACTTGTCCACAATGAATTTTGAAAGCCTCATGAAAAAGGCGTTTTTTACCCGCCTGATGTCTCCAGTCAGTGTAGATTTCCATTTTAACCACGTCAAACAATGCTCCTTTTGCCATGCAGACTGTTAAACCATTGTGCTGTGGAGATTTATTTTACGAGCTTCCTCATTTCCATCCACTCAACGATATGAGTGTTCTTGTTGTCAGGACGCCGCGTTTCTGCCAGGTTTAAAAAATAAATACATATATATATATATAAAAATAAGTAAAAGCTTCCTCTACAACCTGGCTTGGCACGGTGAGTAATTGCGGAGCCAGTCTGCTGAGTCATAAAGCACATTGAGATCTTTCCACCCATTGTTGCTGAGATCAATACGGTGAGACTTAAGTGAACAATACAAGCTCCGCACAGAGACGTCTGCGGCGGGAGCCAACTCTCGTCCTCCTTTCTGCAACATATCACTACTTTATATTTTACATTTTCAACATGGTTTACACATCTCTGTTAGATAATCGGCCTCTTTACAATCCTTTCTGTGCCGGCTCTATTAAAGAAGTCATAAATCACTTTTTTTCTACTTTTTTTTTCTGGCTTTGAAAATGTTTTTATTCTGGTTAGTAGCGTGTCCTTCCATCCTCCATTTCCTCCACTTTAAATGGGATCAAGGCGGCCAGTGGGTTAATCTAAAAATAAGAAATATTCCAGTCAACTGAGAGACAGCCGCCGCATGACTCAACTCCCAAGCGCGCATTACCTGGCTTGCAGCACGTCAACATCACTGCACGTCCTTCAACTTTTCAGCTCTTAATAAGATTCTGCCCGTATAGATTCGGATGCTGGAAAGCCCATGCAGACTGGAAAGTGTTGGCCGTTACTGTCAACAAACACACTCATTGTTGTCTGAGGCAGAGCCGAGACATTAAAAGCTGTGTTAAAACACTTTGGCGCCGCGCCCGGATTCTGCTCGCAGTCAAAGTCCACTGACAACTCTCCTAAAGCTTGACAGTGATGCATTTAAAAAAAGCTCTCTGTCTGTGAGACTGCATTTGAAATCCTCTGATATGGAACATTTTATTCGATTGTGTGGATGAATTCTGAGTAGGAAATATCTGTTTTTTTATGCGGCGCTGCATGAAAACTACTCAATCCCACAGAGCAAAGTGGTGAATTTGATGCATACATTCCCAAACATGCTGTAGTTCACCTGTCAGAGAAAACGGTTTTGTGCAAAGGAGTGTATTTGTCATTGTGAGGCAAAATGATCAGTCATTTTTTGCCATTTCATGAAAAAATGAAGAAGCCCGAATCGCGAGAAATTATGCCAGGTCCTTGACTACATGTCGGCTGCTGCCATGGAGTGGAGGCATGAGTAGGCATCCATAAATGTGACAGGAAACACTCAAAATAAGGTGCTACATCTTAATGGCTCCCTGCTCCCCTCTCCGTGCTCAGCCATTGGCACTTGCACGCTGTTTAGATCCATAAGTGTGACAATCATGTTTACAGGGCGCGCGTAATAGCAGATGTTCCTGCATACGGCATGTTGAATAAGTGTTTTATTTATCGAGACGGAAATTAATAGTCTGTCAAAACGAAGTCATTCGTAGAGTGGTTATGGGAAGCAATGCTGCTAGAAAAAAGTTGATCAATAAAATAGAATATTAACTCACCCGTATGTTTTTCTGTTTTATATGAAAGGCTGTGTCCGTCTGCTTTATTTCCTCTCATCACACCTCTCTGATATTTGCGGCTCTGTGTGTTATCTATCATTGATGGAAAATTTCGCCGGTGTTGTTTTGCTTTGAATGAAATATAAAGGAAATAGTTGTTTTGTTCCTTTCACTGGTTGCCGTGCATTCTGGGAAACAAAAGTAAAGTGGCAGGTCATGTGTCCTTTAGTGTTTACCATAAAGATAAAATGGTGCTTACATTTATACTGCGAAACTCTCTCTGTCACTGTCACTGTTTGCTG
>CAESWR010002540.1:91355-134099 GCA_903171835.1 Mullus surmuletus | reverse complement strand
GAATGCCGTGCAAACAGTACTTGGCTGGTTCACAGGAAGGTGCAAGCTGTGCTTTTTCATTTATAGCTGGATGTGTTAAACCTAATCAAAAGTTGAGTGATTTGAGAGAAGATGCACAGTGAATGCCAACTAAAACAAAGTGAGGAAAAAATGAAACCGTCTTTGTATGAATGTGAAAGCGGCGTGTACGAACGCAAAGGAAGTCAGACCTTATTGACCTTATAACTTTAATTTCTGCAGGTGTTTACACATTGGAGAATTGCTAGAAGATGAGATTACAAGAGTAACCAAAAGCAGAGGCTGCAAATATTATTTCAAATCTCTCAACATTCATGGATTCGTGCTCCTTTTGATCCCTCCATATCTCCACCCATGTCTTTGCTCTTCCCCTGACCCTTCAAGAAATGCATATGCATCAGTGCGCTCCAGCTGCAGGCAAAAATGCAGTTTTAACCATGCGTGGTTCCATGTTTTTGGGGGGGAGATAATGTTGGTGAATGCAGCATACTATATATCAAGTGTCCAGAAATGTCTTCTTAGATTTATTTGTTCTTGATGTTGTTGATATTTGATGTAGAAGAACATTCTTGAATGTTTGAAAGCTGCAGCTTATAAAAGCTTGAATCTTGATTTACAGTGCGAACATCTTTTCTTTCACTGCATCCTCGCGCCAAACATCCTCGGGTCTTCTCCACCTCATTGTTTCACGATCTGATTTACAAATTCTTCAGTTGATGTTCCAGCTAGGACACGCAACCGTTTTTGTCACTCTGTTTTTTCGCAGTGGTATACCCTTATGGATACACACACACATATAAGGTCGCACATGCACACACATCAAATGTAGTGCGACCGAGTAGCCAGGAGCCATCCCTCCATTGTCGGAGTTTGCATAAATCGCCACATCTCTGGATAAAGGGAACAGACAGGCAATACAAGATAACAATTTATTTCCTGCTTTTGCACGGGTGGGCTGTTTCATTACATTTTCAACGGTTATTCACAAATGCGTTGCTCATTTTTCATACTTTGCCTCAGCAAAAACAAAACAAAACGAAGAAATGTTTCAGCTGAATTAAATATTTGATGGGCCCTGGCACTTATTGTTTATCCCCCCATTCTGCGAGCCACTGCATGTTGTTCCTACAGAATGTTATTATTCCATTTGTTAAGCAGTGGCAATCGCTAATTAGGAAGTGGCAACTGTGATTAATTATCTCATTACAAATTGAATTATTACTTGCGTCAAACATGCAAATGATCTGAACCAGAGGTTGAGGATGTTGAGACTTTAAATAAATGACATTTGTGATTAATGAGTCTCTGCATAAACAGTATTTCACTTGTTTACTGCACATTTAGAGAGAAAGTATAAAAACCAGCATTAGAGCTCAGGTTTGACTTATTCTCCCTGTGATTACACTGACTTAGCACTCTGACCCGGCATTCAAACGCTGTACCGCCTGTAATGTAACTGATGATTCTTTTAATCAAAAACCTGGTTATGTTCATTAGAGCTCTGCGAGATCTGAAAACAGATGATTTAATAAACAAGAAATCTAAGGAGACATGTAATATGTGTTTAAGGCTAACACAATGGATGTCGCCTTCCCACTCAGCGTCCCTGACGTGGTGCCCTCCCCCGCCTGCTCCCCTCCCAGACACTTTGCTACCGCAATGGTTCAAAAGACATCAATGAGAGGCTAAAAGGAAATTCTCCGCCGCGCTTTGGGAAATGAAAGGATTTAATATTTCTGGAGAAAGATTCAGGACAAGTGTTGCACGCAATGTCAGATTCATACTTTATTCATCAATCTAGCTCAGTCTTAAAAGTGTCTCAGCCATCACGGGGTCAGCGGTCCACAAACAATCTGGGATGTACTCCGCTACTTGTTTTTCTCTAAATGCAAATTTCCTGAGTTTTACATGAAATTTATGTCAGTGATTCACACCAATGAATTTAACAGAGTCACACCTGAACCAGTGTCACTTGTTCCCCCCATATCCATATCTAGGGACTTTGCCTAATTATAAACAAAATTCACTCATCTGTATCACTGATTTATGGCCTTAAATAGTCCAGTGTGCAGCGCTTTGTTAAAGCTTTTGTATTTGGGCCTCTTGTTTGTTGACATAAACATTATCAGCCAGTACAAACATTTGCTGACAGACGGCAGCGTTATCGGTAAAACTGGTGATAATGGACTGAGGATGGAGCTAATTAAAAATAATGGTTTACAACCAATCGCACTTTCCCAAGCAGACCGACTAACCTGAGGGGAACACATATAATCTTAATCTTAAAAATAAATAATCACGCCTGCTACACAATCAAATAGACTTGTTAATGGTATTTCATTTACAATGCAGCCTAGTTAAGCAGCTCCCATTTTATCCTGCATAATAAGAGGCAGATTATTAAATTTATGTGCATTAAGAAAGTGGCAGGAGACATCCTCTGCAACGCTGCACAACTGCATGCAAAGTTTTATTTTTTTCCAGATCAGTAAGAAGCAGTCATATTTTTTTCTGAAGCACATGCACACTTTATCGGTTCAGTTTAACAGCATCCCGGATCATTAGCCGAAAATACATTGTGTGGTGCGAGAGATGCGATCGAATCTGACAGAAGAAGTTCTATTTAGACACAATTTCCTATGGAAGCAAAGCGAACTTATCAGTGATTAAAACCCTCACAACTTCATTGGATCACAGACGATCCCACGCGGTAGTGTTGATTTTCTTCAATTTTTCCCAAATGAAATATAACACAGAAAACTGCTATTGGAAGTTCTTGAGGAGATCTGCGAGAGCATTTGGACACATCTATCCACTCCAGGAGGTTAAATTATCCTGCTGGTTTTGTGCAGCGTTTTTTTCCAGGAACATGGCAAAGTAAATCTACCATGATAACTGTGTGATAATGTTATTGTTTGCTACACTTTTATGATAAAATGTCTTCGTCTTGATGTCAGACCTCTTTTTTTTAGCCTCAAAGAAGGTACTCAGATTTCTTCTTCTCTTGTTTATTTTTTACAATCAAATTCTGTGATATTCAATTTCCATTTAGTTTGTTCTTTTGTTTTTTATGGTGACATAACGTGTTAATGTGACTCCATTTCAGCTTACACTTTTTGATAGCCCATGTTGTCCTGACAAAACAAAACAAAACAAAACACTAACAACACGTGTATAACTTGACCATGCTTGGCAAAAATGTCAGTTTTTTTAAAGGTTAAAATTGGGACCCAAATTTCTATTTCTGCTGGCTCATGATATTTAAATTGCATTCAAATAATAGTGTTCCCCATATTGCACATTCAACTGCCACCTGTCTATGGATGCTTTGAGTGGAGATTTTTTTCCCCCCTTGAACGTTTAAAAGGAAAATCACTAAGTAATTCCAGGTAAGTTTCTCTTCATACGATGTGGATAAATGAATCACAATATACAGTGATTAGGAATTCAAATAAGTATTCCCTCCAGGTGGACCTCGGGGAGCCGCTTCAATCATTGGAGAAAATCGAATGTAGGATTTTCTTTTTTTTCCCCCCTCCTTACAACACTACTTAGTTTGCTGCTGGAACCAATCAGCCGAGACAAAGCAAAACGGGCAGGGGAGGGAGGGCGAAGACCAATGGGAGAGAGTGACCACATTAACTTGTCTGCTTTAACATGAATAGATGAAAGATGAGATGGAAATTAGCAATGACTCTGCCGCTATGGTGACAGGTAAATTCCATCCAGTGTGTGCTCACTGCAATCTGAGGACGGTATGAACATGCTTGATGATCAGGACTGGCATTACAAATAATTCTCCTTGCCATGACATTAACGATGCCTTGCATTTGTTATAAGCAGGTATAACGAGTGTTTTCTGTCAGACATTTCTCAATTACTTTGATATGCAACACACAATTCTACTCTTTACATCCTTGTTATAATAAACGGTGAACTATCCCTCATTTTATATCACTGGTGTGTAGTATTGTGGCTCATGGATCTGGTATCTTTATAGTTTCTCATTTGTCACAAAAGGTGTTGAAAAAAACACCCTCTTATAAAAGCAAGTGCATCCATAATGCAAGGCCCACTGAAAGAAAGCACTAGCATACTGTATATTCTGTATAAGCACCTATATTTTATCTTGGATAGAAATTACTTTGTGACCAGATATGCTCTAAGAGGATGCTGTAATTTAATGAGCTTCCTGGATATATAACACAAGAAATCAGTAAGATTTTAAAAGTTAATGAGCTAACATCTATTGCCCAGAGATGTTGATATAAAGTTTTGCATTGTTAAGTATACTGATGATACATTTTTCTTATGATAATCACAAGAAGAGTGGTGTCACGGTGTGGATGAATGGGGGAACAATTGATCTAGAGTGTTGAGCTTATGGAAATGGGATTGTGGGAATCAACTGAGCAGTGAAAATTCAAGTGAAATAGTAAGCAAAACTAAAACAATTCATATAGACTTGTATGCAAATATTGTAAATGAGGTGAAAGTGAAAAAAAGAAAAAGTAGCAGTCATACACATTTCAATAATCTATGTGAAATGGGCGCATTTATTTTTCCTCATTGTGTGTAATGTGCGACCTATTACGAGGTAGACCAATCATGTGAGTGTGAGGCTGCTGATCTGCACATGTGAGCAAATGATCTCATTCCAGTTTCATTTTCCCCTCATTTCTCATGTGCACAGATCACACCAGCCAGGGCTATGTGGGACACACCCTGGAGTGGTTTTCCCAGTCTGTGTTGGAGACGAGCGCGATCCAAACCACATTTTTCAGTATCTGTGGAACCTTAAATGAACTCAGTTGAACATATGACATCTCCCAGAGCGGTTTCATGATAACAGATGCTTTACACTGGACTTGCATTGAAGTATGTACAGATGAGGTGCAGTCTAACATTTTGTCTGAGCCAGCGTTTTCTATTTATCAGGTTTCCCAGCTGTTGTTTCCTCCACCTTTGTTGAGGCGTGCACATGCAGCATGTGTCAGTGAGTCATTTCCTTGGAGGAAAAATGAATCAAGCGGGGATAGAACGGCTCATTTCAAGGGGAGCAGTGAAGGCAAATAGAGGTCAGTGAGACCACTGGTGCCAGTTGTTTTCTTCACAAAAACAAAATATAAAAGGAGAGCGGGAAAATAGAATCCCCGATGCAAAGTGAACTTGTCCCAAATGAACAAGGTTAATGGTGTTGATGTGATGGGAAGCGGAAATTTGAGTTCACCATCATCAACCAGTTAGCCGTCCAAGCCAACCTCAGGTTTCTCTGAAGAAAAATCAGCAGGGAACTGTGAATCCCAGCAGGAAACTGAAAAAGAACAGGGCTCTGACTCTCCCCATCAAGGGAGAATCAGTATTTAGAATGGTGCAAAGGGCAGTTCTCTCATTTCCATATACAACAGAGCTATACCTGCAGGACGAGCCGCAGACCAAAACAAGCAAGTTAAATATAAAGGATGAGGGGAGGGGCTGTATTTTCTTTGTTGATCTCATCAAAGATTAATGTAGGCTACTTGCCTTATGCTGCAACTTTTAAATCAGTGAGGGAACGAACAACATAGTTTTGATCTAATTTGGTTCCTTAAATGTGGGAATACTCACTCCAGGCGACTTCCTGCTCCTTTAAGCGTTACATTAATTGTGTTTATTTTGCAATGCAGCACCCTAAACCCTAAAACTCTTTGCAATTTGAGACTTCATTTTGCAAGTGAAGCTTTTTTTCAGTGCATGGCACATCAGTTAACTGCTCATGTTTTCAGACAATGTGAAATTATTTCTCTATGATGTACCCCCACATGAATTATGGCTTGCTATATTGTGGAGAAATCCATTCCCTTGTTCTGTCTGAAAAGCATCCCAAGACGAGTCGTCCCAGTGGCTATAAATCATTCTCGACGGCAGCGTTCTCTGTACATCATTTTTGCGAGTCTTACCCAAAGGTTCTGGATGGAGCCCACGCTCAGTATGCACAGCTGTTTAAAAATGGATTGGAATATATATTATAACATTATTATTGTTTTTTTCCCCCCTTTTATTGTATGAGACAGCGCCCCTGTGACTTATAAATGTCAATGCATCAATAGGGAAAAGATGCAAACAAGAAGTTTAGAATGAATGATGAGTGGCACATTCCTTTATATCTATTCATTTAGACTGTGATATTTTACCATTAGTATCAAAGTAAAATTTCGATTATGAAAAGCGTTTATTGAATTGTAGCAAGTGCAGAGACAATTTTCAATTTGTTGGGGCATTTTTTATGAGGTATCGAGTGCCATGTAAATAGAAAACATTTCTTGCAGGCGTACGAAGTAAATGCCCGTGATGAGGTATGATGTGATATGTGATATATGATGTCATGTGATGTGAATCTATTCATGTCAGAATTTAATTGAAGGGAATAATTGAAAATAACTGACATTAAATGTTTTGGAGGGTGAAAAAAATGTTTGATAGAGTGAGAACCATCCTTATTTTGAGATTTGAGAGTCTTCCAGAATAGCATCTCCATATAAATAAGCAGCAGTATAAACAATTTGAAAAATTTCAGGGTGATTTTTCTGTCCTTTTATATTAGTATTGCAGCCGACTACTTAACATGGATGTTCGGGTGGTACATTAGGAGTTTGACGCAAGTAGTTTGCACTCATCTACCGGAGGGAAAGAGTTTCCTGTGCTCACCTTAAATCTGAATTTTAAGCCGTGTACCTGCAAGCAGGGAAAGGGAGATTAGTTCACCAGCTGAGTCATCATTGTTGCCTGAATCCTTTGGGATATCCTTCAGATTTAACTATTCGCTATAAGAAGTACATTTCTCAAGCGTGTCTGACTTGGAAGATGACAATTTTCACCTCAGCCCCAGTACATGCAACCACCCTAGACTTCTTTTTACTGATAGCTGTGGGTCTCTTGTTCCTAAGTATTAAAGGGATACATCTACAATATCAGCTCCCTGCTCACGATTTGTTTACTCTGAACACTGGTCTGATGTAGCGTGCTACAGTGTGGTAGGCGCATTCGGTTAGTGTGAAATAAAATGGTTATTTTCAAAACATTGGGAGCACTGAGAAGTGTTTGTGTTGCAGAAGCAAACATGTATTTGTTAGAGATGGGACGGCATGGAGACCAGGAAAAGCCGGTCTGAAACTGGCCCCCATCCACCTCAATGACAAGCCTCCGTCTCTGTTTACAACAAAATGCTGCTTGTTCAAACTAGAAGAGAGCAAAGAGCTGATATTGTAGACTACAATACAATACAATAGACTTGAGAAAAAGTGGACTTTCCCTTTAATTAGCAAGTGAAACGGTTGAATGTGTGGTGCACTATGATGTTTTGTGACAGCTGCGGCTGCTTATGAACAGATGCAGTATCTACAGTTACGGTATGGAGCCAACATCACCGGCCTCATTGAATGATTTCTGAAAGCATGAAGAGAAACACAATCGATTTGCCTTCTACAATGCAATGAGCATCACAAACCTATCTCTGGCATTGACAGAGACTTTGCCCATCTCAAACTCAGCATGTGTGGTTCAGATACCAGTTGCAACATTTCAATTACTGCTTGTTTCAGTCTGTATATCTGTGAAATTTGAACATTGTACTTAATCTTCTACTGTAATTTAGAAGAAAAAATTGGACTTTTAACCTTTAGATAGTATCCTCATATCTCATTTATCACAGCAGGGCATCTGAAAGCAATGTTATGCATTCTTGTAAATTAAATGTCAATGCTTTCGTTATTCTCTCAATACACAATGTTTTTATGCACATTCATATGACTCTTTCTCTGATTTGTCAATCATGGCAAGCATGGTACCACTGCAAATGTTCATGCTGTGTAAGAGCAATGGGGTATACAGTATATGAAGCTCTGCCTTACCCAATGGTGTAAGTCAGAGGGACTTTTATAACATGGCCAAGAATGTTTTTTTAATGAACAGAACATTTGCTAAAATTCTAGACAATTTTAAATCAAAAAGTGGTTTGTCATAGCTCAATAAGTAAAAGCCACTTGGGATTCTGAGGAAGGCTCCTTTCTAACCTGTTCATCTGAATCTCCCTCGTTACCATTAATGTGTTAGCAGATGCAGTGTGTGTGTTTTTTTGGCCTTAAAATGTACCCAAGTACCAGAATAGAAGATTGGAAACAGTTACTTCCAATATTATCACTGGATTTCACTCAGTGCAGCAAATCATGACTCTGCAGCAGCTTCACAAAGTTACTCTTTTGCCTGGAACATTTACTCCTCTGTGGCCGTCATTCTATTGCAAAGAAAACTTCTGCACATCAGTGTTATGCAAAAATGCACATAAGCAGCTGCAAAGTATGGTTTGCTGTGGTAAAATAACAGACATTGTTAATCGTAGAGAAGAACATTAGGTAATAAGATCATTCAACACTGTATGTCATTTAAGACCCCTGTTTTACTGATACGACTGCCATTCATGTACTACCAGCTTAATATTGAATAAATCAACTATGAACGTGATCTAATGCACTGCAGGTTGAATCCAACAAAGAGCCATTGACCAGTGGCTGATTTACAGACCTATTTCCATCACTCCATCATATGATTTTTTTTAACCTTAATTAGCATTATAAATGTATCTCAAGTATCACTGCTGTCTGATCAAAAACACTGGAATTGTCCCGCACACCCTCCTCTGTAACATGCAAATCCCAACAAATGATGTATCTCTCCAGAGGCAAACTATTCACACCTCCAGAAACCTTCCAATTCAAGGAAAACGCTGTAGCTCAGCAAAAAAGCAACCGAGATAGGGCTGTAAATAAGAAAGTGATGCAGAAATGGGGGAGGAGGGATGGGCGCTGATGGGCAAGCACAACATTCAGTTCACAAGACAGTTCATTAAACACCTTTCACAGCCACAATGGCACAAAGGCTGGAGCGAGAGGGCCAATAGAATCTTATGCGGGTCAAGGGGTCAAAATGCTATAGAGGTCCTTTGATAAATGCAGAGACAGGAGCAGTGAGTGAACAACCGCACGTGACAGGGCCAGTCATAGCTTGTATTACTTTTATCTGGAGACCACTTTATTTAAATTGGAAAACATTGGGTCCTCCACCCTATCCTGGTCAATGTCATACTTTATGATTGAATTGAAAGAACCTCACAGACAATACACAACACGCTGGAGTGTTTGGGCAATATGACTGTCCATTTGATCTTGCATTGGTGCAACCCACTTTGTCCTAGTTTCCACAGATTTTGAAACGATATCAAACTATTGCAAGACGATTTGATCACAAAAAAACAAAAGAAACTGAGGAGTCTTCATAAGAAAGAAACAGAGGTCTTCATAAAAAAACAGAGAGGTCTTAATAAAGAGTTCTTTGCAGCTATTGTCATGACACACTAATAAAACCACCTTGTCTTTCTAATGAGAATCCTTGCCGCTGTAATATCTAGCATGGTGAATGCAGCCGTATAGATGAGCAGCCTGCAAGTTTTGATGGACTTTTTGTGGGGCATACCACTGACAGAGAAGCAAATTAATGACCTCCCTGGAGAGAAGCACTGGTGTATGGGGAGGCTTATAAATAGAGCGATGGTATGATGGAAAGTCTGTGGTACGTGTGTGACTCCCGCTGATTCTAGACGACCCACCAACACTGGGGTGGAGTGGGGAACGGGGACCTCTTTGCTGATTGATAAGGTACACATGTGTATTGTTTCTCTACAGTCTGTCAGAATTCATTCTCCAAACATGATAATAATTACGAGATGGAGAAGGGAGTAGAAAGAGGAAGTGTAGGAGATTCAGCTCCTGCATAAAAAGTAGACACTAACTAAATATACAGTACATTAACTTCTAAAGAACTAAATGATAAACTGTGCCTAATTTCAGAGCCATGGAAGGAAATTACAGAACCAACAAAATTTGCAACAATTAGGCCAGTGGATTTAATTTCTCATCAGACTTCAAGCATATTTTTATGGAGCTTCACCTGACAAATGAGGACAATTCTAGCCTTTTTAAAACCAAGACAATATTTCCCCACGCGTTTGTGTCAAAATGAAAAACAGAGACAATATTTTTTTTTTAAATCAAACACCATCGGCAGCCATTGTGAAATGGCCACAATGTAATAAAGTGGGGTAATTTTCCCAACTAAACAGAGTTGACTAAAAAAACTTGTTTTTGCAGTTAAATTGTTCAAATTGTTGTTGTATCTGACTGAGACCACAATGCAAAAAGCTCCCAGAGAAGAGAAGAATCTTCCTCTGAAATTCTGTGAGAGGTGAGTTTGCACTGCAAGATTCCAACTGTTACATTGTTATTAATATACACTGCAAAATGTTACATTGTAGGAGTCTTATCTTTCTTGGCTCTTTCCAAAAAGTGTTAATGTTATATTTTTAAGAGGTGAAGTCAAGAACCTCCGCACTGCATAATTTGCAGGTGTGGCTAATATGGCTTACACTGCCACCTGCTGACAAAACTACACTTTGTGTAGCTTAATTGATTCAGTTTTAACTTGTTAGTGATTAGTTAACGCATGTAAACGTGTGGCGGGCAAAGTGACAGATTCATGTTAGATTTTAAAGAATGCCAATAGGTTGTGGTTGTTGGAATATGAACAACTGGTCGGAACATTCCCAAACTGTGCAACAATCACACATCTCATTTTGTGATGCTCCCATAACACTCTACATGTACCAAAAGACCTTTTCTTTGCAACTTGCCAATCAAAATAGAAATGCTGCACCTAATCCTTTTTTTTCCTGAAGAAAAATGCCACCTGTAAAGAGATACGTAGCTGCCTGAGTGAAGGTCATGCTATTAGCAAAAAGTTATTGTGAAAACCGGACAACATGATGGCCTGGCTGGGGGAAAAAAAGCAAAAACAAAAAAAACCTGCAGAAACAAGCACTCAAAAGGACAATAGTATGGTGTGTTACAGCACAACCAGAAGAAGCAAAATGACAGTCACACTGACCAACATTAGATATAAAATACCATTCTGTCACACTGCATTTGATAAAAGTGTTAGATGGTTATCACATTCTGGCTTGGTATTGATACAAAAAGTATCATTGCTATTATTGACCCAAACACAAAATGTGAATCCAAACCTAAGCCAATGGTGGTTTTTGCTTGCACACTTGTGACAAATCAATATACTTGAGCATAGAGGGCAGAGATAAGGGGACGGGTGGATAATGTAAAGCAAAACAAGAGTCTCTTTAAGTACATGTGTGCAACGAAGTGGTCCCTGATGTACTGTTATCGCATCAACTTTTCCTGCATTATCTCTGACAGGCACCGATGAGAGCTTTCACAGATATCCTCCAGACATCTAACACCACTGAATTCATATGGAGGGGGAGTGTATACTATGGAGTCTGTGTTGTGAGGGAGCTCAGTTGCCTATTGGATTGATGTATAATGCCAGTTGTGCAGCACCTTGTACATTCACTCATAGGTTGGGAATCTTGACCTAAAAATAATTAAAGTGATATACAATGATAATATAAATGTATTTAAGGGAGCCAACTTGAAAATGCTGATTTAAAAAAAAGTCGCTCAATTCTTATTTGCTGGAGTCATTATTTTGCCCTCTGTTTAGATTTAAGAGAAACTCCATTACCTGAGCCACTAGTCTGTCCTTCTCCAAAGCAATGACACAAATCGGGTTATTGTCAAGTCAGAGCAAGAGTCGAGGCTGAAATGAAATGGGCATCATTTTCATTTGTGTGCGCCAGACAACAAAATGGGAATGTCTTTATGGTGCATAGTTATTATCTCGCTACTCTGTGTGCAAGCGCCTTATGCAAGTGACACTTCAAAAAGATGTGATTGCATTTTTCATTATTTGTAAGACGTGTGACATTTCCTTACAAGCAAGATATGCATTCATTCAATCAAAAAGTAACTGAGTACGCTATGAGAAAACAAAGGATCATTGAGCAGATGTTTGCTAGTTATCAAAAGGTGTTAAGTTTTATGCTTGCAATCTGGACACGTCCAAACAGTTTTGTACCTCTACCAGTATCTGAAAGAGGGGAAAAAACCCCTCAAATTAAATAAATCCTCATTCACTTTGATTAAACGGTGGTCTGTCGGATATTTACTTGGCTAATATTGGAAAGGATCAAGGCTGGCATAGAGCACTTGCAAGTCATTAAACATGACCTTTTCTTCAAACCAAAATCAATAGCAGCAAAGTCATGGCCCTGCCTTATCAATACTTACACCAAATGAAATGTGCCAACCGCAAGGGAGCCGGTGCAGTTTTTTGAAAGAGTCCACATTCTCACCTATGACTCATTTAAATGCTGCCTTTCATCGTGCGAATGATGATTACCAGGCAAACAATACGAAATGGCAAATAATGCATTGATAGTCTTCCTGTGGTGTTAGTCTGTAATTCATCAAGTTTTGTAAGGTTGATGTGTACACCCACATTCAGTAAGAGTGATTTCTATAAAGCAAAGCCACAGTTATTTTGTTTGCTTTCAGGAAACAGGTGATTACATAGTGTGGAACCCTTACTTGATAATCTCTGCCATGAAATATGAAGTAATTGGAAAAGGGTTGTAGGCTCAGTCTGCTATCTATAATTTCAAAGGCATGGTTATTAACCATGAATGTTTTCATGAAAGCCGAGGCAGTAATTGTATTGGACTTACTTCCGCTTTTGACACATTCCCATCAGTACACGGCAAATCTGCATCAGAAATCAGAACCTATAATCCTGCAAGTCTTTTATAACTCTGATCCTTAGTGGAGGAGACCTTTGTGTGAACCTCCTGAAATTTTTCTTTTCCTTTTCATTCTACCCAACTGCACTTCAGCTCGTTATACCCCTTGATATGCTAATTGACCATTGCTAAACATTATTTATCATGCAGCTGCATTTGGAAGTTGCAATTTGTGCAAATCCTTCTCTTGAAAATCTGTTTTCATTGAATGGCTTTGTCGGGAAAGAAACAGCCCTTGAGTTGAGACCGCTGCCGAACCCCCTGCTGCATCTGTAACATCTTAGGACAATGAAGCTTCTTTTTTTCCCCGTCCCTGTGTTGGAAGCAAGGACCCCTTGAAGCATAGTCTCCCTTTTCAAAGGAAGCCACTTTCATATCAGGGAAGGGGAAACATTTCTTCATGGCTAGTAAACAGGCTTTGGGTGGTGGCTTCATTGTCTCTTTTTCCGAGGGTGAAGAAGTAGAAATATGCTGTGATGGATTGGATGGCAAAGCAATGGCCTTCTGACAAACCTGAACCATATCCAAGAGAGTTTTGTTTCTCTTTTTTAATGGGAAAACTACGTCGTTCTTTGCCACCACAGCAACCCTCCACCTTGATGAGTTTGTAACGAGACGATGGATCCAAAATCCATTCTCATCATTCTGTGCAGCAAAACACCTTCATGTGATCAAATGACAATAAAAAAAAGCTTTAGTGGTTGAATGTCTTGAGTTAAGCTTGTGGTTTTTGTGAGTGCCCCCATCGTGTGTCTAAAACAGTGTTTGTTTGCTGAATGTCTTTCAAAAAACACGGAAAGCCTTTTAAGACAACACAAAACATAATGTTCAGTCACCCATTACATCAGTTACATCTCTATTACATCACTTGAATATTTATCCATTTAGCATCAACACAACATGGGCAATGGCTCATGATTATTCCTCTTAGATCAACACTTAAAATATAATCATACAAACATCCCAAAAAAATGCTAGCGGCAATTACGAGAAAAATGTGCTGTTTTATTTGTGTTTCTTTTAAACGCTGCAGAAAGCTGTCATGGCAGGCGGTGACACCACGTCATTGTTGAAGATGTGTTTGTTTGAGCCTCCCTACTTCAGACCACTACCCCTGCATCACCCATGACACCTTGATTGATTGTGACCTTTCATAAAATATCTCCCCCCTTCCCGAGACGTGCTTTCAGTCATGCAGTCAAAGCCAACTATGTGTCAGCGGCCTTGACTGGGAAACTTGAGAGACTGTGGTGTAAGCAGCCTTGATGCCACTATATTTTGTCCAAGAGGAATTACCTCAGAATCCTTACTTGTCCGTTCATCCTCTGTGGTATGCACCAATGGAACAGGCATTAATCAATTTGCCCCTGTGGCTTTGTTTTCCCAGGATGTGCACTTGAATGCATGCATCGTAACCTATGCTATCCACTAAAGCATCCTGTGTGAGTGCTATCAAGCAGACCACCATCCTTCCTTTGCAGTAGCACTTGAGAGGACCAGCAGAAGAAATGAAATTCATTCACAACCTTGCGCAGAAGCCATAAAGAGTTTGCAATGTGACCTAGCAGTGACCTTAAGCACTCAGAGTGTTATGCCTGCGTTTATGGAGTGATGAAGAGGGGAGAGCAAGGGGAGGATGGTGGGAGAGGGAGAAAGTCTTTGGTCGGAATGATCCCTCCATGGCTACAAAGAGCGATGGCATGTTTGATTACATTTATGTTTGATTGAGTTTAGTACTCCCTTAAGCTAGCTTGGAGAAAATGAGATTTCCCCTCCCAAAACATTACCCTGCATTCCTTTTCCAAGCCATCCATCACGGTCCTATACAGTTTACCACTTTGCCAATTTTACGGATCCCATCAGACGTTCCCCGCCTCACCTTCTCCCCCACACGTTCCAGCGATTGGACTGAAATAAGGCGGAGAATCTTATAATGATCGTGTTCCTTGAAAGTCAAGGAAAATCCTTGTAAGTGAGCACACGCTGTGACGTGAATGCCCCGCATGTTCTTAAACACCGCAGAACAAACATACCTCTTTAATTATTTACATTGCACCATAAATTTTGGCTGTAATGAGAGGCTGCATACTCTTACAGCTCAGCAGAAATGCACGCCGCCGTGTAGCAGTATTACATTAAGTGCTACGACGTGAAGCCGCAATATGTCACAGCTGCAATGTGGCGCTTTACACATGGCGAGGGACAATGCGCTCCTCGCATGCAGACTGTTATCCCTCATTAAGATGAGCAAAAAAAGGGGAAAATGTGACTAAAAAGGAAGACTTATCAGCACTCTGAGGAAGATTTTTTTGCTCCTGCGCTCATGTTTGCCTTTTGAACTGTGAGGGCAGGACAGCCCAGCAAAGAGAAAACACAAACATACGTTGCTTTTGATTGCATCACGTTGCATGTATGTGCCCTCAATATGTCAGCCTCATTGTAGACATCCATCTGTCTCTCCTCCCATGGCTACCAATTGGAGGCCACATGTAATAGCGCAGAGTGAACGTGAACAAGATATTGAAAAGCTCCCATTTTTCTTCTGTTGATTATGTACTAGTTGTATACTGAGTGACTGTTTCATCATGTATCCCGACACTACAACACATCATGAATATCAACTTCCAACAAACAACAGTGAACAAGAAATAATTGTCACTTTTACTGGTTTTGTATGCCAACTATCTTCGATTTTCTAGAATACTCTACCAAATATACTACTATACATGAAAAGAGTAGAAGACTAAATTCTCTTGTAAAAATAGTTTTTAGGCCATATGTAATTTGGTAATTATGGCCTATGTAATTTGTTTTTTGGAGCAAAACACTTTATCTCCGTGACCCCAGCAATTAGACAGAACTACTTTCTGCAACACCAAAACCGGGCTAGAACTCCACTCACGGGACGCAGTGGGGGAAAAGTCACTGCTGATGAACAACACTGATGGTGAGGATCTCATACAACTTCATGTCAAAAAATCTAAACTATCCTTTTAAGTGTAAATTACCTCCATTATTCCCTGTAAAAAGTAATCTGCTACATTACTTTTACATAACTGCCTATGAAGCTGAAAAGTAAGATAGTTCATCAGTATTATTTTTTATTTTTTTGTTCATGGCCAAGGTTTGCACCTTCCTTCCAAAATTGCTGTTGTTCTCTCATGCGACTACCAAAGTTATTTTGTTTTTCCTGCCTCTGTGACATCAACTGAAGTGAGACAGTTGGTGCACAAAGAGGCGTGGAAAGCACACTGTCAAGCACAACAGCTTTTACATATAATTTCACCACCACTCAACGGTGGGAACACTGGTGTTGATAGACATGGTTTCTCTCTGGGGTTTTTTTTACTACAAACCTGTCATTTTTTCCCTGTTGATAAGCAACCAATAATTGGTCAACATGACCACGCTGGAATGATGTATGCACAGAGGTGTAATACTTTTGTGTGAACATTGTGATACAGAAATACATACAGGTAATTTTAAAGATGTGTTTTTTCTAAATTAATTACCCCCCACCCGCCCCCTTTTTTAACATCTACCTCCCAGTGGGTGCTCAAACTTTTCAGTGGATGTTTGAGCACTGAAGCACCCACAGGATCGATACCTATGGCCCTACCAATCATGATAAAGAACATCATAAGACCCACACACTCTAATCGAAACAAAAATGGACGACCAAAGAACAGTTAGATGAAGATCAGGATGAGCTCTTATTATGTTAGCTTGCAATATGGGGAATAACATGTAATCTCAGTCATTTTGTCAGTTATTGCTCGACTGGCCACGCTTCTCTTCCCTTCCCTGCCTCCCTCCCTCCCTCCACCCATGAAGTCAGATGACTGTTGGTTACCTTGACACAAAGGACATACATAAAAACGCATTAGTCTTGGATATGGGTGTCATTTGTGTGTGCTTTCACAGGCGCTGTGAAAATCACTTTGACATTAAGCCTCCAAAGACTTTCTGCTTACGGATGAAAGGATTCAAACAAAACGACTTCTTTGTGAAACTCGAGGAATAAAGATGCCATTATTTAAAACCCTAATGCACTGACTCATTGCTGTCAATTTACATGATTACATGTATCAGTTCCTGTATCATTGAAAAGAAAAGAGCGAGGCTTATGTTCTAATTGAACATCTTGTTTGCAAATTGACGTAACCTAACAGACGACATGTTATGTGAAGGTTGGGGGTTATATCGAATGCAACCTTCACATTTCTTGTGGTGTTTAGTGCACCTCCTCTACCTCCCTACAGTAACCCAGTTAGAATCCTTTGATCGTGTCAAAGCTGAGGCACCGTGGCTTTCGTAGATTTCCATCATATCCAAACTCCAAACCTGTAGTTGGCTTGAGCCATGGGATTTTGTTAGCTCATCATGCGTGCGGAGACTGGCATGTAAGTTGGTATGCTCATGTCAGTGGGGTAACAGACCAGGATGGAGTCTTGTAATTATCTTGCTTTCATGAGGAAATCACAGACGTTTGCTCCAGAAAATCAGAGTAATTTTAGGGAGAAAACAAAGCCACACACAATTGTTTCAAAATAAATTGCTTTAACATTATAACTTTTCCTATTAATCATATCAAATTCCTTTTTCCATTGGAGGAGAAACGGCACATGCAAGACAGGCAGCGTAAACAAACGACTGCAAATTATGCAATCTATCAATTCAAGAGGGACTTGCAAATACCAAACTGTCAGATCCAAATGAAAGCCATTAGTTTATAGTGATCCCAGCCCTTGAATACCTTCTGTGCACACGGCCTGCAAAAGGACAGCAGGTTAATAACATCTGTGATAGCACCTTCTATAAAGACAGTGATCAGATTTCAGGAGTTTTATGGATTGTAATAGCAATGTAACTGAATGTCTAATACACTTTGACACTGAAAAATGACTTGATTTGTCAGTGCAAAAGTGTAGTGTGAAGTGGTTATAAATGATGGGAAATATATCTGTAGAAAGCAGTGTAAAAAGCTTATGCTTAAGTTTGTCGATTCAGTCAGTTTCGCACTAAAGTCAGAATATTGCAAACCTGAACAAATCTAAAAGTATCTTGATTTCAGGGGGACATCATTTGGCTTAATTTTTGGTTATTTGTGTGCAAACTTATTTCACTAAAAGCAAACATTGCTAAATAGCTAAATAGGGCAGGCAAAAAAATCTAGCTAATGCTAATTGTAGGAAAGATAGCTAAAGTTAACTGTAAGTAAGCTATTTGTCATGCTAAGCAGCGCACTTATAGTTAACTTTAACAGTTAATTCACCTAATCAAAAAACTTGCAGTTAAGAATCAACTTTGGTTATTAATTGGGTAGTGTTAACTGTATGCTGGCACCGACATCCATACACACTCATACACACTTGTGTTTTTACAATTTCTCACTGAATGAAAAAAAAGACTGTTTTGGGTATACTATGTCAACAGCGTTGAGTAGATTTTTATTAAATTATTTATTTTTGTTGTGGGGCACAGCTGGAGTCCAAATCTGACATTGAATATATGTAAATCCAACATTCTCACAACATCCCACTGGCAAATAGAAATGATCCCCAGTGGTTCCCAGCTCTCACTTACTTAACTCTGTCTTTAGCATTTGTAAGTAGTGTATATGAAGACAAATAAAACATACCCATTTCTATTATGTATAATCCATACTTCAAAGTAAATCCAACTCCATGCAAATAATGCATTTGTGTATCAAGGACTACTTAAAAATATAAAAAACTACCTGACTGAAGATTCACAAACATCTCATTTCATTTTAACTGATTTAATTTGAAGTGTAAACACATATACATACACATATATTGAAAATAAAACACAACAAACAAAACACTGAAGTACATTTATTTTCATTGAGTTTGTGTTAATTAAAAACTCTGCATGTCATACTGATTTGAATCTCGCCGAGCGTCAGTGCAAGACCACAAAAATAAGTCTACCCATCACCCGGAAACCATCTTAACTGTATGTCTACAGTGTCTCCAAGGCTTTGCTGTTCAGTATCCAGTTCACCATTTTGAGCTCCTCGTCTGTCTGAGCTCCTATTTTCTTTCCACATTGTTTGATTTAATTATGTTATCTATATTTGTCTTGTCTGGATTTTTTATGTGTGCACTGCAAAGATAGATTCTTTGTTAAAGTAGGGCACCTCTCTCATTAGATACTCCCAGGAAGGAAAAAAGACTGCAAGAGGGTTTTGCACTTCATTATCATTCTAACCAACAAGAAAGTACTCTTCTTTCTCCCTAAATGATTAAGCAGGTCCTCCCTGGTTCAGTGTGCTTAACTGCACCACTTTCACTTGGTTGTTTTGAAACCATTAGCGGAGGAGGAGGAAACCCAAAGTTAACATTTAAACGAAAACGGTATTCTTATTTGCGCCATGTAATCGCTTTTACTGTGCATTTCCAGCAACCTTTTATCACTCTCAAAACACATTCCTCATACGTTCAATTTCAAAACAAACCCGACTGACACAAGGTGTAATTACAATACACAAGCTCCCAATTTACTGTGGATACTTATTTAATGAGTAAATGGGCAAAGTAGGCAAAGAGATCCCCAGTGATTTTAGGACCTAAAGAGATACAAGAAAAAAAAGAGGAAAAACGGGCAAAAAGAGAATTTTAATTGGACATTAATATTTCAGGATTGAAATGTGAGGAAGTTGACCAGGGAGAGATGATTTTTTGGAAATCTGAAATCCTTTCGCTCTCTTTGATGTTCCTGCTGCCATGACCCTACACTCGATCTCATACGGGACCATTGCTTCACAAAGCTCCAACTGGCTGTAGCAGGAATTTTATTGTATAGAGGAATGTGTCTAGGTGAACTTTCCATTATCCATAATTGTAAAGGATATAGGTGTCTCGATCCCATCTTGATTAATCGGATATCTGTCCAATATCAGCAAAACAAAACAGGTATCTGATTACATCGACCTGCTTCTAAAATCTGTTATAAGCACTCTGACACAAGCAACCCATTTCTTGCTAATTGAGGATCATAATACATGGCTACATTCACAGTTTGTACCTATTCTTTTCAACACCACTCCCCACTATCTTACTGAGAGCCTGCATACTTAATGGTTTGACACGAGTCCCAAGAAAAACGTTCCAAAGTCCGAAACAAGTCTTTTTCTCCCTCAACAGAAACTCTGTAACTCCAAAACTTGGTTCATAACAGACATATGGGAGAGTCTTTATTTTGATATAGTAAATCATATAGAATAACATTTATATTGTGAAAAGTAAATATTGTTCAGGGTATGAAAATGTCAGTTGGTCTGCACACTGTTTCTAGACATTTAAATTCTGACCAATACAAGCATTTCGATTGGGTTCCAATTTTTATTCGGCTCAGATATCCATGGGCTCCATAGCATATTTTGTTATTCTTCCTTTCTATCACAACTATTTGAAGAACAATTTTTCTGTTCAATTATTGGATATATATGTGCAGTACTATAGTGTTGTGTAAGACGATAATGGTGATGTTACACTACCAAACGAAGGTGAAATAATCAGTCAGCAGCCAAAGATTCCAACTTAAGGCAGACTTGTAAGTTTGACCAATAAAAGGTGCTATCTTGGAGGTCAGCTGGGATTCATGTTGATTGCCTCGCACTGAAATTCAACTTTTGTGGATACTGGTTTTTGCAACGTTTGCTATCAAGCTGTAGTGAAGTCAAGGGTAGAAGTTATTTGTTCAACTGCCGGACAACCCTTGATGTCCTTAAAAGTTCCCTGCCTTTGTATGAGGCAGAGTGGAGCCAGAGGGAGCAAAAGGCAACCTGCAGCCAGGCTCTCGCACTTCCTCTGTATGGAAGTGATACTTCACACAGCAGCACCCAAGGCTGAGAGCGACTGGCTGTTGGTTAGGTGTCACACTGGGCTTCCGGACATCCATCCTCGGAGCCACATATCCCAAACACAACTGAGCTAATGGGATTTCCCAGGGAGAAGCATGTGGGTTTGAAGCCCTCTGATGGGAGTATCGGGGCCACTGCATTACTTTCTGGAGGGTTTCAGATCTCCGCTAGAGATTTAAATTCCAGCTGCAGCATGCTGAGTCAAAGAATCGCCCAAGTAACAGTCGCCGTTATCTGAACTTAAGAAATACCCCTGTGACTTAAAATGTATCTGCAGTTTTTTCGCCAGCATTTTCATCAGTGTGTATCACAAGGTCTCTTGTAGCAACCCTTTAGATGTGAATATCCCCAGGGCGGACAAAATGAAGTGCATGCATTCATTTCCTATTGATACCCTATCAGTGCCACTATCTGAGCGACAGATCCTGTTGTAAGACCAAGTGCTGTGGAAAGGGAAAGTGATATACAGAACATACAATATTGCACCCTGCAGCAAAGATTCCTCAAGTATGCAAGTCTCTCGCTTTTCCTTCTCCCCTGTGGACACTCTGCTCTTTATTGGACACGGCTGCTTGCATACACAACTGGCTCGGATGAAAATGAGGGATGTGTCGACACACAGGGTTTTAATTTATGTGGATGTTTTAAAAAAAATACCTTCAAACACAAGAGTCAAATTAGAAGCAATTGTCTTCGTTTGTATGTGTTTTTCTGATTTACTCTGCATTCCTAAGGTTGGTTTAGAATAGTATGATTCAGGAAAAAAAACAAGAAACTAATAAACATCTAGGTAGCTGCTGTCCAGTCGTCCAAGCTGCCTCATTATCCAGAGGGGTCGAAGGAGAATGGCAGCACCTTTGCTTTCATGAAGAATATAAAGTATTCAGGTAAGAGCCTGCAACACTGAAAGGCTTTTTAACCCCATACACAGTGCGAAATACTGTTTGCAGCATAGGAATTCACAACTCATCACTCAACTCAAGAGTAGATGGACCACCACCTCTAAACCAATGATTTCACACCGTACCGCACAAACCTGCAGATATTTAAAAGTGGCTAATGGTACAAATTGTGCACCACCGATGGTGCGTGTCTATTGGGTCACATGAAAAGAGTTGAGCAGGTATTTTTTTTCGTTCTACAAACATTCACCATTATTCCATTCATAACTAAACTACTATTAAAGGCAGCTGTCATTAATGTGATAGAAGTACCCGCCTAGTTGCTAAGTTATTTTAACTACAAGTGAACACAGGGGCTAAATGCCAGGAGGTATCATGTCAAAATGTCATTATTATAAATATTAACTGAGGAAGTCATATTGGGATCAAGCATAGCAGCAACTTATATAATAAATTAATTATCGTACATTAGAAGATCCATTGTATGTGACAATGAAAACACAGCATATCATTTATAATCTGCAAATGCTGTTTTGAAGTGATAAAAGAGACGCACGAGCGCCACGAGCCAGCAGGACAGCGAGGAGGCACACCATCAGCCATTTTTTCGATTTCAGCGCTGAATTGTTCTGTCCCTTAATGGCCACAGTCCAAGCTTTTAAAAGCAGAATAATGTGCAGGGCCATTAATGGTCCAACCCAGTGCTTAGTTTTTAATGCGGCCCTTCTTTTACTATCAGCCCAAATGTCAGCGCAAGTGTGAGCAGGCTGAGAATGAGTACACTCGGAGAGAAACTGGCCGAGGAATTACTGATTCAGACTTAAAGAGTTAGAATGTCCTGGCTAAGGGTAGTTAGCGTAATTAGGCATATCCTGTATAAAATAACTGGACAAAGACACCCTGTGTTATTAGACAAATAAGTGCATACATAAGGCATATCCTGTATAAAATAACTGGACAAAGACACCCAGTGTTATTACACAAATAAGTGCATTCATAAGGCATATCCTGTATAAAATAACTGGACAAAGACACCCATTGTTATTAGACAAAGAGTGCATACATTGCTTGGATGATATCAATTTTGGATGAAAGGACAAACATTTGACCCTTGCAAGTCCATAATCATTAGAGCTACATCTACTTTCACACATTTCCATTTTGGTTTAACTTTTCAGACTTGAACACTGTCCAATTCTTTCATGCAATTTTTTTGAATAATTTCTGTGTAAGACTTTATTTTAGTTTATTAGCTTGCAAGTTAGTAACAATTGGCTCTGTGTTTCTCATTGTAAGGTATTTATTAATGCCTTATTCTGCACTGCTATATTCTTCAACCACTAAGCCATTAACTAAGGCTTTTCCCTCAAAAACATCTGAATTACTGCTGATCAATAGTACGTAACTTTGATGTAGGGACGGCCAGCAGGTTTCTGAAGACACAAGGTTGCGAACACGTACATATTCATATGCACCAGCATATATTCATATGCCTTGAAAGTTATCAATAACATTTTAAAGTTTAAGATGTTACATCTATTGCACAAAACACTGCATTGTGTAAAACATTTTAAAAACTTCACAGCTCAACATGAGCTTGCTTTTCGTAAACAAAAATGAATTTGTGAAGAATGTATAGAAGAAATGAAATGAACAACAACTTCCTTACATACTATTAATAAGCAGTAAGTAGGGGTGAATTAGTAATTAGTAATGAATAGGTGTAGCCTTAAGATAAAGTGTTATCAATTTATGTAGCGATTTTCTACCCTTTTAGATGACACAATAGAATAAATGCTTTTGGTTGAGCTACTGTCTTCAGCTGAAGTCAGTCAGCTCGAGTAACTTTCTCCAATTTGTGCTGTTCGGGGAAAATAAATCTTGGCGGAGATGAACAGCTCGGTTACCGCTCGGCTAGCAGGTGCTTGAGCAAATCATCACAGCTGACTCAGCTGCCTCCACCAAAAAAAAAGAAGAAACCTCAGGAAATCATGTTTGCCTAGATGAGGAGCTCTTTTTGCACCCAGTGAGTCATCGTCTGAAAACACGATAAAAGCACTCCCCTTTTTCTACGGAAACGAGACAAAGCTATTACATCTCAAGATCAAGTGTGCCCTCCAAATTTTCTAAATAACACCTTTGCAATGGGATATCAAATGGGATGTGTGTCACTACGGAGTAGAACATCACTGCCTTTTGAACCCCTCATTTCAAAGCACATATTTAGCCTAAAGGGAGTCCAAAATCTTGTGAAGATGCTCTTTCGCTTTTCTGGGAAACTGCCGACACTTTGCCAACAAACATTAATTGTAACGAGATGAAACCTGGCACATTTTTAGAAGTGCTGGGTTTGCCCGGTGCTGGTGACAAGGTGCTACAGTACACAAACACTTCATCAATATTTGTACTGCGCTGTGCGTGTGTGTGTGATTTCAGCAAATGATGTATGCACAACTGTATTGTGAAAGTTTTCTCCTCCATTGTGTGACGGATGTGAGCTAACGTTCCTCGTTGAATCTCTTTTTCTCATAGACTAAATGGATATAGAATATGGAATAATACAATATTTATTGCCCCACTATGTTTAAGGTTACAGCGATTAACCTCGGACAGTTTGTTTTTCTGTTCCGCTCCTGATCAAGTATGATTATGAAGGCTTTGTCGTTCTTCGTTAAACTGTGGTTTGTTGTTTGATTAATTGATTTAGACGAAGAGATTTACTTCCTCCCAGCTGATAAATAAATAGCGCACTGGGGAGGGGAGAAAAACAAACGATAGCTCTGCTGATATTTCCGCTGAAGGGTAGAGAATATAAATCCTCCTTCCCCGGGAATGCATGGTTGCACATTTATTTCAAAGCATAATTCAGCGCTGCTAACACGTGTTGAAAGTTGTTAGACACTCATCAATAATGCGAAGGGAACCTTTAATTTATGGAAATGAGATGATTATCTGAAGGGGAACGAGTCATTACTGTGTTTTGATGATTGAATTCTCCTCCAACTTTGCTAATAGATTTTTCTCATTTGTCTGCACACAGTCATTACATTTCAGGTGTCGCAAGGAAGATTTTCTGATGCGCAAACACACCTACAGTCTGTCCTTTTTGGCACCAGTTAGTGCTACAATGGATTTTTGATTCAAATGTGAGACTTGCAGTGTTTGCTCAAAAATTGGAAGAATAATACCATAGTTTTTCCTTCCGTTGAAATTGCAGGATGTCAAGTCTCAGTAGTTGTCTTCCAGGACTCAAATTTAAGAACAGAGCAGATTACACACTGAAGACACAAGTTGGAAATGTTAAATTCACTTTCATCCACATGCCTACAAAATGTTCACCAATTCATTATTCATTCTGATGGGGGGAAAAATGCACACTTCAGCATGACAGAGAGTTTAGCCTCTTATATTTTGCATTATTCCATTAGTCAGTTAGTAACTGTAAGCCTCCTCTCTCCTCATTCTGAATTTTAAAACCGTTCTTGGCCCCAGGTGTGTAAACACTGATGAAATCGTGTCTAATTTGGTGAAATAAGTTGTGAACCATGCCCCCAGAGTCTTACACCCTCTGAAACGCTGAGAGCTTTCTTGTTTCTGAAAGGCATTTATTACACATGGAACACTGTATAGAAGCTTTTTTTTTTTTTCTCAAACATTATAATCTCAAATCATGACTTTGTCGAACATGGGGCCGCTATGTTCTGACAATGACACTCATGGGTAAACATCCCACATCTGCAGAAATTAGAGGGCAACAGGAAAATACATCACCTGTCTCACTTTTTGAGTCTGTTTCACACAGCTGAGCCGAGGTAAAAATCAAGCGCTTTCAGACAAAGGTCGGCTTTGTCTTTCACCGGGGATCACACCGAAATCCACAGAGATGGCCATGAAAGTTTGTATTGACTTTCGTGACAATCGGAGAAGAAACGTTATTGAGCCTACTTAAATATTTGCTCCTTTGATCAAACAACTGTGCCAGGGAATTTGACACTGACATTCAAAGTCCCCCCAGAAGAATTGCAGAACCTCCATTGATCTACGGATTATCTAACATCAGGCAAATTGTCTCAGAATGCCTACAGTAACACCGGGGATTAACAAACCTAAACTCTCAATGGGCTCTGAAATCTCAGGGAAAAGTCAGCCCCAAAGGCCACGTGACCCGCTGGAAGTCATGATGCTGCTTTCGTTGCAACAAAGTTTAAACAATTACTGCATCATGCAGTGGATGGATGCAGTGAATAAATAGGTAGATAGATAGATAGATAGATAGAACGATAGATAGATAGATAGATAGATAGATAGATAGATAGATAGATAGATAGATGGGTGGACTCCTGCACTTTCTTCTCATCAGCGTCTGCAAGTGTTTGCTGCTAACAATATTCACTCTGCATCTTGGCTTAATGAGCCCTGGTGAAGAACACATTAGCTTTGCCCTTAGTGCCAGCGCAGCAGAGGTGCGGCTCGCTGCCATGCCAACAGCTGCCCGGAGCCAAAGGCAGGTACATAGAAGAGTAACGATCATAAAGGAGCCTCTGACGACGAGTGGCATCAAAACATGATGACAGGCACCATATCAATTCATATTCAATGAGGAGTGTCATTAATTTCGCAGGCTGAATGAACAGCTCCACTGTCAGCTTGCAGCTGTTGCAGTGTGCCGCGGGTCCGTTTGCATACTGCACACACCGTGTTTTCTATAATGGCTGTGTTCTCAGTTTTGAAGTGACTGTTAGTGAGCACAGAACATATGCCTCAGTCATACAGATGTTCCCATCTGTACCATATTGCTTTTCAAAAGACTCTCCTGGTCATTTCCTCTCCTTGAAGAGAAAAATGTTGGAAATACTGATTGTGGAAGACATCTCATGCACTGTTAAAAAATTTAACATTTGACTTATGCACACTTTGATAGCGGGATTGAGGTAACACGATATTTTTTTATTTGTAGACTGGATTAAAAGTGTAATGTGTAGTGTTTGTGGATATTTTTACTCTTGCTCTCACAAAAGTGACTGAAAATGTGATGGCTGATTTCACCTTGGCACATAATGTCATCTGTTTTTGAATTAACTAAATGCTGCTTTATAAGAAGTGACTCTACGACTTTAATAGAAGATGCAATGAATGGTAGCATACCCTGACAACTGACAAGGGGAATTACACCGGCTGCATTTATTTTGAGATTTGATCCGGCGATGCTGGTGATATCAGTCCACTGGATCAGACTTCGGTCTGAGCTGAGGTCCGAAGCCCAGGATAGATTCCTGTCAAATACTGTAAAGACAGGCCTGGCAGAACTGGTCTGAACAGGATGAGTCATAGCGCCTTTGCAATTGCTGTTGAATCACTTCAATGCTGACATTTTTGATTTACAGTGAAATATCCAGGGTACTGCTTTGAAATTTAGATTTGTTTGCTGCTTTCTCAACTGTTCATTGTTGCCATGAGATCAAATACTTCCAAAGAGCCAAAATTATACTATCTTTTTGTTAGCACATCACCTTTTCACATTCTTGTTTTAAGCTTGTTGCGTCGTTTAAGGTGGAGCCGTGCTCCCCCCCATCTGTCTTTTTTTTAACCTTTTGTCTTTTGAATTCTTGGTTGTGAATTGTCTTGCAGAAATGACCTCTTTATACAGTAACACTCACTGGCACGGATTCTAGGAGTTTTTTTTTATGTGTTTGCTTTTTAATGTAAAGTAGCGGTTGGACGACAGAAGTTGGAACCAAGATTTGCTTGTGAATAGCACACAGAGGTACAGAGAAATACATTTTTTGTGGATATAGAACTATATTGTTCTGTAAACATGAGAGAGATTTGAATTTATAACACTCCATCTGTAGATAGATAAGCTCATCTGATTCATCAAACAACATGTCCTTTCTTTCATTTGCATAAAGTCTATCAACAGTCAGTCAGCCTCTGTGGAGTCTCATTCCTATTCACCTGCTGTCGTCATTTAACAGAACCTATATGCAATTTTATCAAAATGTGTGAAGTGAAGTGAAGAAATTATCTTTACAGTGTGTTCATACCCATACTACACATTTGTGGAAGCATTTCCTCAGGTGTGTACCCAGCAATGATTTAAGAAATCATATTAAAAACACAATCTATTATTCAGGAGAAGATAGTAATTCAAGTTTCTGACCCAAACGGACTGCAAGTTTATTAAAACCATAATTAGAACATGGCTAAACTCCATGCTGGGACATGATATCCGTATTAATAATCGAAAACTGTGCCTGAACGGCGCCATTTGTCTTGTCGAAATGTAAAACTGTGCCTCCCGTTCACAGTGACACACACAATCCATCTGCTGCTGGAACCACTAGATGCTATATTGTTGGTGGTAAGAGTGCCACTGCTAATTATAAGGAAATGGCCAATTTAAGTGTTGACGTTAACCTATATGCTTCCAGGGAAAAGTAAAGTTAAACACCTACTTTGACCGACAATGCAGATATTTAAGGTCACCTTCCGAGGTCCACCTTCCGAATTCATTTTCTGAAGGTTTTCTAACAGTCATATGTGTCCCCGTAGCATGATTATGAGGTCCAAAAATAAAAAAATTCTGTCGCCTTGTTTACCTGCTTTCTCCATTTTTTGCCCACTGTGAGCTGAAACGGGCGGATCTGAGAGTTGGAGACTTGTGAGGTGGAAGTCACTGGCCACTCCCCCCAGCTGTAGTGGAGGCTGCTGTCGACCAGCCCCCCAGATAACATGAGCCTTACTATTAGCTGGAGCTAGCGTTAGCTAAATGCTAGTTAACTGAAACAACACATAAGAACAAAATAAGAGATTTAGAAAAAAATTTACCAATCATTCTAAAACGTCCTGAACATGATCGGGAACGGGAACCTCTGCTTCTTTGTCCGATTCATCTTCAATTAGGTACGGTTGAACAACAGCTTTTCTGCCGTAAGAAGCGTGGAGTGGGCGTGGCCAGACACAGTTCATTGACATTTAAAGGTACAGGCACAGAACCAGCCCATTCTCAGGAGAGCTCACTAGAGCCACTTTTAGACTGGCTGAAACTAAGTACCAAAGCTGAATTTGCGGGAAAAAATGTTTAACATAATGTTTTGGGGCCTCTGGTAACTAAATTAAATTGTGTCAAATACCCCATAGAAGGTGACCTTTTAAAAACAACCTGAGGAGTTTGTGGTAGCACTCAGTGAAAGTTGATAGAAATGCACAATATAAAAAAAGCACTACAACACTAAGAGAGATAAAGTAGCATAAACAGGCTCTTATGAACTGCAACAGCAAAGAACAAGCGACACGGGAGAAACAGAGAGATGCAAGAAAAAGGCCAGTGAATGAAAAGATGTCTTTGGTCTTTGTTTAAAATCAGATATATAGAGGTTACATCTAATATCAAACAGCAGCTGATTCTGGACTCGATGGCTCGTTTGCAAAGGGGTCAAGCAGTGCGCATCCAGTTCCCTCACATGTAAGCACCCAGCATAAAGACCTGGCCGTGACGCAATCTGCTTCAATTCAGATCTCTTGCCGAGTTGACACATCTTGAATACAAGGTGTTGCATTGGGCGCGAGCGATAGTGAGAGTCTGGCACTGTCAGTTTATGAGATGAGGACCACTTCATTGAGTTCCCCGAATGTGATTGGTGAGAGTAGGAGCTTGTTCTGATCGCCTGATGGAGTGCATGAGTACAGTGTTCTGCCTCAGCAAGTGCAACGCTCCATTTCACTCGGCAGCAGCAGAACTTGGCAGAAAAAGTCTCTCGCTTGTGGAGAGGCATCCTCAATGAAAGCAAATAACTAGTGTCTACTTGAAAACTGATTTTGAGAGGAAGCAGCATGTCTGAGTGAGATGCTGTCAGATCTTCTCTGACTCTGCAGTGTTGTACTGTCTAACTCGAGCTCACCCAGATAAACAGTCGGGTTATCATGTTGTTAACCATTAGGTACAATTTAATTCACCTTGAACCACCGTTGTGAGAAAAATAACTGTCATTACTGGTTTTCACTTCTTTTTCACTTTGGTAGCTCAAACATAAGTCGGTGTTTCCTGCTCTGTTCCGGATTTTGTTTGCTTTTGTTGCCACTGCCCCCCCTGCCTTTGTATAATTCCAAACAAGCACATGGAAGGGCAGGGAGGTCCCGCTACCCTGACACTATTTTCGCAAGGGCTCGTGGAATGGACCCAAAGAGCCATACCTCTAAAACTACATTTTGCTACGTATTACGCTGATGCCACTTATAGAGATAGTTCGGATTTTTTGACATTAAGTTGTATGACATCCTCACCATCAGTGTCCTTCATCAGCATTGACTTTTCCCCCCCTGCATCCTGTGAGCAGAGTTACAGCATGTTAAAAAATCCAAACTATTCCTTTAATAAAGTTTTTATGACTAAAGTGGTCCTGACTGAACAAATATCTGTAGAATTCTTCTTTGGTGTCGAGTGACCACCAGGTCCACCGTAACTCTCCAGAACATCAGACCGGTCGCTTGCTGCTAGACTTTAAATTGGGAGAAAAAATAGTTTAACAAATTTGTGTCCATTCTTTTCATCCAATTCCTTCATAAACTCCGGTGTTGGCGATTGAACGAGCTGGATAATGAGCCGTTTCCAGGGCTTGAAGCAGGAATTTCTGAGTGGGCGAGGGTTTGATATAATAAAAGGCCCTTGGCTTAGAGTAATCCCAGTTTTGGAGTCTTGGCTTTCTCCACAGACACACGGCGCTTAATTAGTTACAGTGGCACACAGCGTGTAGTGGAGCAAAACCAGAAAACAGCGGGATTCCTCCTTCACCACCAAGTTGTACCGTCAGATTTTAAGTACCTGCTTCATTGATTTATCTGTATTGGGTGACCGTCGGAGTGCTCAGACGGCGATCATTTGATGTGAGCTTAACTTCAGCGTTTGGGCATCCGGCAGCTGGTTTAAAGTGAACGCCGGTAGTGATTTCCTACATCGCTTCATTCAATAATGATCCCAGGCGACTTCCGAAGGGTGAACTGCTGTCCTGTCGCCTTAATTAGTTCAGCATTAATGGTAGCTTTACATTTGCTTAGCTCTAGCTCATATACATGATCTAGGGAGTGTGGAGAAGTCTACTGCTTTTTCATTTTGTCAGGCTTAGTGAGGCTTTCAGTTTATTTTCTCTCTGTCAGGTATGCACTTATGTTGGTCATGCATCATATTTACAGTTTCTAATACTCCCTACTTGTAATGGAGGCAGATGAGTGTATTTCTTTGAATTGGTAGCAAGAAAAATTGTACTTATGTATCACATTTAGGTGTAATATGGAATTATTTTGTTTGTCTTTCAACTTTGTAATTTAGATCAGATGTGCACTCAAGCCTTAATCCAATTTGAATCTGTATGTCAACAGATTCAAATTGGAATTCTGTATGTCAACAGATTCAAATTGGATTCGGGAATTCAGGAATTAGTGGATTACAGTATTCTACAAATTATATTTAAAGATCATTAGAAAACATTTTACCAACAAACATTCAGAATAGATTTGAAAAAAGAGACAGCAAGTATAACTTAAAAGGATCAGAGATCTTTAGTAAACCAAGATTCAAGACAAAATTTATGGAACACTGTGTTTCTGTGAAAGGAATCAGTTTATGGAATAATCTGAACACAGAATCCAAAGATTCAAAATCAAAATTTACATTTAGAAGAACGATTATAACTACTATGTTAAGGAAATAACGTGACTGTCAGTGTTGACCGACAGCTATTTTTAGGGCCCGAGCCACTGCTGCAAGCAGCGGGCGAAGGCCCTCTTGTATTGTATTGTTACTATTGCTATTGCTGTTTATTGTGTTGCTGTTTTTTTAATTTAAATTATTTGTAAATTGATTACTTGGTGTAAAAGGGCAGATACAAGATTAATCTTCTTTCTCCTCCCTTTCATTCAGATTTGCATATATTGTACATTGAATTGTTTTGATTTTGATTAATGAATGAAATAAAAGAAATGTAATTTAAAATATAAAAAAAATACAAGGCTTGCTGTCACCATACAGCAAAGGTGAGAGGGAAACATCAGATGCATCCAGCCTCTGCAAATGTGCTCAGATTATTATGAATTTCATCATATAGACTAGCATGTATGAACGGCACCCCACAGACTGGTCGTACAGCTTTTAGAAGATGCATCTATCCATGAGGGTCACTAATCGTGCCAACGATAATAAAACGGCCATTCGCTTTGTGGTGCATGTGGGCTAATGAAGGCGGGTGATACCCCGTTGATTTAATCCTCCAGCAGTTTTTCAGCAAGACATTCTCCCCAACCCAATAAAAGCATGCATAAATATAAAGGTCTAGCAGTGACGCGTTGCATGGATAATATAAGTTGCAGTGTCAAGAAAATGTCACTGAAAAATACTGTGAGCATAGTTGACAGCGCCACATCATGGATGAAGTCATGCAACCTTCCACCGCAGAGGAGGAAACGATTCATGCATCTCAGGATGTCAGGACGTATCAATAAGAATACAACGTTTGCAAGCGGCTCATTATTGTTTAATTATTGTTTCATCTTTGCATCTGTTCGTTCCATAAGGACTCCTTTTAAAATTGATGTCTGAAAGATGACTCAAGTTATCGATGAGCGTTTGTGACAGAACATACGCTCAGTGATGCAGCGGGGGGAGTTATACTGGAAATTTCTATTTTCACAGGCAAAAAAAAGACTCTGGGAAATGTTGTGCAGCGCTGACGATCAGGTCTTAAATGCCTGCAAACCGTTTTGAAATGTGCATATGTTGCCCAGTAAAGCCCAATGATGGAGATGAAGTGCAGAGTCTGTGAAAGCAGAGGCAAGTTACTTTTTTTTGTTTTGTTTCAGCAGTATTCAATGTGCCGGCAGCTGTTGTTGCAAACACGTCTTTCCCAAGCCATCATAACAAACAAAACATAAAAACATCTATTGTATATTCTATACATTCCGGGTTAAAATTGGCAGGTGTCACATCTCGTCTCTGTGCACCTGGCCACGTTTAGTTTGCCTCCCATACTGCCACAGTCACGATCACAAGCTAAGGTTTAAATCCTCCCATGCCGGCCGCTCCTTTGCCGTTCATCCACGCCCTCGGCTTTGCCAATGTTGTTGCACTGAATAATGCTCGCGCTGGGCCGCCATGCCAGGGGGCATATCAGTAACAGTCTAACTCACCAGTGAAATACAGAGGGCCTCACAAGGAGACAAAGAAACTCTAAAATATGCAGTTCTTTCTCAAGCATGATATCACTGGCAGCAGCACTCTAATCCATTACCCTCGACGCCCACACTGGAAGGGATCTGTGGATGCCTGATAAACACAAACAGAAACAAAGCCTCAAGACTCTGCCCACATTTACTGTACGTTTTCTCCGCCATTATCACTCTGTGGTTCTAGAATGAGGCGGTTCAACACACGGCACTTGTTTTCTCCAGACAATATGAGGTTACACGACCCCTGGAAGCTATTTCATGGGCTGCTTGAGCACTTGGAGAACGCTGTAGGACTTGCAGGTGGCTCCAGCGAGTATGGCCGCCTCCCCCAACCCGCCCCCCCCGCCCCCTTCACGGCTGGAGCCTCTCCATCACTTTGGCGGCAAACTCGTTTGCTTCGGTGCCACTTTATTTCCACTGTCTCTTTTACGGCAAATAAGGGCTCAAAGACAGCCTCCAGTGACAAACAATTCGCTATTCTCCATGGCAACTACTTAGCCGACCACTCCATAATTGGTGGAGAGCCACAGCAGATAGCTAATAAAAGTGGAAGTTGATAATCGCTGTTCTGTTGCAGAGCCTCTGGAAATGAGGGATGGTTTGAACTCGGTGAAGGGTGGGGGGCGTCCCTGTCCCCGTCCCCGGCTAAGGAGCAAAAGCCAATTAGTTCTGAACTCTGAGTGCCTTCATTTCTGGAAGTATTTTCACCAAACAGGAATGAAGAATTCAAGAAATCAGGGCTTGTACTGCTGAGTTATAGTCGCACTCTGACTGTGGCAGTGTTCCCATGTTGCCTCCTTTAGACCCATATTTCTACATCCCAAATAAATACATCCCAAAAGGTGATGAAAATAGAACTGCACTGATTCATCCCGAGAGCAAAACGGTAGGTGAGAGTCGACAAGATTATCTCATAAAACCCATTTACACTTTGCATTAACTTGTTTTGGATTTGGAATATCATTGATATGACGTGACAGTGGTTGCAATGTGAATTTTCTTTGCGTCCATCACTCAGATGTTAAAATGTCACAATTCCTCGCCATTCTTGTTTTCAACATTGTTTTCGACATTTGCGAATGTCCTGGCGTAAAAATGTCAGCATGTTGTTGTTGCGTCTTTTCTGAATGTTTTTTTTTAAAGATGATCTCAAATCACCTGGGTCCAATTCAATATCACCCTTGTACCCATATTGACTAACTGAAATTGAGAGGTGTTGTTCGTGGGCACACAATCCAAAATCCTTTAGTTTATTTTGATTTTACTTCATTTCCTGTCCTGCTAAAAAACGTATAAAGCAATTTTCTTTCCTTCCTCAGCCATAGAGCACTTGCAACCATTTATTGGAATGTGGACTTATGGCTCTCTGGAAAAAAAAAATACAGTCATTGAATTGATTAAGTGTAAACCCAGAAATCCTGTATGAATAACCCATTATTGAGCATGTGGAGTCCAGGCAAACATACCTTGTGGTACGTGTTGTATTTGTTTCCCAGAATATATGGGTCTACACAGATTTCTTGACATTAAATATTGGGTAAAGCTTGTGTATGGATGAATGATGGTTACACCGCAGGAGATACATTCCAAACATGGCTTAGTCACTTTATATAAGGTCTTGCACATCATTTATTGTGTGACTGCAACATTAGTCAGTTGATGTATTCGTGGCGTCACAGCGACCTCTCAGTGGCAAACCTTTGCTCAATAACAGACCCATTTTGAACAATATTTATATAACCACTTCCACTAATGAGTCACATACTTGTTTGGTGCTGTGTTTTAGTTATTGGTGCCATTAGGAGGCCAAATATGTTGAATGATGGCCGTAATACACCTGAATGTAATTTAGCTAAAGGCGCTTTTTTCTTGTTTTTTCGAATGAAGCAGGAGTCTTAATTTTTCTCACTCTGGACAGCTCGCACTCTAAAGCCTGAGAGCTCCCCTCAGTTGTTTTCTGACTCTAATTAAATTTGCTATTCCTCCCAAATCTTTCTCATGTTATGGATTTAAGTTAATAGCTCGTCTCCCACATGGAGCATATTTTCTTAGTCTTTTTAGTGAGTGCTTGCGGTGCAGGTGGGTTGTTATTTCTCTCCCAGGTGTTCGTGTCTCCGACTCGTAAAAAGTTGCACGGTCTCCGTTCTAGTCGCTGCTCTTTTTGAACGTAGCTGTGCAAAGAGTCTGGTCAGCGCGAAAGACACTGACAAATCCACAGTGCCATTGAATAATTCAAAGCGTTCTGCAATCCATTCATCCTCCCAGCTTTTAAAACCTCTGACTGCACTATTGATCGGTGTGCTTTGGCCATACCACATCGGATGTGTATGGATTGAGCAAAAAATCAAATGAACAAGCTTGGTTAAAAAAAGGCCTCTAAATTGATGTAAGAAAAAAAAACTAGAGTATTATTATTAAAGTACAAGTTTCTCCTCTCAAACTAATGTAGAGTGTGTCGTGCCACTGTGCTGCTCTACAATGAATCCAGGGTAAGTTCTTTCTGTGCTAAAATATTATGGGACTTGATTCCCCGCTGAATATCCTTTAAGTACTTGAAGGCAACTGATTAGTACCACTTAATTATCTATTGCAGAGCTATTAAAAACCCATTCCTAAATAATAAAACAAATTATTTTAATGGGGTTATTTCTTTCTTCTCTATGACAGTCCTATAAAGGATCCTTTCCATTAAACTGCATTTCTGGATTAACTCCCTCAGGTCAAATCTTCAACCATTTCGTCTGCACAGAAAGCCCTGCAGTGGCTTTTTATGATCGTGCACATCTACCGTAATTTGCATCACATTTGAATTAACCATAGTTGTTTTTAACCCCCATGTTGTTTATTAAAAATCAGACCCCAATCACACTATTGGTGCATCATCTATTTTCTATTAATTTCTGTCATTTTTATTTTAAGCTTGAAGCAGGGAATGAAAGAAGCATCTTATTTTCAAGGGCAGAACCTCAAACTAAGCTCAAACACTACAGTTAAGGCCTGTGACCTTTCTGAGCAAATATAAGTACTCTTTGTTGATCCGGCGCTAAGATGATTTGACTCTGCAGTGCCATTACCCTTTCTATGTTTGGTGTTTACATTTGCCAACAATTTAATTGAGCCGAACTCCACAAATGGTAGTAGGGAAGGTAATGCAATGCATTTCATTTGAAGAGATTGTTTCGTCAAATTAGCATCCATCAGACAGTAGGGCTGGGTATCATTTAAATGTTTTAATACCAGTACCGATACCAGTACCACTAAAATGATACCGATACTAATTGAGTACTTCATTTGATATTTTTTTTTAATTAGCAACAATAATCATGCGAATAGAAAGCAATCAGTTGTGCAAATATCACCACTCCTCCCCATTCAAACGATTTTTACACAAATACATTTTGAAAGTGCTCAAATTAGGCTTGCGGTGATTCGCTGCGAGTAAAACCATCGAAACAGTCTTTTTATGTTCTAGACCTGGGTACAAAAAACAACCAATTGCAGGTATCGTTTGGCAGGCGCAGTTTCGCTACTACTTGGAACTGGGTTGTTTCGGTCGATACCTGAAAGGTATTGAGTACCAATACCCAGCCCTATCAGACAGAGACCAATTCAATTAAATCTTTTGGCACCAGTGTCTTAATTTGTTTAAAATATGACATAAACAAGTGGTAGATGATCCACCCTTATTGGCCAGATGCAAAGTACCTACACCAGCAACGTAAGCTTTCTTTATCATAAATTCCATAAACCCCATCTGTAAGTCTTTTCCTACATGCACAACCAATCCGGGCCTCTGCGAGACAGGAAAAGGCAATCCTATGCAAACTCCAATACGCGGTTTTTAAATATTTCATCGCTTCTTTTTTCAGCTTAACTTGCAAAAAAGAGGAGTGGGGCGGTGAAAAGCATTGATAGCACATGCGGTGTGCAGCAGCTACGAGGCAACACAGTGGCTGAGTGAGTGCGCCTGCAGTCTCTCCCGCTCAAAATCAAGCTGTGCCTAGCTAATGTCTGTAAGCAGTGCCGGCTGATTGCCTGAGTGTTTCAGTCTAGTCGTTCCTGCGTTTGCCTTGACCCTGATGCCAACAGACAGCCAACTTCTCCATGTGTAAGCAAACCAGGCTTTTCACCTGAGGCAGATCTTTGAAGTTTAGGACCTGCAAATGGGAATAAGAAGAAACGCAGTCACAATGCGCTCGGTGTGGCTTTTACGCCGACTGACGATGGCTTGAAATATTAATAAAAATAAGTAATTTTGCAGAGAAATCACAAAAGTCTGAGCGGCACTGCTTCAAAGTCATAACGGACTAATTACTTTAACAAAACACTTTAAATGCGAAAATTTGGGCAGCGCTTTCAGTGGAATTAGGAAACCTGCCAAATACGCTGACGTGAAATGACACGGCGCTCCAAAAACACTCGGATGTTGAAGGCCTCACAGGGCTCCGGCATCCATTAGCGCCGCCGCACATGATGGGCGCGTGCTCTTACCTGAATTTCCCCCACACGACCCCGAGCTCCCTGAGCCGTATGTAACACGCTCTATTTTGGTCACATGCAACATCCCATACCCGATAATAGGGATTAAAATTTGATTTTGTTTGTGTTGCTGAGGTGCAGTGCTTTTTTTTTTTTTGGGACGCTATTCTGTTTTTTAGGACAACACACACATCTCGCTCCGAGCAATTTTCAGTATTTCCTGCCTTGCATTGTTGGTCAGGATTCGGGAGGTAATGTGGTAACCAGGACATCGTAATGGGAGAGAGAGAAAAAAAAATTCTCAGCACAATTGAAATTCCTCACGCTGCCTCCCACATTGTGTCTAACAAATTTAAAAACATGGCTCAATGTCATGTGACCAAATGTTTTCTCATGTGTGACATCAAATTACCAGGTATATGCGTGTGAAGCATTATCCGCCATTTTTAAGGGTACTCCCAAGAGCTAATTTCCCATCATGGCTTCCTATTTCAACCACATCGAAGCCATTTTGGTTATCAAAGTGATTTTGTGCCTTTCAAACATTTAACAAAGGTGATGTTTGAGGAGGAGGGCGGATGCACTTTGCTGCGGCTGCACAACCACCGAGGGTGTCTATGTCAGGATCTGAAGCCTCCATTAACACTGACTAGTTGATTAACTGCAAGAATAGTACACAGTCAGGTAATGTATTCACTGAGTCGATGGTAATGGCTTTTACACGAGAGTGTGACTGTCTGCACAGGTAATCTGTTTTAGAGGAGACACATGCTGTTAGGAGACAAGCGACTGGATGGATGCATTCGCTGTTGGAAACTCTGCTTTTGTTATTTAAAAAGAACAAAAAAGAATGCTTCGAGTTGCGGCAAAAAATAAATGAATAAAAATCACATGATGGTTTCAAACCGAATGAGATGAAAACCATCTTATCCCTCCCACCCAGGTGTGACACACACTTCGCTTATTTAAAGTTTCCTCAAGGTTCAACACAAAGATCATTTCTGTTTTTCTGTCGATTCTGCTTTTTTCCCCAAGCCTCATAGAGAGAAATAATTTCAGACGTATTTTTAAGAGCTTTATAAGAGATTTAAGAGATTATTCACGTTTACAGGATGCATGATTGGGAAAAAAATGGCATTTTCCCGTTTGAATGCACTAAAAGTCTTGTCCACAAGTGTATTATGTAAAGAAATTCATTAATAGAAGCACTTTTTCCATTTCCAAGACTATTAATATAATGGCTGTTTTACTCTGAATTTATCAATTTATCAAATAGAAAATCAATATATTTGTTCAACTCCCTTGATGATAGATTAGCAGATTGATCCCTCACTCACTGATTGGGTTATAATTCAGATCTGGCACTGCCCCCCCCCCCCACACACACACACTTCTTTGGATGACTTTGGAGGGAGTCCAGCCCTCCGTGTCGATAGCACTCGCCCTCTTTAAGTAATGGTCATGCTTCAGCAGGGGTCAATGGGATCTTGTGGGCTTACTGTCCACACTTGTGACTTTGCAGTGTCATTGAGGCGCATAAATCACGGGGTCGCACAAAAGGCGTTGGCTCGTAATATAAAAAGTAGTAAATCCTCTTGCTGATTTCGAAAATCGTGCCTGACAAACAAAGGGATGTGACATTGTTGGGTGATTAAGCCGCCGCTCTGTGTTGACGTTTCATTTACAGTGAATCAAGTGTTGCGAGAGGGATGTTGGTCAAGACAGTGGAGTAGAGAGTTGAGATCTCTAAAGCACCTGAATAAAATGATCGCAATGACTCTGCAGCTATGAGGGTGAATCTTCAAAAACCCGCAAGAATTATGTTTTAGATTTTTCTTTCTTTTTTAAAAGGAAAAATGGCATGTTTGTTCATGCCAATGTCTGCTATTCAATTCGTCATTTACAAAATATTCCCTGGCATGTGCAAATTTGGAAGCAGTAGTCTAAAGTTTTGGGCGACACCGTCAGTTCTCAGTAACACCACCTTGGCAGATCTCACAGCTTGTAAACTGTTTTTATAGCCAGCTAAAAGTGTTTCCATTTTTCCATTTGGGATTTTCTCTAATGCCACCTTGAAAATTTGCTTTCATACATATGCAGCACCCACAATAACAGTAACAGTAACAGTAAAAGTATCTGTGTCTTCATGTTTAATTAAAGTATTATGCCTTATGTCAAATATTCTAGATACTGTCTTTATATCTATTTGTCTTCATTTGTCAAAAGGAGCGACCTAACAAAGCAGTTTCTTATAGTTTTGGGCATTGACATCTCAAAACAGTTATTGAAAGTATCCCCCCCAGAAATCTAATATAATTTAAAAAAATCTTATGAAACCAACACATATTTTTTTCTAAACTAACAAAACCCTCTGGCACACAACAAAACACTTGCGATCGCTGTTCACTTCCCCCAACAGTCAAAACATTACCCCATCCACTGCAACAAGAGCACAATAGTAATTTTAACCCGAGCCATGTTATCTTAATTAAGCACTGCTGTGATTTTTGTGCCTAAACCAAACTGTAATCATAGTAGAGTCACATCAGACACTACTTTACTTTTTGCAAGTGATTTTCTAACACTGGGGGGCTTTTGGAAGGCGGTCAAATTATGTCATTTTGCCATCAGGGGTGGTTTTCAAAGAGAATTATTTAAAATTCAAAACAAATGAATGTTTGTATTGAAATAAAACATAACAAGGATGTTTTTGCCTCAAAACCCCTCAGGCGTCTGGACGTGTCTGAAACTGTACCAAGTATTAAGCCTCCACCATCTACACATACACACACCCACATACCCACACACACACACTGGTTTATTTTGACTTTTAATTGAATTTGACTGCCATCATTTGTTGAAGCTGAGATTCACATATAAAACACTTTAGGGTCAGCTATAAGTGCAAAAATATCATCTATAATGTACCGCAGCTAATGTTAGACCGTGCAAAGATGGTAGAATTAGATGTCTGACTGTAACACGCAGCATTGTATGAGACAGATCAGCAGTGACTAACACAAAGCTGCAGATACTACGGGACAGAAAATACCACATGCAAAAAAAAAAAAAAAGAAGGAAATACAAAGAACCGGCTCTGTACGACAAAATTTCACAAAGAATATCCGGCTGAGTGGCCTCAAGGGAGATGACGATTATTGTTTTTTATTACTCTTCTCATTATTGTTATTGTCAGAACTAGTAAACACAACTTCATGGGAAGAGTCTGTTGGTGCCACGGGTAGGGGAAATTATGTGGAATTTTAAGCACATAAACCGCCCATGGTGCCATTGGATTATTATTGATACACCATTTCATAACAAGGAGCTGGATGCAGAAATTCATCCTCCGAGAACAAGTCAGATGACAGGAAGCACTTGCAGTTTTCCAGCATTATGTAACCAGAGTTAAGGGGAGGAGACGCCGCGCGGCTGCTGTCGCCCAGACATTTTTAGCTTACATATTGCCTGTCACAAACTTGACATATTCATCTCGACTTTAATATCAACATGTCACCTTTTGAGAAATCATAACGCTATGTTCCATTTCAGCACTGTACAAGTCCAAACGGCGGGCAAGGTAAACATGTCAGATGCGTAGTCAACACCGGCCTGAAGAGGGGTCAATACCTGGCTGTATGTTTGCCATCGACGATCGCAATGTCTTGATAGCTTAATGATTGCAGATTACAGAAAGAAGTTGACGGGGTGGACAGCTCGTCTGTGCGGATTTATCAATGTTTTTTTTTTTTTTTCTTCCACTGTGTGAGGAGGCTCTTGAGACGACAATTAGCCTGCAAATGAGTATCGATCCGCCTCTGCCAGCTGGTAATGCGAATGTGTTCAAACATTTGGACAGAATGCATGACCGGCCTCCATATTCGTTCCTCGCTATCGCCGCCAGCGTCTGTGGATATCGGTTTTAGATAGTGACTGAACCCACAAAATGGGAACCACTGTAAAGTCACGGAAATAGCTGCGCTTTTCTTTCTCTTTTCTTTTTTCCCTTGTTTTGCGAAAGCAGCACTCCGCCTTTGCAGAGTGACATGTAAACAAATTCATGAGACTGTGGGACCATCTGGTGCAAATGCATTATGAGTGTGCACAAGGGCTTTAGAAATCAAATTAATGTTACGGCTTAAAATTAAGTGAATAGGTGCAATTGTGTATATTGGCACAGGAGAGTTGTATCTACCATATTTGTACCTGTTGGCATACGGTACATAAATATTCATGGTCACAGCTGCCGATACTATTTCAGCCAGCTTTTTAATGTTAATGTTTTTACAAAACAAAGGCCCCATATCGTCTCCCTGAAGAAATGACAGATGTGAAACTAATCAATGAAGGGCTGATGATATGGATCCACAGCTTTACATCTTTAGAGACTGCTTTGGATTGATTTTAAATTGATGGTTTGCATAATGTCAGTCCATTTCAATATTTTTGGTCGTTCTGAGAAATAATTACTATTATCAGAATTCACATTTGACTGTTTGAGTGGCAGATTCAGGGGCAGTTGGTGCCCTGGACAAGGTTTCTTGTTATAGCCTCCCAAACAACTGCCAAATATTGCTCATACTGCAGGTTGCTTGCCGTTGATGATGTGAACATTAGGACCATTAAAAGGACAAGTCATCCAATTTCAACATGTAGGAAATCCCATTAATTGCCAAGAGGGCATGGGAGGCCTGCAGATATCTTATCCAAGTGTAATGAATACACTCGAAAGAACTACATAAAATACTTTTAGTGAAATTGTAAATTATAATCAACCAAACATAACAACTTATTACACAAATGTCACCATTACATTTTTTTTGCATAATATCTGTGTAGGATTGTCTTTCAAAATACCCCATTGCTCAGTTAGCTGCCTTTCCATCAAAACACCATATTGTAGCAATCAATAACAGTGGAACGTGTCAAGTGTGTGTAGTGTGTTTTTAGTTGAGCTGAGGCTTCAGTCCAGGATGCACACATGACTGAACGCAAGCTGGAGGGACTCGGAGGGAAATCCCAAAAAAATCCATCCTTTAAAAAATCCATCCTGTCCATCCCGGCAGCGTGGGCATGAATTTGACCATTCATACTCCAGACATTTTAAAAGTACACAAATGGCAGGATTAAAAAAAAGATTCCATCATTGGAAAAGCTTATTTTATTCAGTCCAACTACATCACTGGGTTTCATGATGATGGTCCATCCTTTTAATGGATCCTGATTCTGGTCATTCAAATAAAAGCAGAATATTCCACTGAAAATCCTGAATATCCACAAATGTATTCTATGACCAAATACTGATGGATGTAAATGCTGCCACTGTGTTCCACGCTCGTCAATCCTGGCTGTGATAGTTTGTTGTTTCTGTTGGTCTGTGTGAACAGCCAAGTCGACAGAAGTATTGGGAGCGAACAAGCGAAAGATCAGTTGATGAAAGATACTGTTCAACACGAGTCCCACTTTCTCAATATTCTTTGCTCCATGGTGGCATTTAGAAC
>CAESWR010002540.1:59666-91344 GCA_903171835.1 Mullus surmuletus | reverse complement strand
CCCCCCCCCCCCCCCCCAGAACATTCCCAGTGCATGCGGCGTTACTATATCAGAGAGTGTAAGATGTGCTGGCCAAACGAATGGAGAGGAATCTGCGGAGAATTGTGGCGTACATCAGAGCTGGTCTGCGGAGCAACTGCCTCTCAAACAGTTGTGACCCTTTATGCAAATGGCCGACGCCTTTTGGAGCTCTGCCACTGTTATCACCGAGGCCTTCTGCTTTCCAGTGTTACCATGTATGTGCTTGTTTTTCAGTCTGCTGCCTTTTTCCATTGCACAGTGCAAGGCAGCCAGCTGTTTCGCTCTCGGACTTGCATACTAGAGCAACGCATTGAAGTGTGTGTATGTGTCTGTGTGTGTGTACGCGCACTTGGCATAAATTCATATTGATTAAAGTATAGAATGAACATGGCAACGTCCTATTAGTTCTAAAATTATTATCTTGGATATTCAGTTTTCACAGTAAATCCCAGCTGCCTCTTTGCTATGATTTCCTTTGTGTGACACAGCAATGACTCATGGGAGCCTCCTTGTTGTCTCATGTGCTGGAAGGCTGGATGATGTCCAAGCCGCTTAGCCCAAAGGCGGCCAAACTTTTCTTTTTTTCTCTGTCCTTGTTCCAGGGTAGGCTGAGGATATCGGCTCACTTTTAACTCTTTTTTTTTTTACGCTGATAAGAACAGTTCTATGAGATCCCAGGAAAACTTTTACAGACGCAACATAAAATTTTTATTATATTGACATTCTCTCACTCGTTTGTTTTATATTTATTAGGAGGGAACAGTGAGCTGAAGCTGTGCGGAAATTAATAAATAGCTTGGGTCATCACTCTTATGTCACCATCTGACACTGTCAGTTTGACGGCTCATGTAAAAAAAATATATATATATAAAGTAGAAATCAATCCCAACAATCAATGTGAAAGCTGTCACCACGCCATTGATTGCTCTTAATTAAATCTGTTTGAGCTACTCGAGGCTTTTCTTGTGTTTGCAACTTTGTGTCTTCAAACCTTTGTGAAAGTCTGAGTAAATTTTACGCGGCGCAGCCTCACGCTGGGAGGACAGTGATGGATCAGTGGGTTGATGGTGAGATTATGCAGGTGAGACAGCTTCGAGCCTTTAATCCCACGCTCTTTTCAAGGAAACTGTGTGACGGCAGTGTTTGTTGGATTCTTTTCTGATGATGTATGTATGTGTGTGTGTGTGTTCCTTCCCCTCCCCATTTTGGTTCCTTTAAACTTTTATGGGAAAGTCAGAGCTGCGTACAGCATGCACATCTTAATCTTGGAGGATGGCATCCAGTGTGGTATAGTGACAGCTCTGATACCGAGAACACAAGCAATCTCTTGTTGTGCTTCTTGGCTTTGAGATTCTCACAGCCGGTGACGCTCCAAAGAATGAAATCATGCATTAAAAAAAAAAAAAAAAATCCTCCTGCCTGTTTTCCCTCAATGGCTCTGCAAGTTCACACTAATTAAACAGCAAAAATTAATTTGCACGAGACCGAACGTCAAGTGGAAGAGAACACACAGGAGGGTGGGAGCCACACAGTAGCTTCTTGTCAGCACGCTCGGTGATTACCAGCAGCGGTTCGAGTTTCCCACAGAGGAATTAGCACGCTGTAAGAGAAGGCTGATAAAATAAGAGGGAGGAATGAGAGGCAAAGCGGGGTTCTGGGCAGCCTTCGCTCAACACCGTCTTGGGAATTGAGTGAGCAGCCTTGGGTGGGCACGGTGAGTCCAGTCGGAACTAATCTTGAAGTGAAAGAGCCGCTCCTCTGTAACCGGAGCGTAGTGGATGGGGGTCTGTCGGTGATCTGCGCCCGGAGAGAGAAATGACCTGCTGCATTCAGGCTGCTCGGTTGTAAAATGCAGTTGTAGAGAATAGCCTGTCGCTCTGTTAACCGCTGAAAACAATTGCTTGTTTTCAAGGGGGCTTGTTCCACTCGCCTCTGGGTGTGTTTGTGCCGGGGTGGGTGTGTTATCCGTGGGATTTGTCCAGCTTGGTTAGGCGTGGTTTTCGAGGAACAGGCTGCGCGAAATTACTAATGTGCACAAAATTACTCTTAGAACACGATGGGAGTCTCGAGGCCTCTCGCTCCCCCTCTCTCCTCAATTACGACCCAGTTCCAGGGTGTCAGAGCCGGCCCTGTGATAGAACTCTGATAAAGAACTTGCAAGTCAGAATGTACCTGCATTCATATTTTCAATGCATTAATAGTGCGCTTGTCAGTGGATATATGAGCGCAAGTAATTGTGACGCTCGGATTGCGTTTGAAGATTGAAGACTTATAATCTGTGATAACATTTAGGGGTGTCCTGATCTGATATTGATATCAGATATGAATCCGATATCAGCAAATAAAATAGTATCGGATTATATGTGCCTGCATCTAAATTCTCCGATATAAGCACTCCGATACAAGCAGTCCATTCCAGACTCCGCTCCAGCACTTCTATGTAAAATACTCTTATATTTAAGGTTATGTATGTAAGCCATTGGTTAATAATAACTGGGTCAGTTTTTCTCATAGCCACTGTTGCTGACTATCATCCGCTGTTTGAGCAATATCACTTGATCAAGCCTTTTCTAACATTTCATACTACAAAATAAGTAATAAAAGTATGTATGATTCATGCTGATATCGTATCGGATCAAAATTGGTAACGGCCAATACTCAAGGCTGCAATATCGGTATTGTATCTGAAGTTTTTTTTTACCTATGTTGCAAGATGAGACAGAAAAAAAAGTTGAATGTGGATTTGTGCATATTTTGTCAGAGCTTCCATAGCTTCCATCTCGTCCTCAGTGTGGGCTGATGGGGTAATCCAGTCTCAACATACTGGAATGCTGAGGGGGAGTACGGCACTACGCCTGAGGGCCTCGGCTTCCATTTCTAATGAGGGAAGGGAGAGGCGGATGCGAGGTCTCTACTTCACAGACAACACAGCAGCCATGTTAACCCTCCTCCCTCCGCTCGGAGCACCTGCCCAACTCACCTTGGCTCCCCCTTTTTCCGTTTGTCTCGGCTGCTCCAATCTCGCTCCTCTGCTGAGGAAAGACGCGGCCCTGCACACTAACTGTGCCTGCTTGTACGTAATTTACAGAGCTGCCTCTTGGAGCCTGCCTGAGCTACCCCGCCCCCCGCAATCCCTTTCTTTCCTTTTTTTTTTCTCGTCTGGAGGCTTATGATTGTCTCAGCAAGTCGACCTCGACACCTGAAACACAGTGCATGCTCCTGCAGTTTCTGACTGCTGCAGCACTATCCTCTCAGCCAGTCCAAAGCTGTTTGCAGTGATGTATAAGAGACACAATCAAAAGCCTGGAGTTTAATTACACTCAGTCTGTCTTGAGTATTATAAGCAACCAACCACTAATTACCTCAAGTGCTGCTGCACTTTGCTCCTACTTATACAGCAGTATAAAGACCTAACTGATGAAAACAGACCAAGAGCAGACCCAGTGATGAGGGGCTGCAGAGAGGGAGCTTTCAACCTCGATCCCTAAGCATAAATTACATAACAATATAGTAAAATATTCATGACACACCACGGGGACGGGATCCTGCATGCTCTGAAGTGCTGAGCAAACACTTTGCCCTCAGCCACTCCATGTCTGTGCAGAGGATAAGGAAAAGCCCAAAAGTTAGGGGCTGAAAAAACAATGGAAACATGAAGGCAATTACAGTCGCGGAAACACATTCTCATGAATACAGCAAATGGCAGCAACAGTTCCAAAATGATGTGAGTGGCTATAAGATATGTAGCCTGAGAATGCTCTTTGTGAGTACTTAATCATTAAATAAACATGAAAATTTGATGAAGCAACAAACCTGTAAAAACCCCACTGACATACTCCACAGTGCAACCACAGCTGACCAGCACATAGAGCTCTTTCGTGTTTCATGTCATCATGATGGATTTATTCACATATCACAGGAAGGAGGGGGAAAAAAAGAAAAATCATTGCAACCTCCAGTGCTTGACTGCTCAGGTGTGGAGAAAAAAAGACTTTCCAGGTTATTAAGGATAAAGTGGAACCCTCCTCGCCACCCAAGGGAGTCCTACTTATGGTTTTATGTGACTTTAATGATGGAGAAAAGAGCTGCAACCTGCTGAGCCATGCCGCACCAGAGTACAACCGCACCTTTACTTATTAGTCAATATCCTTTCGGCAAGCGCAGACGATTACACGTAATCTGGGCAGAGTGGTTTCTGATGGCTCTTGCTGACTTTTACACCCATTCCCTTTGACTGTAAATCCAGAGGAAGAAGACAGTATTTTAAAGGGAAACATGATCAATTTGTTTTTATAATGAAAAACCCTAAGATGACTCATTTTTGTCTACTTCCGTTTGCAATATTATATAAGCAAAGGCAAAAGAACACCCACATCCAAATGAGAGAGCACTGATGGGCTTTTACCTGAAGCAGAATCTAATCGACAGGTTGATTCATTTCACCAAAGCCTCATTGTAGCAAAATGACCTTATTGAGGGAAATATCAGGGTAATTATAATAAGCATAACGGCATAATTAAGTAAATTCAAAGATAACGCAAGAGAAAACCAGGATGGAAGAGATGATGGAGCTAAATTAAGCACAGTGGGAACATTTTATCAACTTGTTTACATCATTAAATTTGTTGGTGTGACGATTAAATCCTGAAGAGAAAATTATAGAAACAGGGGAATAAATTAAGTAAAAGGAGGACTAATTCAGATCTGATAAAGTATATCAAATTGAAAAGCAAACCCGGGGTCTCGCTCATGCATATGAAGCGTCGCTTGGTGACTGAGATGTAGCTATTAATGGAGTTAAAAAAACATGTCTTTTTAAGAAAACAGTTAGATTTTTTTCACCTGGGGCCACTGCTGCGAGAACCGTGCATATTAGCATGGCGGTGTTATTCATGGCAGATTGTTCCGCTTGTCGTGTACTAAATTGGCAAGAAGTCGATGTAACCCAGCACTCGTCTTTAGAACTTGTCTCTAGAAAACTGCAGCAGCAAATATTGAAAGAAATCTTTTAAAAAAGGGTTGCCACTGGAGTGTTTTAGCATCAAGTGAAGCTTTTTTTGTCAGATTTTAGCGACATGAACCACTTCACTATCCACATAGCTGATTGGAATCGAGACGCTCTTTTACCTTTTAAACCTGGAAAGATGTAAACTCCTCATGACATGAAATAAAGCTGTTTTTCCTTGTTAGCCAATGACAAGCCATCCCTCGAAACGGATGCATTTGCACATCCTCCATTACCTGAAAGCCTGTTCTACACTCTCCCTTCCTCCCATTCCATCCCGCTGCTGATGCAGACAGCCCTGGAGGAGCGGCTTTATTCTGCAGCAGCTGTGATATGCAGAACATGCTCGGCTAATGGGCACTCCCAACGCTCGCATAGCGTCAAAGGCAGGCCGCAGATTGTCAGCTTGCGCACGGCAATGTCACGGCCATCCCAGACTTTGCGTGACCAGTCCGGGGAACCTTCCAACACTCTCCAGTCATTTTAGTGTCGCTCTTGCTGCTTTTGCCACAAGCATGTTCATTAGTTCACAGTGTGCGTGTCAGCTGTCCCTGGCTGTCGCCAGTTCACTCCGCCACCGTGTGATGTAGCTCCTCCTGCCTGGAATGAGAGCGGCATCATCCTGTGGTATTCTCCATTGGTCCCGTTGTTGCTCGCGGACTGATGGGCAGAAAACTTTTAAGGGTGTTCCATTGTAAATAATTCCTTCCCCTGATCCCAGCCCACATGCATTGAAATTTTCTGCAACATTTCACTCCTGCAAAGCCATTTGCCTTATGCCTTTATTATATTAGGCCCTCTTTGCCCAAGAAGTCTTGGTTGATAAGAAGGGGTGCACCGATCCGTTATTGGGATTGGTATCTGTACCGATATTGAAGAAAATTCTAGATCGGTTATCGGTGACAATGGGCCTGATCCATAGCCCAATCCATAGAGGCCGATCTATCCATTGTAATTCTATGCTGTGCGCAGTGCATGACGTCATGCGCGAGCGCCGTACAGAGGATTTGCTATTAAAATGGAGCGAGTGAAAGACCAGCCATCTGGAACTTTTTCCACACTACCAACAACCAAGCCAACACATTCAACAGCTATGTGCAATACCTGCGCAGTGAATTTGCCTAAGACGGCTCTGGCAATCGGGAGTACCGGGAGTTTTCCCGGTCGGCCGATGGGTCGATTCAGCCGTAGGGAAAAAAATAATTTTGGCGCAGTTGCTTATGTCTCGCATCCACCACAGTGTTTCCCATACATTTATTTACCCGCGACAGACACCATTGCCTCCCCACATCCACCCTTCTCGTACATCAGAGACCATTGCTGTGTTACGCCGGTAGGTTTCAGCTCCTTTTATGTAAATGTTACATTGGGTGTTATACTCTTAATTGCACTGACTTAACCAGGATAAGTTTTTTTTGTTTTTTTTCTTAACTGTTTGACCAAGCTTGTGATGCTATTGGTTTATTGAAGATTGCTGTACTGGTGCGCAGTTATTAAATATACAAGTAATTCAGTAGATTTCTAAGTGTTTTTTTTTTTAATTAGGAATGACATGTTTAAGTAAGGTCTGATGTTGCTTTGCACAAAAAAATGATCCCAGTCTTTTCCACACAGTGAGACATAGTTTCTTAGGTAATTCAGGGCTGTTTTTCGGTATTGGTATCAGATCGGTATCGGCCGATACTAAAATTGATAGGTACTATAGATACTATTGATAGGTGCCCCTTTCAAAGGGAACATGGAAAGCAAAACTTATTATAAGGATGATTTGTTCCCTTTGCAGTATTTGGCACGCAATTTGGAACACACAGAAACACATTGGCAAACTCTTGCCCGAGCAGCAGCTTTGCCAGTTAGCTGCGTGACAACGCCTCACAAGCCGATGAGTGGACAGACCCTCCTCTGGCTGTTCTTGTGCCCTCCACAAGGACTCTGGCAGCAGTAGCAGCTTTGTTTAGGGGAATATTTGGCACTGAAGAGTTTAAATTAAGGATTATAATGGGAGAGAATAGATTTTGGACATCTTAGAATATTGAGTGTTGGGGTGCCTCTTGGTGTGGATTTTCTGCTGCCTTTGTCTTAGTGGTAAAAGGTGAAAGGGATGTTGCCGCGTATTTCTTGCTCTTCGGTGATGTTTTTATGCTCCCCTTCTCAGAAGAGGCTCAGACTTTCTGAATGTTGCTGTCTGGCCAACAGGTCAGCACCGCAGTTATTTTTATAGATGCATGCGACGCACCTGAATGACAGAAAAAAAATCTCTCTTATTTCTCTCCGTCTTCATCTTCAAACAACATCTGGTGATCAGAGATGCAGACACAGCTTGGCTGACCAGACCGCTATGTTCGAGTGGAAATCAGCATAAATAAACAGGTTAATAATGATGTCTCAGCCCTGGTCAGCTGCTCTAACCTCTGCTCGCCTCCAAGATGTTCACTGTGATTGCCAATATTCTTTTGATTCAGCAAAAAACAGTCAGGGATCAGCTGCAATATATTCTCAAACCACCAGGGGACCATTACTTTAAAAACACGCTGTTGAAAAACCCCTTGGATGCGATGATGCTGGCCTTGTGCCAACTCATCCACCGCCGTCTGTGAAGCCAGAATGATGTAACCGTGCTTTGTGTGTGATGACATGCTCGTCGGTCCTGACCCTCCTACCCTCTGCCAAGCAGTTTGTCAGACAGGTGAGGAATTGTTGCAACAAAAAGATGACACCTGAGTGAATAGGACGGTGACAACGTGGTGTGTTTCTCACTGTTGCAACACTGTCGGAAGCTGACCAAGCTATCCGCAACTGTGCTTGTCGGTAAAGGCTAAACCGGTGAGAAATGGGGAAAGTGCATCCATCATTTTCACTTTGATCAGCCTGTATAGGTTCAGTTCATTGAGAAAAACAACCTGGTGGAGCCAGCAGAGCCCAAAAGAGCTCCTAGCAATATTCATTTAGCGAGCGTGAAACAACACAACCTTTACCTTTCTCCCTGCTCTGTAGCCTGGCATACATTTCAGAATATTCTCTGGAACGTGTGAACTCTGACGCGCTCATTAGTGCGGCTGTAGCCTGGAGATCGGTTCCACTGTGCTGAGCGGCTTTTAACAAAGATTTCTGTCACATTGTTTATGTTTTTGCTCTCATTTGCACATTACGTCTGCATCTGATGAGCTGACACGGCGTGGAAGCCAATCTTATACGCTGTCTTTAATAGCAGGAGCTCATGTTGCCATGCATGGTTTCTCCTAAGTAATTAGAAGGCAACAATAAGAAAGGAAATGGACGTCATTAGTTAAGAGAATGGTGTAATGATAGTCCTTTGGATGCTTTTGGAGGGGGACAGTCCAGGAAAATACCAATGAGTGGATTTGCCGTGTCTAGGGATGGGTACCGATACTCGGTACCATAATGGCATCACTGTTGACGCAAAAGGTAGTAAATATACCGAAAAGGCATAGATAGATAAATAGGCAAAACGCAGATTTCAGTACTTCATTTCGGTTTCACGGCCGCCCCCTTCGTTCTATTGCTGTGCCGACGCTACACGTGAAGTCACATCAGCTGCCACCAGCGGACTTTGCTGAACGGAAAGTGGTACCAATAGCGAGCACACACACACACACACACACACACACACACCGATCAGGATCACACACCCACCCAACAGAACCAAAACGGAAACCACAGACGCCTTTCCATGGCATAGCACGTGCTTTCAAGACGATTCATCTTTATATCTGCATGGCTTTGTAAATCTCTTGTAAATAATGGTGTAAGGTGCAAGTATGTAAATGGGTGTTAAAGGTAAATTACCAGCAGAATGAATATTCAGTTTAATTTACACATCACAAAATGCCTTAAGAAATAAAAAGGCACCGTTTTTGCATAAAGTTAGCCTGTTTTCCATTCTTGAGGCATCGGTTCGGGCACCTTTTAAGCCGTTTAAAAAGTACCATTGGATAAAACCTTAACAATACCAATCCCTAGCCGTGTCTGAAGTGAAAGACAAGTGTCCAAAGAACTGACCTTGAAAAGACGCAAGATGTTGGCCACCATGATTGACACAGAGCTGGCGGACGCACCAATCACTCCCACCACCCTCTCAGGCTTGGTGATGATGGGCGGCCCTCCGCTGAGACACTTGACATCGGTCGAGTCTTTCTCAATCAGCGCCTGGACAAAGGTCAGCGACTGCTCCAGAGCGTGGGTGTCTCGGGAGCAGGTGTCCAGGATTCGCGCCCCGAGAGTGATATTGGGCAGCAGCTCGTTGTCGTTATTGATGCGATCCAGGGCGAATAACATGGCCTCCAGCCTGTGGATTCCCTTCTCCTTCTTCAGCTCGCCGCAGGCTTTGCCGTCGTTGCCTCTTGCGTGGACCGGGAACAGGCCACCCAGCGATATGTCCCCATCAATGCGTATCGAATTGAGGTGCGTGTGGCCCGGCATTTTGGGCTTGGCTGCCAAGGCGATCAAGAAATAACAAGCCAGCAGCGGCAGCCAGCAGCCGCAGCCAAAGCCTCCTCGCAGAGTCATAATGAAAGGCTAAATCCTCATCCAAGTACAAACTCAAGTCCTTTGAAAATGAAAGCAATGCGCACACATACACACACACGCACAAACACGCGCACGCATGCAAATGTTCTGAAGGTTAGCCGCTGTATTTTTCACAGAGCAGTCATCTTCAGTCGCCTCCTCTCATTGTTTGTAGTTCTGACACAAACTCACTAATTCTAATTTTTCAGGCCAGCTCTCCTTATCTCCTTTCTTTCTTTCTTCTTCGCCCTTTTGTGTTTTCGGTCTTTTCTCGCACCTGAGAGTGGCAGCTACACGTGGTGACCAAACAGTCCACAGAGAGCCTCCTCGCAAGGCATGGTCGCAAACAAGGGCAGCAAGTCGGCCTCTCCTCTTTTCTGCTCCTCCAGAATCACTTGTGTGTGTTTAGCCCTCCTCCTGGTCCTTCAGGCAGGCAGCAATTCATAAGACGACCCGGTGGGCTGCACCGCTGGTTCCTGCAAGATAAGAGGAGAGGTGTATTAGACTCTGAGGGCACAGGAGGAGAAGAGCAGCATCTGAGGATCAGGGACATGAGAGACAACACATGTTTATGCGGAGGTGGTCTTGTATTAACCTCCCACACAGTTGCAGAATCACCAAATCCCACATAAGTCTGAGGATGCACCAGACAAGCTGTTCTCTCTCCGCATGTAAAGTCATGTCATGCCCTCTGTGTGTTAATGCGCATCGTGTTCCGGACTACACATCGCATTTGCATTGGACATTCGGAGGTCCAGCCTGCATTTCCAGATCCTAAAACCCAAGCAGAAATAATATCTGGACCCGGCGCTCCGCACAGGAAATTTCCGAGCATTGCAATGAATTATTTCTCTGCGCCTTGAGCATAACTGATTCACTGCTGCTTGGCAGCGCTCCACAGACTTCATAACCACTCCGCTCATGTAGATTTTCTCCAGTGTTTTACCAAAAGGTTATGAAATGCGATACTAAATTAAGAGCATGGGAGTTATGATAATCAAACAAACATATTAGCAATATTCCTCGAGTCAAGTGCACATCTGCTCTTTGCACATCAGATCCCTTCTCCCCTCCCCCAGCACGTTCTTTCCACAGTCCGCCGGCTCCTTCCACAGTGCTAAACTAATAGAGCGGTGGATGTGGGCACAGTGGGAGAGTCCTTCAGCTCTCTCGCTGTCTGTCTGTGTCCCTATGACCACTGCAAACACGCGTATCTGTCAAGCTCACTTCACGCTGGTTTTGTATGCTACCACCCGGCCTCCTGCCACGTTGTGGTCTGAAACAAAGGAAGTGAAGGGCAAAAACTCATTCAGGATCAGAAAGTTGCACCATTGGCAATACTTTTACTTTTTTTCAAATGGATAGTTCAGATTTTTTGACATGAAGTGTGAGATCCTCACTATCAGCTGGAAAAGTGCACAAAGTGATACGAAGAGAGGCAAAAATAGTACAGGTGATTGTGAGGTCGGATATTTTTGCCGGCCAAGAATTCGTGATGCAAATGGATTACCCTTTTGGACGCATATTGTTTTTTGGAGCAAAACACTTTATCCGTGTGATCCCAGCAACTAGATGGAACTACTTTCTGCAACACCGAAACCGGGCTGGGACTAGATGTCATACAACTTCATGTCAAAAAATCCGAACTATCTCTTTAATGGCGAAACATTTCCCCAGCCATTATCAGCCGATGTTTGTAGGGCTATTTTATTGAAGCAGAGGTGTCAGGAGATTTGCCACACCTCATGAATGATAAAAACGTTTTGCCGTCTGCCATTCACGTGCGCATCTTTGCTTTCTTTTACATCGAATCAAATAATAAAGATGCCCTGCACTAACACGGCACTGTGGCCTGCCTTGTGCTGTTCTCTCCGTCCTGCTGGGAACCAAAAGAAGATATTTATATCATCTCCCACGAATCCTCCCCCTAAAACACGACATCCATAATGGATGAAGCCCCACCAGTCACTGCGAAACACCTCATTCCAGGGGAAAGCCTCGAACAGAAGGGGTTGAAAACAGATGGGTTAACCACTGCACACGCTAAAAGTAATGACGGAGCGGCATCAGCTTTTTTAACCGCCATTAAGAGACATCTTTGCTAAAGCAGCGTGTGGATGGAAAATTGCCAATGTTGTATTATATCAAACATTCTCCAGAGAACATATTACTTTAAAGAGACAGCGTGGCTGGGAAATCGCTTCTCACTTTGACAACTTTGCTTAAGATCGTCTGTTTGCTTGAAAAGGAAAGCTGCCGGCACGTAATTTGCTTCTTACTTCACATCAGCCCATCCTTCATCCATGTGATTGCAAACTAATAAAGCCACAAGCAGCATAATTACAGAGCACTGCGGAACAATACAGCCGGATAAATGTGTGGAGTGCCGAACAATACTGCCGTAATTGAGTCAGGTTCTAGTTAGATGGCTTTGGCGAAGCCCTCCTCGCCTCTCAGGGTGTCTTTCAGAAGGGGTGGACAGCGATGCCCCCTCTCTGTCAACGCTCCGTAAGGCGCTGCATGCTCCGGTGGCAGCTCCGCCAGATGTTTAGTCGCTCGACGCAGATGGGCAGAGTAGATAAACATCAGCTGTCTGCGGGGTGTCAAAGTTAGGCGAAACATGCCGAATCCACACGTCTCCCCTCGCTGTGGTGTCAGGAAGGAACTCCAGCTTCCTGTGCACCCGAGCACAGCCCCCCCCCCCCGCCCCCCAAGCTGCTGCACCGCAGCACAGATGTCTGAGAGAGCAAAAGGTTTACTCAAAAGGCAGCCGTGGATCAAATCAAGCGTATTTTCTGGAGGAGGTTTGGTTGAAGAGACAGAGTATGTCATGATGTCCTGGGTCCTTCAATGTGTCGCTCTAATTGTCTCCAATTAGTTGCATGTTTTGGGGATTTCTTGAGGAAGAGGAGGAGGCTCCTTGGGATGAAAGCTTCTTTTTAGAAGTGCCACACATGCTTTTCCGAAATTTTAATTGAGAATAATTTAGTCGAATTTGCTCCAAGCATAGCAAAGTTTAATGCCCTCTTAGGGAGTTGCCCTTGGGAATTTAACCAAGTATTGGGAAAATAAAATGGAAGGGCTTCATAATAACTGCTTTTGAAACGTTGTGGAAAAGTAAAGCTCTCCTCGCAGCCAAATGATTAAAAGATTGCTGACAGTGATTCTAAATTTTGAATCAACTGCTGGCTACTTGCCAAATTACCACCTCGCTCGAATGACACAGACTCCCACCAAGGTAGATTGCTGCAAGAATTAGCAGGAACACTTTGCTAAACAAACTCTCGCAACTCCCCATTTTTTGGTTTCCTTCATGCATAAAAGAAGAAAGCATCACAGGTGCACTGAGCTGCATTCTGCTCTGAAACTTCTGTTAAAATGCATGAGAACAAAATGAACCAGTGTTTTTGTGGCATAAAGGTCATTTTTCATCAACCTTATTTTAAACATATTTTTCCTCATTAGCACTGATTGTGTTCTAGAATATCAACAAGAATATCCTTTAGACATGCAAGATGAGCGAGCATACACAGTTGCTGCAGATGATATCAGTACTTTTGCTGTGCTGCACAAATAAATATGTCACTAATTCCTCTCTCTAAACATATCAATTCAAATACGCTTGAAAAATCAAAAACCCATAATAAAGGCCACAAAAGGCTGCAAGCACACAGCTCTGCAAAACCTCACAATGATATGCATCCTGCTAATAGGACCGTCAGAGTGTAGCCGGCACCATCTGACAGTGATGTCCAAATCTGACAGGAAACTGCTGTGCGGGCCATTATGCTTCAGCAGAGGAGATACTTAGGCCCAAAAGGCCAATATAATCGCAGCAGAGTGGAGATAAAGTCTTCTGCAGAGAGTGATGCACACATTGTCTGTCTGCTTCTCAGCTGCAAACACACACATTTTCCCCCGAAACATCTTATTTGTTCTTCTGCTCTGCGTTCAAGATATTTACAGAGTGCTTTTTTGCAGTAATGGCATACGGGGATACTCGCTCGCATGGAACGAAACATGTAATACTCGGTTGCCTGTGTATCGTTTTGCCGCAGAAATGTTGAAATGTGAAAGAGCTTAATTGTCGGTGATGTCAAACTGATGTCTTTGAAGATTGTTTTTAGACAATACGGGCGCGGGAAAGAAACGCTCGTCTTCATTGCCAGGAAGGGTAGTGACAGATCCTCTGAAAGCAGTGACTCACACGCTTCACCAGTGGAGCTTAGTTACATCTCTGTATGTTGTCGGGGGTTGGGCTGTAAAGGAATTCACTCCAACATTGAAGTCGTGCACGCGTAATTTTGATATTTTTATTTTAATTGATTTATCGTACACGCAACTGATGAATTGAACATATGTTCTGCATCACATTTACGTCAGACTTTGCGGGAAAATGTAATGCAAATCAATGTTGACTTCTCTTCTGTGAGTCACATTAAACCGGCGCGAAACATTCGGCGTGTGATGAGTCAGATTCAAGGTAGCGAAGATGGGCACAGGAGTGTGTGAAGGGCACAGAAATCGCTTGAAAGAAATGGAAAAGCCAAGGGGCGCGCGCATGCAAAGTTTCATTACATGCATTGTAACTCTACACCCAGCGATCTGCCCTCATGCCGTCTCTATAACAGACATCATACGCCCACCTCAAAGCTACCCCCCGTCCCCCCCGTCACCGCCACCTTTTCCTCCATTACCTTATTACACCCTCTCCAGGATCCTGCGCATTAGCTCGCTCCAGCAGAGCTCAGGATATTAGGATTCTTACTTGCTCATTAACATTTTCTTCATGCAAAAATGCAGATTCCATTAACAAACAGTCTGCCTTGCTGCCTTGGGCGAGCGTGGGCGATGATTCAAGGCGTCTGCGGAGCACATCTAGAGGAGAAACCGTGAAAACGGGACAAAACAACTCTTAAAAGAGGTCATAGTGGAATGGTGATGAGGCAAGGGGATTTGTAAGTGGCGTCTTTTGTGTTGTTGTTGCGCAGGTCTAATCATCTCACCCCTGTTTTTGCCAAAGCGATGCCAATCGTGATAGTTATCTTTGCAGAAAACACAAAGTTCGAACCAATATCTGGCTCTTACAAATAAGGCATTTGTGATGCAAATGTTTGTTGAAATATTAAAACAAATATATAAAACATTACACAGATTACAGTTTTTCAAGCTGCGTCTCCTGTCCGCTGAACGTATGTAAAACTTGAATTATTCATGAAAGAATCCTCCAAGTGTCGGCTGATGTATGCACAATTAATGTTAGGGCGATGGTGGGAGTGGGTGGGAGGGGGCAGATATGACTTAGTCCTGCTGTTTTCCATGATATCTAATTCGAAACAGAATGTTATTTCTTTTTTATTTTTTCTCCCACATAAGAGAGATAAGGAGAAATGTGCTTGAAAAGCAGTGTAGCAATGAACAAGAGGCGCAAGCCGAGGCTTTGTGTGTGTCCCACTTTGCTTGAACTAATTTTCCATGTCACTTTTGCAGCATCAACTCTACACACATACAGACCATAAAAGCCCGCCTTTGAGGTATCTGTTGCAGAGCCAGCTATAAGTGCCCGAATCAGAAAGTCTTAAATATGCCAAATGAGACACGCTTAATAAGTGGACAGCCATGATGTCCTCTTTTTTTTTTTTTCTGTTTTTAACTAGGCTGAAGGCGAGCTCAAACAGCACCTAGCAGGCGTGTAATTACCACTGGGGATGGCAGGGTCATATCCTCAGCTATATATGAAATATGGAAATTTGTCCTGCTCGGTATTCATAATTGACTGGGTATGTCATCAGATCCCTTCTAAAAAGAGAAATAGAGCTTATTTGCCCCTAAACATTGAGTGTTAAACTCACTCATTTTAGTGATTTATTTTTTTATTTATTTACAGGTTTTTAACAGGATTACTGGATTAAGTGCACATAGGTAAAACAGTCTCTCACAGAAATCGCACACCAGAGATGTTCACTTTTGTTCAAATGGATGGTCAGTGTGTATCCATTATCACCGAGTTATTTAAAATCTAGATATGAGTATGAACAAAATTGCTTCTGACAGTAATATCTTGACATTCCGCAAATGCACAGGGAGCAGAGAGGTTTTCCTCTGAAGTTTATGGGGAGGGTCTCCAACACATAATGATGTTAGACGGCCTGATTCAATTTGTTTCACCCTGTGTATCCTGTTTCAGACGGAAAATGCGTCACGCCACAGTCAGATACCCCCGAAAGGCATTTTCAGCTCGTCTCAAAGAGCACTTGATGCTGAAAGCCTTTACACAAAGAAGCCAACAAGCCCATTTAGCTTTCAAGAGTGTGAACCGAGAGGAGAAATTGCTTTTTAATAATTTCTGATAATTTCACACTTTCATTTAGAAATTCTAAAATCACATCTAAAGCACAGATTGATATTATTACCTTTCAATGCAATTAGATCATTTAACATATATGATCACTGTTGTGACACACACTGAAGCAGAGCGTGAAGCTCAGGAACACAACAAATGTTGATGGCTGTTTTGAGGCACAGCAGGTGGCTCACGAATACACACCTGGAAAAAGTTGGCTGTGTTCTGCACAAAACTGCCACGCAACTGATTTAGTGAATAAGCCAACGTGGATAAAATCAAGGTTCATCAAGGTTCTTGAGCAGATAAGATTCAGAGCAGACGTGGCTGTTGGGGCACATTTCCAGAATGCTGTTTAGGCTTCATTTATTTTCCTCTCATTGCTTTGTGAGATGTCAAAACTGAGTCCAATTTTTTTTTCAAACCCTATCCGTGCTTTTATTAATGCAGCACATGTAGCCGCCCGCCTCTCAATGAGTAAACGCTTAGAAATACACAGACCTGTTTATTCAAAACAAACTGTGTCCACCATGTTTCCCTTGAGGACATCGGGCTCTTATGCTGCCTTGACATCTTTCAATGTAAACTTCAAAAGTCGAGCAGTTCCTTTTTCAAGTCAGAAGGAAACTTGTCACAGTAATTGATACACAGACTAATGATGTTGTGACAGCTTGTATCATCGAGATCAATACCAATGATCAAAGATGGACAGTAATGACACTTAATGTCGGAAAGAGGCGCCAATAAATTAAATTCTCACCACTGTCGTTCAGCAAAAACATGAGGTTATATTCAGAGTCTGCTGATTTGTTTTTTTGTTTTTTATTCAATTGTAGAATATTCTTATGTTTAATGTTAAAATGTATGTAAGCCTTAATAATAAATGGCTCAGTTTTTCTCATAGCTACTGTTGCTGACTATTGTTCTCTGTTTGAGTAATATCACTTGATCAAGCCTTTTCTAACATTCCATACTACAAAATAAGTCATAAGAGTATGTATGATTCATGCTGACAGCGGATCGATATCGGCCAATGCTCAAGGCTGCGATATCGGTATCGTATCGGAAGTGAAAAAGGACACCCCTAGTGTTTTTTTTTATAAGATGCCACTTGACCACGTCTGTGCTTTTCTGTGGTATGGGGAAATAATTCTACGAAATTTGAATGAAACAACAGAGCAAAAACAAATTCCATTCAAGCCGGATCATAAGGCTGAAACGTGCCTCCTGTCTCCAGCAGGACTGTGGAAGCTGTCTTGTAAGAGCGCTCCCTCAATCCAATAAATCTCTCCCCGAGTGCGACACCCAAACAGTCAAGTAATAGGCGCCTAACAGTGCCGAGTACATTTCAGAGTGTGCAGGGGAGATAGTTTTGTCACGGAAAAGCGGATGCGTTGAGTGCGCCTCCCTCAGCGGTGACAATAGGGGGGCAAAGACGTATTTGTGAGGAATCACATATTTCAAATCACACGTCGAGCTTCTAAGTATAGCACGGGTTTATCTGCGCCCCTGGAAGCAGAAGCTATGAATACTGCATCCCTCCGGTTCCTGCCACCGCGTCAAAGAGGGTTTCAATGTTGAGGCATGCTTGAATGGATAAAGTGGAATTTTTATCATGAGAACACCACCATTCACTTCTCGTCCGCATTCCTCTGCATGCAGACGTGGGCTACAGATGGGAGCTGGCTGTTCTTGAAGGACTCAAAGGCATCATTGTGTTTGAAAAGATAAAAGAAGACTTAGAGACTTAGCTCACAAATCTGTCTTTTTCTTTCTCTTCCTCTCTAAAAAGTGATGTATGATTGTCACCAGTTTACAATGACGTCCAAGTGACAAAAGGAAGTAAACGGCGAGTGCCATTATTCCCCTCCTTTTGGAACAAAGATTTTACTCGCCAGGCCCGCTGAAATCTCAGCATCCCCGCCATCGCTCGGCTGCTCAGCACCTGGGCCGCATTTTCCCCGTCACTCTCATTGTCCGGGATAATCACGCATCACTTTGTGAGACATGACGCTTTTTCTGAGATGTCCCCCATGTCGGAGAGGGGGGGCGTGTCTCTCTGGCTGGTGAAATGGCACGCGTTGCCGCTGACGACCTAAGACAAAGGCTCCCACCGCATAACCAGTCCCAGGGGAATCAAACAATGGCAGAGGACTGGTAAACACATTTGTCTCACACGGATGATTCTGAATCAAAGGCGGATTATTTTTGCCGGGATGAATGTAGTGTTAGGCGGCAGTACCGGTTGCTCGGAGCTCTGCATCGTTTATAAGTTTCCATCGTCACAACCGCCATTGTTTACACAGTGATTGTAGCCAATAGGGATAGTGCCCAACAGCTTCCACTTGTACTTTAAGAGGCTTTTTTCACCTGCTGTCATGGCGCCACATGTGGGCAGATCCAAATGAAGCGTGTCTTGAATTGTTCAAGGTCATGACGTGACCTCGCTCTGGCCGTAATAGCACATCCTTTCACCAAGCGCACAGAACATGAAGGACGGTCTTGTTCTGTCCGCCCTCCTCCAGCTGAGCCCAGAAAGATGCTCAAACTACCCCGTTTTTTACCTTGTTTGGTGCTCCGATACTAGAGGTGTCGCAATACAACTTTTTCACTTCCGGTAGGATCCCGATATCGCAGCCTTGAAATTTGGCCGATACCGATATTGATCTGATATGATATCTGCATGAATCATACTTGTATTACTTATTTTGTAGAATGTAATGTTAGAAAAGGTTTGATCAAGTGATATTACTCAAACAGAGAACAATCGTCAGCAACAGTAGCTATGAGACAAAATGACTCATTTATTTTAACCAATGGGTTACATACATTTGAACCTTCCATTTGAACATAAGAATATTCTACTAGAAGTGCGGAGTGGAGTCTGGAATGGACTGCTTATAGCAGAGTGCTTACATTGAAGATTTTAGATGCAGGCCGGTATAATCTTATACCCCTTTTTAATGATGATATCAGACCAATATCAATATCGGATCGGGACACACCTATCAGATATATGTGATTACTATTTCTATATGTGCACATTGTTCGAATTTGCATAATATATGATATACTGCACATCAGTTCTTGAAAGTTTTGTGTAAGCATAAGAACAGTCGCCATAGAACAACCAAAAATCTATGGCACTTTAGAGAAATGTATTTTCAGTTTGTATTGTATTTTCATTTTTTGTTTTTGCAAGAAGTAATACCCTCGCACCAGTTTTTCTTTAAACTTGGTGAGGAAGTGCTTGAGCCAATCTTGGCACAAATTCCAGGGACTCGGTGTGGCATCGCTGCTGCACTGGGTGCCGTTATAAAACTGTTATTTCCTTTTTTGATACTTAAAGCCTTGTACGCGGTGCCTTTAAAAACATGGCGTAGAGTACGATGGCCAAACATTAAAGGGAAACACTGTGCAGGGGCGAAACTACTGCTGAATTGCAAAAGAAGCATTTCTATGATTTGCAGGCCATCCTTTCCCCGGGAAACATCTGGATGTACCTGTAGTGCCTGGTTGAAACTCTGGTTCTGTGTATGAGGAAAAAAACACATTTTCATCCTCCCTGAACCGATTAAACCTGAGCATCTCTTCCACAGTAATTCCCTCGCCTCGGGCCTCGGCAGACGAGACATCCTCTCAGATTGTACAGCGGTACAGTAACTCGATGGTACACCACGTTGGCCAGCCCCAGATTGATGCTGAGCTGCCGGAGCATCGGGCCACGCACTTTTTGGCACTCAGGAGCTCCAATCAAAGGTCCCTGTCAACATTGCAAAGAGTCACCAAGTCCCCTTTTAGGCTTACTTCCTGTCATCCTCCCCTTTTAGTGGTATCATTCCCCCTAAAAAAAACTCCAGCTCGGCATGCTTAATATTATCTGCCAACACTGAAATCTCTCTACTATTTTGCCATTCATCTCTTCTTAGGGGGGATCTGTGCAGCTTCAAAGGGGTACCCAGGCAGCCTTTGCTCCGATGACATGGATTTAATCCCCACTCCAAAGATTTTCCAAAAGCAATCTTTTTTTTCTTCTTCTTTTTCTTCTTCTTCGCTCTTCTTCCTGTCACACGCAGTCGCCGGGCGGCTGAGATGCGGTGCGAAGACCAGGTTACGAGGCGGAGCGAGAGTCAAACACGGGAATACAAACAGTGAATCAGAGGATATTAGGTGGTGAGCTTTGCATCATTCCTAATTGGGTTGCCAGTGCACGCTTATTATAATCTGCCACCTTTCCCCCCCCCGTGGAGAGCCATTTCCTGTGATTCCTGAGTGTCTTGCGAACCATTAAAAAGGCGCACTAAGGTACCATAGGCACACAGGACACAATGGCTACGTTTACATGCAGTAAAATAACCCTTTTCTAACCGAAATATTAGCAATAACCCGTTTTTACGCAGCCATGTAAACACCAATAACCCATTTAAATAACCAGAATATGCTCATATTCCAGTTCCCCTGGGTTGCTCCTTTTCTAACACGAATATTTGATTCATGTATACGCTGATCGAGATCTCCCCATCAAAAGGAACATGAATTTATGTTCTGCGCATGTTCTAATCGCAAGGAATCATGGTCTTTGGAGTCCAGGAACTACTTGTAAACATGGCCAAAGGCAAGAGTGACACCACGCCACACTTTTGGAGTGAGGAGGAAACCAATCACTTCATCAGTGTGATGAAAGACACAAACATCCTGGCATTTGGAGACGCTAGAAAGTAGCGAGATAGACAGATCCACAAAAAGGGGAGCGGAAAGTTAAGCCAAGCAGAGTTTGTAGCAGACCTTCTCCGTGTGTCGCTGGTTTGATCGTGATATCACCATTGATTACAATCACCATGTATATAGTAATAACCCTGTTTGCTCAAACATAGAAACGGCTTATTGTGTTGTTGTTAATGTTTCAGTAACCAGAATGTGGCCCTTAAGCCCGATATGGACTGCATGTAGACGTAGTCAATGAATGTTCCAGTAAAATTAATGTCAAAGAAGAATGGAAGCAACATCTCTACGTGCATTAACGGAGCATTAATTTGTCAGCACTCAATTTATAGTTGCTCGCCCTTAACTTTCCCTTCTGATGTTTTCATAGAGGCTATGACGCTGTGGCCGGATTGCCATTTCCATTTCCTGTCTCATGACCCTGTGATTGTGCGGCCCGAGATAAACGGCTATGCAAATACACTCGACTTCTGAAATTTCAAATTGACCTTATTACGGCTTTTTAATTCACTGGAGTGGGCGATATTGCATACTTCTCAGAGCAGGTCTGGGACACGACAGCCCTGAGATTAGCCGCGGGGGGCCGAGGGCGCGTCAGTCGGGATCCATCCCTCATTCAGAAGCTTCCCCCCTGCACCGTTCGGAGCAACTGACCTGGGACTTTTGAGGAGATTTGAATCCGTCACAGCGAGCCGCAGCCAGGGAGGTGTTAAGGCCATGTTCCACTATGTGTGGAACAGAAAATTCTCAACTCAGAATTCCACAAGTAGCGGCGCGTTACAGAGCATCAGCACATTTCACTCTTGTATACAGTAACAGTAAACATATCAGCAATAGGGTGTCTTTAGGTTGCAGAGGTTGTTTACAACAAATCTCAACCTATGAATGGTGAGGAAAAAGAGTGATGACTGCGACGTGTTTTGTTTTGGTTACCTCCCGACTTGGAAGTGTTCTCTCTCAGAGTTAATGGCAGCAGTCAAAAGGCAAAGCATGATATGTATCTTTTAGGCTGAAGCTGATTAATTAGACTGACTAATTTAAAGTTGGAAAATATGTTAATATATTATATTTTTAGCATCATCATTTTTGTTTGCTATAAAAATATGTCACTGCAGAAAAAATTTGAATGCCTCAAATTCAATGTTGCCACTAATCATTGACCCATCTGAGGCTCTAATGATGATAATAATTAAATCCTCCTTGAATTGCATTTTATGGAAATCATTTGAGTTTTTGTATGTTTGTATGTTTTTGATTAAAATACTGTGGAGTTAAGTAAACAAACTGGCATTTAGAGGGTTAAAATGCCCCCAACTAATTACTATTTGATACATATATATTTCAGTCTGAAGTTGATTAAAAAGACTGACTCATTTAAAGTGGATAAAAATTTTAATATAAGTTATTTTTACGGCAGTTTTTAGGGAGGGACAATTGAGAACGTTTTTTTAGGGAACTTTTTAGTTAATTGCGGCATTATAAGTTATAAGTTAAACACATTATCTTGAAAATCGACAGGATGTTTCAAGCCTTTACTCAATGGCTCGATGTGATGCGATGATTGCTCGCCCAGCTGTCCGTCACCTCCACCACAGCCAAGTCACCCAACCCGGTCCAAGATCTTTGCTACTCAAAATAAGCTTGACCTCATCCAAGAACACATCCTAACACCACTATATGCTGCTTCTAAGTAGGACACGCAATTTTTTGTGAGCCACGATTTTTGTTTCTCCAAAAACTGTACATCACTGGAGGATTAACCCGCAACTGTAAAAAAACAAACAAAAAAAGAACAGCAGTTATTCCCAAAAGTTCAGAGCCTTTTCTCAGCTATAACTCTAAGTGGCTACAGAGCACACATTCCATTTGATGAGATCTTTACAGGCATCAATGGTCGACATTGTCTGGTTTCAGTTTTGACGTTTCACTGTTTGAATTAATGCAGAAGACTGCACAGGCAGGTGACGCCGGGCCTTTGTACTGCTGCAGTGTCTTTACTGTGGGCAGCTCTCTCATTACATGCAAAAAATGCCTGCAAAGTGTCAGCAATTTTTTGTGAGTTCTTTTTCCAGTTGACTTTTTAGAACGTAGTCAAAAACTAGTTTCCCGTTCTCCCTGTGCGCTACCTCGGCTCACTTTTCCTTTTTCTAGTTCAGACGGGAGCCTGTTGTAACTGCCATGCTGTGCTATAAATGAACCAAACTGCGGTCTGTTGATCAAAGGACTTTTTATAACCGTTGTTTTGGAATGGATCAAACCAAAAAGTTCTTCAAAAGCCATTTGATCACAACAACTTAAGAACTTACATCATCTTACTCGTGCATTGGATTCATACACAGGTTAATTGGTAATGAAAATACTGTATCAGTCAAAGCAAATAGCATCTGAGACCAGCTGCTTTATTTCAATAAATCTGGACTTTTTCATAACAAAGAAGGAGCAAGGGCTTAAAAGCATATATCACAGGCAACAATAGTCAGAAATGATATACATTTGAAATTCAAAAGAACCCTGGGAGGGTGAGATGAGGTAGGATGCATCTTCTCAAATTCATGAATATGCAAAAAGCTGATGTAATAGTGAGACGCTCCGTTGAAGTAAGTGATAAAAAATAAGGTGAAGAATACCTCTTGTTCTCCCCTGCTGACTGCAGCAGAACAGAAAGCGTCTACACACACACACCGCCAGACACCCTGAGCACGGCCTTGCCGGTCCTTTGTGGCTCTTAACAGGAAACATTTTTGATTTCAGGGTTCTTCCTGTATCGTCTCACTGCGCCTGAATCCTCGCCTGTGAACTTCAAGGTCTTGCAAACATCGCCTGCACACGGCAGGGATGAGAACGCGCCCAGGGTCTTTTGACAATAATTCCGATCTTGTCTATTGTGGGCATCTTATATTCTCATCTCCATTAAAGGGATAGTTCAGATTTTTTGACATGAAGTTGTATGAGATCCATCCTCACCATCAGTGTCGTCCATCAGCAGTGAGTTTTCCCCCACTGCGTCCGGCCCGGTTTCGGTGTTGCAGAACTGCGCACACCATCATCAGCTGTTTCACGGCGTTTACATGCATGGTCTCCCTCCGCCTCCTTCAGCTTATGATTGTGAGCTGGGTGAAAACGGGTGATTGCGAGATCAGACGTTTTTGTGGCCAAGAATTTGCTCACGGGACACAGTGGAGGAAAAGTCACACCTGATGAACGACACTGATGGTGAGGATCTCATACAACTTCATGTCAAAAAATCCGAACTCTCCCTTTAATGGAGACTGTTGAGTGGTGAGAATCTAAGATGCTCACAATGAGCCAGATCGGAATTATTGTCAAAAGACCCTGGGAGCGTTTTCATCCCTGCCGTGTGAAAACCATGTTTGCGCAACCTTGAAGTTCACAGGCGAGGATTGCGGAGCAGCGAGACAATGCAGGAATAACCCTGAAATCAACAATGCTTCCTGCTAAAAGAGACATCTTCTGTTCTGCTGCAGTCAGCAGGGAACAGGGGGCATTCTTCATCTCATCCATGTGACCCCTGCAACTAGCCGGAACTACTTTCTGCAACACTGAAACAGGACGCAGTGGGGGAAAAGCCACTGCTGATGAACTGATCTCAAACAGCTTCATGCCAAAAAATCCAAGCTATCCCTTTAATTGTTGCTATCTCAGCCTCTTCTGCTCCCGCTATCTCCTTTTTTTTATATATATATTGAATCCACGGCAAGAGATAAAGGGTGGCTGCGAACTTCTCTTTGTACCAGAGCTTAGCATAAAGCAAGCTAAATTTGTGTTAGGCACTCCCTTAAGTGAAGCCGAAGCGTGGGACCTGATAATTGTTTCTTTCATCTGTCTTGTTAATTCTTGGATCAAAGGAGATGTGGCAGCGCCTGAATTGGGCACTGACGGCGAACCACAGCTTAGAGTTTGAGGGGTTAGCAGCCCAACAGCACTGCCATCAGTGTTCGCTGATCAAGGCGAGAGACTTTTTGTTCAAACTGTCTGTTTCATGTCCCCATCTGACATCCCCCCACAAAACCAACACCCAGCCGCACTCAAAGTCGGGAAGGGCTGGGTGGGGTGGGGTGGGGTGGAGGGGGGTTACCATTTCAGCAAATCCCCACGAGTTTCCAGCCCTTGCGTGAGCCTTCCGCAGTCACCTTACATTGCTGAATTAAAATTTTTGTTCTCGTAATTGTGCTTAAAAATTAATGCAGGTTTTGAGAGCCGGTCTAGTGCTAGCATTCATCATGTTCTGACAGCTCCCCCTGAAGATTAAGCATTCACCCTCAGTGCCAGAGGAAAATAGGGAGGAGCCCAGATGAGAAACAGGGTCATTAACTCGAGGCTCCTCAGCTGAAATAGGTGTCTGATTGAGCAATTGGGATTTTTTTTTAATTTTTCTTTTTTCACCCTGAGACGAAAGCATTGGAAAGCACTTTGATCCGTAAAAAGGATTGTGTAAAAGATTTGTACGAGCATCCTTGTCGAATGTGGGACAGCTGGATCCTCGGCGACACCGCGGCAAAGATTAGCAGCGCGGCATTTTCGAGGCTGATGGTGATCTTTTGGTTTTGCTGGGCAAACAAAAGCTGGTGGCTAAAACCTGTCAGGATCTGCATGTGACGTAATCTCAGGTGCGTTCACAGGGAGATTAATGGAACTGCAGCTGCTGCTCTGAGGCAGAGCTGGGCGATATGGACCAAAACTCATATCCCAATATATTTAGGCTGACTATCAATATACGATATTTTTTGTCAGAGAATATGACATGTCACAGTAGTTTTATTGAAACCAGTTATATCAATGAACAGTTGCAAAGACAAATATAAATAGGTTTCTTCACCTGGTTCAAACTCAGCTGGTCAAATAGAAATAATTTAAAATATACTTTATAATAGCAGGAGTAACTTTTTTTAAATTAAAAAGCTCCATGTAAGGTGTGCATTAAAAATTAACTAGTAATAGTAGTAGTAACTATTAATAGCCAATAAAAACAAATAGGCCAATCTTTTTATTTTAAATAAATATAAGAAAAGTAAAATATATGCCAATCTTTTTACTTTAGTGAATGGCTAACATAGGTTCTCAAAGTGAGGCCCCCGGGCCAATGGCGGCCCACAGAAACATTTCAGGCAACCCCGGTGAATTACAGTTGATTAAAACTAACAACTGTAATTCATTGCGAGCCCCAGGGATTTTGAATGCAATGTTTTTCAAGGTTTTCTCAAATCTTGCCAGGTTTAGCCTCATTTAGAATGTGTTTATTGCACATTACTGGATGCAGACCAATAAATGTAAATTGTAGAAATGCAACCTCGTTATAAAAATGATTGCAATCCCATTTGTAATCATTTTTTGCAATCAAGTTTGCGTATTTCTGAGATTCAGCCGTGGAATTTGTGAAACAATCACACTCAAAACAAGTAACTCAAGTTTTCCTCCCTGCTTCAGGATTTCTCCGCAGCACTTATTCTGGCTCAAATATATTTTGATAATGTGAATTTTACCAAGCCAGAAGTATTATAATGCAACATTTTTTTTCTGTTTTAAGGTCACTGTCATATATCTATTTGTACATTCACAAAGAACAATTGCATACCTTGTAAAAAAGAAAAAGTCAAACCTGTGGGCAGCAGCGTAATTAGTATGCAGGCCAAAAGAACGGCAAAGAGCAGCTCACGAGGAAGCGGTAACTGCACCTTCAGCATGATGCACTGCACATTGAGGAGAATCTACTTCAAGCTTTTACGGCAGCACGAAAGATGCGCCCATTAGGAGCCTGTTAAGAGTCCACATGTGCAACGTATTCCTCATGAAAATGTCTTTCTGCCGTACCTCCATTTTTGAGTGAATGGCTTCGCCGAATATGAATGCTCTTTTTCAGCTACACCCTGCTGCACACGGCCACAGCTGGAGGCGGCACGGAACACCAACATTTTTATCTGCTGGTCACTGAGATGCCCCTCTGGAGCGTTTTGCTTGCCGGTTTTTAGTACGTTTGAAAAACAGCTTTGCACAGATGTTTGTGCTCGGCTGAGAGGCGCCCGAAATGTTTTGTCGAGAAGCAGAATTTGAAATGGCGATATTGTAACATACATTTCCTGTGGTGAGCGAGCGCAACAGCCGTCACACTGACAATGGGTGGCCAGCTAGCATAGTGATTATTTGTTGATACGGGTTTGATCCTCAGCCTCTGGCCTTGTGGCTGAGAGCACCGACTCTGCTTCAGATGACGGTCACCTCTCCTCACTAAAAATAACCTCCCAGACGGACAGATGCTGTCAGCAATGTGCTGTCGTTTAGCCTAAACTAGACTAAATTTAATCCAATACAGCAATCCGTTTGTTTTATTTCATTTGTGTTTATTGGGATGTGGTGATATACTTCAGATACTGCACCGCTCTAAAATCAGGCCGCTTCTCTGTGTTTTGGGGACTGCAGGAAATGCTGGAAATTTTGCATACAATCCAGCATCCTCACATTCACGGTTCATTAACGCACATTATCCATTTCAAATAATGAATTACAAATTACAAGCAAGATGTGATTCAACATTTTGTAACTTTGACACTTAAGCCACACTGAATGCAGCAAGAATATATACAAAATCAATGTGTGGAAGATGAATATTTGTAACATCTAATCAGCATTTCTTGTGATGACATCAGTGAGATGATCTGCTAATATCACCATTTTAATGAAATAAAAAAAATCACATTTGGAATATTTTCTTAGTGGAGGAAGTAATCCTACTTGAAGCTAAATTTCATCTCCAGTCATTTTGGAGTTAAAAAATACACTTACAATAGTATGTGATAGTGGAGTATTTGTGGTGATCCGCACTGGAGCATCTGCCAGTCCTCCTCAGCACTTCTGAGTCATATCCAGTGTAAACGAGTTTGACCGTTGGTGAGGCAGCCGTTTGCAATCTAGCAGTGAGTTTCCTTATGGCAGCCGGCTGTCAATATATTACACACTACAGGTTTAATAAAATTGCATTGTAACGATCACAAGATGAGAGTCGAATCAAAATCCCTGCAATTTTTAACACCACTCAGTAATGATTGACAGGCACTCTAGCCAATCACTGAATGAGGAATCCTTTTGATGCATGGCAACTGGGACGGCTGCCCAGAATTCAGCTTAGTGGAATATTTATACGAAAGTCGAGTGTATTCATGCATGCAGTGGGAAGGAAGTGATGCTGACAGATTGTCAAGGCCTCAATAGACGCATCAAACATATTTGCCAATTGAGTAGGGGGGGGTGGCACATATAAAACTGCCAGTTTAGGCTCTCTAGTTCATTGCAACCTACATAACCTACATATGTTTGCAAACACAAACACCCTGAGTACATCAACCTTGTTTGTGTTTTCATCTCGCCTCGCGTGCAAACACGCAACGGATACTAGCTACGTCTCCTCGCAACACCGCCTAACTGTGGCAGCGATGCCAACGCCAAAGCAGGCATACAAAGAATAATCGCAAATGCAGATGCAAACAATGTAGGTTTGAAAACATTTGCGTAATGAGGAATGAAATGTATCTAACAGGTCGGTCGGAGCCCGAAGCGCACGATGCAATACGAAGCTTTTCACAAGAAATATAACTCCACAGGGTATCTTTAGATATGGGTGGTTTTACAGAATAAACATGATGCAATAGAGCCTCTAGCGGAATTTAAACAAGCGGTATACTTCACATTCTGCATACATTTCCAGTCTTTTCTTTACGCTGCAACCCACACACGCATTGCATGAAATACTGTTTCTCGTCTGGCTTTGTCTCTTAATATATTATAGTGTATATGCGCCACGTGTCTTGTTGCTAATAAAGGTTCCTGTCAAGCTCCCTCTATGTTTGCCACAGGGCTGCTTTGCTGCACCGCTGCATAATTGTACAGGTCTCCCTTGTCAGCACTCCAAAGCTCCCTGGGCTTGACATGAGGCATCACAGCAAGAGAACAAGGGTCACTACCACTAGACATATCATTAATCACGGAATCTGGGGGTTTTAGCCTGGGATTATCCGTCCCTCGGGGGGACTGAGTCAGTTATGGAGTCCCCCCGTAGGTGCTGCAGCCAGAGGGAAATGTCAGTCTGGTGGTGCCTGATAGACTCCTCTGTGGTTGAGGCAATCTGCAGAGAGTATGAAAGGGCTGGAACATTGATTTCAGTTCAAGAAGCAGGTGGGAGGAAAAGGGGGGAATGGAGAGAAGCCCCCCCCGCGGTCGAGGGAAATGTAGTCGGATAACGTGCAGCAACTGTGGGAGAAAAAAAAAGAAATTCTGGTCACTCCTTCCTGATCTCTGCTCTTCCTCACTCACCTCAGATTCCGTAATCAGAAGCAAACACAGACAGTGCAATACCTCCAGTAAAAATCCCCTTTAGCGTCTCGCAATTCCTGTGCAGTTTTTGGCACAGTAAGAAGTTAAGCATTTTCAAATGAGCACTTTATAAAGGTGTAAGCTCACTGGAGGGGCTGGGGAAAGAAAACTGAATGAAATCTAAGTGAAATTAAAAGTTGCCACGATAGGGGCTTATGTGCATAAACACATTCCAAGACAAGGAATACGTCAGGATTAAGTTTCGAGCCGTCGCGCCGTTCCTTCCCTACTAAGGTTCAGACAGAAAATAACGGGCCACTGACGGACACAAAGAGGTGAGGGTGATTAATGCAACTCGTGCACTGTCACCTCCTCAAATAAACACTAGGGTTAAACAGTGTTGCACGTATTTAAATGTGTCTATTATTATCTGAATTCTTTTGGCTCCCTGCTGTGCCGCCCTGCCCCGAGGTGTTCCAGGTGGATTCTAGGACAAATAGAACAGGTGCCCGGTTTAATGACCCCACCCACTTACAGAGAATAGAAGTGTGGGTGGGTGTGTGTGTGGAGGGAGGGGGGCAAAGTGCCCCCTAGGCTGTTGTCTTAACCTGTGTGATTAATGGTGCATTAACGAGATGGCAGGTCTTTGAGCACATCACGACTCTCACATTGCCGCTGCATTATTAATGCCTGCACAAAGAGCCTGTTTAATGAGCCAGAACTCTCTCAGTGGATGTTGATTAGGCATGCAATGGGTGTAAAGGCTTGCCCTTCTGAATGTATCTACATTTCAGGGGAATGAGAATTTTTTTCCTTCATCTTTATTTACAGAAATTCTAAACACATCGTGGGAGTGAGAGAGAGAAAGCAAATAGTTAATGTGTGGTGAAGTTCCCTTTAAACTCCCCGGATGCCCCATTAATGCACATATTTATCCACATGTAAATATTATCTCCCGAGTTATCCTAATTAAAGGTACAGCTGATGTTATATGTAGGTCAGAGCTTCACACCTCTGCGCTGCATAGAATAGAGTGGTGTTTTTTTTGTTGTTGTTTTTTGGGGGAAATGCTCTTTGCTTTCTTTGCTGGAGTTAAATGAGTGCTTTCATGTTCAGACGAGGGACATCTTCCATCAGGCTGCAATTTTAAGCAGACAGCAAAGCTACAAAGCAAACCCCTTGGTTTGATCTGCTCGGCGGGGGCGTCAATCAGTGATAGGTCCCATTACCTTTCTCTTGTATGTTTGCGTTTTGAGTGGGTGAAAAAGTAATTCTTGCTGCCGGTCGGTGCCATTAACATTTATTTAAAGGGTGCTTCATGCCTTAATGTTGCATCAAACAATATTATCTGTACAAAGGTGTGGGAGAGTCATGGCGTCCTGAGCGCGTCCAAGCTTTCTCTCTTTTGGTGGCCACCACGGTCGTGTGTGCGGCCTGACCAAACACTACCATAGCGTGGACCAGATGCTATCGCTGTACGGCTCTCTGTAGCTCAGTGTTTGGCAGGCAGAGACTCTCCGAAGTCTGCCTCAATCAAGAAAACAAAGTTCTAATAAAGAGAACAGAGGCCGTTAGTCAACATTGGTTTGGCATGGAGAGCCCTACCAGCTTCTAATGCGAAAGCAAACGTGACACTTAAAGTGATTGGAGTGGTCGCCACTTTGTTTTGGTCTGAAATGCTGGTGCTCACGGTGACAGGTAGTGGTCAAATATTGTATATAGATAAATAGGGGTGTCACTTGATCAAGCCTTTTCTAAAATTCCATAATGCAAAATAAGTAAAAGCATGTATGATTGGTGCTGATATCGTATCGGATCGATATCAGCCAGTACTCAAGGTTGCAATATCCGTATTGTATCGGAAGTGAAAAAAAATGTTTTATCAGGACACCCTTATAGATAAAACAGTTCAAAAACGGTGGATAAATGCTGGATGGATGCTATGCTAGCTGTCGATGTATTGTACTGCAGCGATGACTTTACCAACATTAAAATGTGATGTCAGAAGACATGCAGGTGCATGAACCCGACACATTCACACGTACAAAGTGGGTTTGTAAAGGAAGTAAAAGTCGGTGAGAAGGACGCCTTGTTTTCCCTCGTCCCCCAGGAAGTCCCTGTGTCCATGAGATAAAGAAATAGCTGCAGACACACAAACCCTACAAAAACGCTTGATGTGTTAATTAGCACGCTTCTGAGGTCAAGTTAAGCTCAGCAACTGCTGCTTGTGGCTTTCATGTTTAAACGCTCAACAACGTGGAGATCTTCTCATGTGGCTTCTGGCAAGAAAATGAAAGGTCCAAAATGTTGATCTTCAGCACAAGAGAAAATGAAATGGGTTTCAGTTCTTTCTCATTTAAATTTGCTATTTGACTTGCTTTTGTGTGGGGAAAACCATGAATTGAATTTGGAACAGTGGTTTTGTTTGTTACAGTAGCTTGTAGATGGAATTGCGAGCAAGCGAGTCTGTTTGACCACACGAGAGCTGAATAATTTATAACTTCAAAGGTTTTGACTTTATAAATCCACCGATTAGATCAATGAATGGTGGCAAATGCCAACTTGTGTATTCTTGATTGGAAAATTTAAGCTGCAAAATGGGATTTCTATTAAAGTCCCAATGTAAATCCTCTGCATATGACATATTGAGGATGTTCAGTTTATTTTGCCATTAGTGGAAAAACATCTTGACACCTTGAATATTCATTTCCAATTTAACAATCACACGTTAAGAGAAA